>LPNX010674342.1:192134-394967 GCA_001517045.1 Pseudotsuga menziesii | reverse complement strand
AGTTTACGGGGCAGCGAAGTATTTTATTGACTTGCTGATTTATAACAGCAGTAAGAGGGCAGCGAAGTATCTTGGTGTCTGGTTGGTCTTACAGTCACTCACTCAAGCATATTTCATGGTGGAAAGTTTGTATTTCGATCTTACATATTATTTGCAATAAAGGAAGATTGTTTGCTGGAGTTTTTATCCCATATTGGGTTTCTCCAGGGTAAATTTTTGTGCATGTGTGAGATCTTATTTATGTACTTCTTCTATTGCTGGTTATCATTTCAAGTGTTCATCTATCTGTTGGTTTAAAGATCTAAGTTTTGTTTAAAGAGGAAGAAAAGTAAAAGAACAGTAAACACTTTGCTCGAATATATATATGCTTGAAAAACTAACAGATAGAAGACTCGGGCAGGTTGACAGGCCTTCCGGGCAGCAGACAAGACCTTTTGGGAAGCAGGCAGGCCATCCGGGCAGCAGTCTGACCATTCAGGCAGCAGTTGGGATATTTGGGCAGCTTCCATACAGGCCCGGGCAGCAGTCTGAGCAGACTGTAGCATATCGGGGCAGTCTTGGGTAGCAGAAGAAAAATTTAGGGCAACAAGCCCTAATTTGATTTTTTTGTCAAAAATTATTTCTTTGACATTTTTGGTCAAACTCATTAGGGTTCGATGAATTATTATTCTGGACTCAGTCATCTCATTTAAAGAGATGAATTACTAATGCTTTTGGGGTTTTTGCCTTGTAAAGGTTCCCCAGTGAAAAACTCGTGTTTAGTGTTTTGATGTGTTGATGTATGTGCACTTCTCTTTTGTTATCTTACGTTTTGCAAAATTTTAAAGTATTCATGCTAATGCTTAAATTCAACAAAAATTTCCTTGTAGATTAGTTTGTCTTTTGATTTTGCCATGAACACACTCTCTTCATTGGAATTTGCTTCAAACTTCTTCCCACGTTGCTCTTTATGCAGGAGATATCCTGAAAGTTTTTCAAAAGACCAATCAATGGAAACAAGAGTCAGTGTCTCAACTATATTCTCAAAATATTTATAGAGGCTTGTCAAGACAAGAGAATTGAATTCATATTCTTAATTTTGGACTCCAACATTTTCCCACTAATCCCTGGTTTCTTTAAGACTCATCATGTGATCATTAGTTGAAGCACACACCTGCAAATGTAGTGCATACAATTTATAACTACAAAAATCTGGTTTTGTTTGAGTCCTCATATAAAGCCTGAAGGTTTTTTTAGGCCTCACAAGCATCTTCCTCATCTTGCTCGCGTGTGATAACGACAACATTATTATCATGAGCGCTTCCCTAAACCTCTCATCAAATTGCTCCCTTATAGTCAAATCCTAAGGCCTAGTTTCAGAACTAGTGGAGATTTCACACACTTATTTATATTTAAAAATGGTCTCAATCTTGTACTTTTGCAGAATAATTTTCCCCACTCAACTGCGGAATCTGCAATCAACACATTATGTAAATAAGCAATCATTTTGAAAACTCTTCTTGGACACCATAAACCCTTCACCTCTGGTTCGGTCAGGCCTTTTGGGTGCAACTACTTCAACCTGGAAACTCAGAAAATGGCCTAACTGACTAAGTGCAGTGGCTCATGATCTCTTTGTTGAGCATTGGTTGTCATTGATGACACCGATTAATGACAAAGGAGTGATAGCTTGGGCACCGATTGATGACACATGATAGCTTGGGCATTGAAGCCATTAAGGAGTCATAAATATTGAGGACATGGCATGACATGGGCAATTGAAACACCAAGTGGACCAAATGACCCATTCTGTGGTCATTTGTGGTTTGTATGGTTATTGTTGGCTTGATGGAGTCTTGGAACCCTTGGAGATGGTCCTAGAACATGAGAAGTTTTGGCACCCACACACATTGTTGCATGCTATGTCACAAGGTTCGACGAACTTCAACCATCAGGTTTGAAGTTCGTCGAACCTCAAAAAAAAAATATGGTTCGTTTAGGTTCGTCGAACCTCAAAACAACCATTTCACAGTTTTGATGGTTTTTTTTCGTTTTGTTTTCTTTCGCGAGTCCACCCTCGCCCTCCGAGTCTTCGACCACGATCTATTTCCACCCGTGAACCCCTCGCTCGTAGGTAATGTATTGGGCTTCAACCCAGCATAACTCGTGATGCTAAACCCTCGATCCAGCATGATTTTGGACAACGCAGTCTGGACGAGTTTGAAGGTAACGTATTGGGATTCAACCCATCATAGCTCGCGATGCTAAACCCTCGATCTAGCATGATTATGGACAGCGGAGTCCTAGCTCTGGACGAGGAGTCCAACCACGATTCAATTTTGGTTAACAAAGTCTGAACGAGTTCGAAACCACCGCGTATGGTGTGCAGTCCAGTCACGAGTTCGCACATGTATATTATTAATTGTTTTGTATATATGTTTTTTTAATTGTTATAGATATATATAACATAAACATAAATATACATAAACATAAACATAAAACAATTAAAAATAAACATAAATATATAAAACTATATATATATATATATAACAATTAAAAATAAACATAAATATATATATATATATATATATATATATATAATTTGTGGAAATTATAAAACATTAATATATGTTTATTTTTAATATAATTTTTATTTTTTCTAAAAATGTATATAATCAAACCTATGTCGAACCTCATCCGAACCTCATTGGAAAATTCGAACCCGAATCGAACTTGAAGGTCACCGAACCCGAATTCGAACCCGAACCTTGTGATATTGGTTGCATGATGGCACTTGGACACACTTGATTGCTTGATGTTGGTCCATGCTACCATTTGATGATGGGCTTGAAGTCCATGGAGAGGATCTGGATTAAATGATGACATGTCATAGTTAGATGATATGAGGTTCTTGAAGCTCGATTGATGAAGCTCTTGATGGTAGTTTGATGGTCCTTGTTGCCACTATGATGGTGATGTTCTCACACATTGCACAAATGGATTACAAGACCACGCACTTGTTGAAGAAGCCTATACACTTGTAGACTTTGATGAATGGTAATTAAATAAGGGCATGGAATACACATAACCCTTGGAAGCCTAATACATTTAAATGATGATATGGCAAACTCATTACATAAATTAAATGAAAACATGACAAGGTCTGCCAGCCTGATAAAAGGGGTTAAATCCTTAAATTTACAGTCAAAATAATTAATTAAAAAATACATACAAACATGAAGTTAGCCAGCTAAAGGAAAGGGCATCAATCAATTTCAAATTATAATTATTTTTTTTGACAAGTCGGCTCCAAAAATATATGAAAAACTAGTATAAATAACCAGTGAACATCTTCATTTAATGCAAGAAGAATTCGGTGTTTTTTCTCTGAATTTCGGGTGGACTGAGGTAGAATTCGGAGGGCAACAGCTGGAAGTAACCACAGTGTGAAGAAGTCTTTTATTTCTCTGAAATTCCGGTGTATGGTGACTGAGGTTGCAGCAGTAATACAAAAGGGCAGTAGTAAGTTTTTCTTCTTTGATTTTTGGGTGACCACTTGAAGACTGAGGAAGCCACTGGGTGATGAGTTAAAACTCGGGTGAAGTGGATGGAGGAATGACATAACCACAGAGGCAAAACTTTTTTAGCTCTGAGGAAAGGTAACCTCAGGATGAAATGAACAATTAAATGAGGGAGTCTGAAGGCAGGATGAATGCGAGATCTCTGTACCTTGTTTAAGCATCTACAACATTCTTTAAAGACAAGTCTCTCTCTGATTTCGGGTATCTACGGCAGGGTATCATACACAAAAGATCTGATCCACATACCCTTGTAATATTGCATCATCCGAAGTCTATCAAAAAAGTTTTGGTGAAACTGATCTCTAGATAGTGAAGAAGGTTGTCAAGGCTTTGCAAAAAGCCACAACACTGTTAAGTTTGTTTTGAGGACATTCTGAGGCTGCCATCCGAGGTTATATTTTGCAAATTATATGACAAAAAGAAAAGGCATCCGAATGGATGATTATATGTAGTTTTCTAACTAACACTATAGTCATTGACAGAAATTCGGACTACTGCAGAAGGTTTGATCTCAGGCATTTAGTGATAGATAAAGACCTTGATGACTTAGCAGTGTCTTGGTATGAGCAGTGTATGGGCAGATTGCTTATTGTTGACTTGATGTTTGCAATATGTATTGACAAGGAATGGATGTGCAGAATTATGTTGATGTAACATAAGCAGAACCTTTGAAGTCTTGGAAGTCTTGGTATGACAAGGAGTGGCATGAGAGTTGACCTATTAGAGCAGCATGAGTGGATGAGAGTAAACAAGTGTAGCAACAGATGTGTGGTTGTTTTGTTGAGAACTTACGAGCCTGAGCAGGTTGATGAGTAGAGAGGTAATGAGCAGTATTTGATTGAGTGGAAGAAGTATGTGAAGGCAAGCTGGGTCTTGCATCTCTTCTTAGTTGAAACTTGAAACTGAGAAAAACCAAGCAGGGTCTTGGCATAGAAGTTGGTGCTTCTCAGTTAGTTGGAGCTGGTGTAATCGAGAAGATTGCAGTCTTCCGTTGTAACCCTTATCAAATTTGATATAATAAAGTTTACAATTTTATCTTATGAAGTGTCTCTTGTGATGTGATTAATGTTGATGAAATTGTTAGTTTGCAATTGGTGATCTCTGTTTAAGTTTTGAAGAAGTGAAAATTGGTAAAAGTCCTCAAGCACTGATTCACCGCCCCCCCTCCGCCCCTCTTAGTGTGGCATTGTGTCCTCATATAAAGCCTGAAAGTGTTTTCGGGCCTCACAAGCATCTTCCTCATCTTGCTAGCGGGTGATAACAGCTCTGCCACTGACAACATTATTATCATGAGCACTTCCCTAAACTTCTTATCAAATTGCTCCCTTATAGTCAAATCCTAAGGCCTAGTTTCAGAACTAGTGGAGATTTCACACAATTATTTATATTTAAAAATTGTCTCAATTTTGTACTTTTGCAGCATAATTTTCTCCACTCAATTGCTGGAATCTGCAATCAACACATTATGTAAATAAGCAAGCATTTTAAAAACTCTTCTTGGACACCATAAACCCTTCAACTCTGGTTCGGTCAGGCCTTTTGGATGCAACTACTTCAACCTGGAAACCCAGAAAATGGCTTAACTGACTAATTTCAGTGGCTCATGATCTCTTTTCTTGTATTAAGAGTGAAAAGTGCTGAATTTCATTTGCACAGGGCAATTAATGCAAATATGAAAAGTCACCTTCTTTCGAGAGGGTTCCTCAGATCTTAACCCTAGAATTTTTAGCCTTTAGGGCAGCTGTAAATTAATGTGTAAAACAACAGTGGAACTATCCCAGTAATTTACTTCCAGAAGCCCCAAAATTCATGGTTATTCAGGGAGAAAAGATACCAACCATGCCAATGAGTTTCCATCTCTCTAGGGCAACTTCACATGCATAAACCAGATCTGAAAACTCTTATTATACAACAGATATAACATCAAGCAAAACAACAATAGATGGTTGTACTATTAACTTAATCTTCGTATTAAGCCCCTTTAACAGTTTTATCTCAAGTGTGTCAAATCAACAATACCATTAAGAGGTGGAAATAACCATTCCACAGAGATAAAATGCTGAAATCAAATCTACAATATACACAATATGTGGACAGATGGAAATCTCATATATATGTGCTCAATGAATGAAGTACATACATACGATAGCCTCTTCTCAAATCTAGGACAAAGCCCAACAACCCAAGATGCCCTAGATCCTAGCTCCTCCAAGTGCAAAAATCTCTTCAACACTATCTCCAAGGCAAGATGTCCACCTCTTCTTCCTCAACTACATCCAGGTGTTTACAAATCCTAATCTCTAGTCTCCAAGGGATGAAACCCTAACACTAAAATCCAAGATGCTCCAAGAGACCAATAAACCCTATAGTTTGCAAGAGAGAGAGATCAAATATACAAAGAAGAATCTCAAGATACCGAAATCATCCATCTCCTCATATGCTCCACGAGGGTTTCCTCATGAAACCTAGTTCATCACTAAGAAAGCACTCCAGAGAAAAGATTAAAATGAATGTGTGTTGTGATGTGATGATTGGAAAGACTCATGCCTTCCTCTATTTATTTGAGAGGAAAGGGAGACCAACAATATAACATAGGTCATCCTAAGCCTTACAAGCAAGCCTACTAAACGTAGTTACATACGTAAGCCACACACAAGTGAAAGACTCCACCCCTAGAGTACAAGTGTCAAGATCTAATGATGATGTTGTGCACAATGGTGACCCAAGGTGATGTAACTATGCAAGGCAAGTCCACACCACCCCATCTTGAGTTTCCATGGTCTCCATGCATCCTCCAAAGCAATGTACTCTACTATGGCAGCTATCCATTGGAAGAACACTGTCAAAGCCCCTTGAGCTATCCATGTTTGAGTAACCACCATCTTCAACATCAATGGCCAATATTAAAAGCCAACTAAATGAGATCTAGGGCCTTTATTAAATCTCACCTTTTCTCATTAAAAGCATTAACTCACTTTTAAATAATAAATGAGACATTTAATTATTCACCCAAGTTTTTAGTTCTCATAAAGTCGAATTTTAAATTTTTAATAACCCAAACTCATTTTAAAAATCACTTTATGAAAATAAAGTCATTGTCACTTTAAAAGTACCAGAGACCACAACTTTTAAGTGTTCATGTCCACCCCAAGGCATCACAAGGTTAACAAAAACTTCCTTGGTAATTTTTCAACATAATCATGCAAACTTTATTCCACATGCAGATATAGTTTTTCGCCTCTTCGTATCAAATCATCTAGAATCATGCACTAGTCTACTGAGTTTTGCTCATTGCAGACATCTTCATGTCTGTACTGGGCATATTCTCAGGATTTACTATATATGTGCTTGATGTCTCACTGTCACATTTCTCTTTGCATGCACTAGACGTGTCACATCAACACTGAAACATAGCTGTCAATGGATGCTTCTAGTTCATGGGCTTCAAATTTTTTTTCCCTCAACAATTACTTCTGGGTCATGTGCCCTCAACAATTAACTTGTTCATTAGCATCTCTGGTTTCTCATGTTTGGTGCAAATGGTATCCAACATTTGCAAAACTTGCTAGATTTCTTCACAACAATGATCCGTGAGAGAGACGTCTGCTGCGTTTATCTTCTTCAATGGGGACATTCTGCCCACTTTCTGCTTTTGTTGTTTTCAACCTTTGTTCTTCCTTTGACCTGTGCCTGGTTATCTTGCCCATGTCATGTTTGCTCGCTATTTACTTGGCACCTGTGAAACCGATTGATGTAGGCTAGTGCATGCATTTGTCTTCAATGTTTGATTTAGTTTCTGTGCCTCAAGTCTTCCTTTGGTTTTAAGTGCCTGCATATCTTTGATGCCTTTGACCATGCCTTAGTCTTTTTTCGTCATTGTCCATGAGGCTCTTGTTTGTAAACTTCTGTTCCCCATACCCTTGGCTGTTTTGATGTTCTGGATGTTCATGTATTTTCCTTCACCACAATTTCAAAATTTTTTATAAGTTTTTTCAAGTTCTAACTTTAAATTCTCCAACTTCAATTTTTCTCGTTTCAAATCTTCACTTGGGTCCACATTAAAAATAAATAATATGAATTTGACCTTGAGCTTGTAACTTGATGTTGACTGCACATACCGTGAGCTAATCTTCAACATCGGACTTGTCTTCATCTTATTCCTCTATGCCTACTGATGACTGCACATGCCCAAAAGCAATGCTGTTATTCCATGTGAAACATTTAGAAAAGGAGAGAAATGAAAGTTAAAATCAGATGTTTGCTCGATGTTATTGTTTTTGATCATGAATTGCTTACATAGTAGAGACAATATCTAGTTCAACCACCTATTATTGTGGTTGTTTTAACTGCATACTTAAATAGAACAAACAAATTTATCATGATTACTAAGTATATCTTAGTCTTGTGCACAACACTTATGTAGCTGATGTGCACAGAATTTATCACTAATAGTCAGTAGTCTTAGAAACTTGTATTTAACCTATTGTAATTATAATCATATCTACATGCTTATTTCAGTAAGATATTTATCTGTTTCATCTATCATATTTTTTGAATCATTCATGGATGCTGAAAGTTACTCACATCTTCTGCATATACAATTTAATTGTTTCTTTTCACAGTTTTGATGTGCAAAATGGACCAGAGGCTGCCAAATTTATTAAGGTATGTTTTAAGTTTGGTGCTGTTAACAGTTTATTTTTTCTGCAATTAATACTCAAAACTTTGGCAGTCAGCTAGATGTTAAGTCCAACATTCAGATTTAGGAGTGTTCAAATTTATAGTGTGCTACTGAGAAAGGTTTTCTCTTGAGGCTGTTTTATGAATGTTCAACTTTATATTGTGCTAGAGATAGTTTTTTCTATTTAGGCTTAACATTCTATTTTAGCTGTTAAATGCAATGTTTATTGTATATTGATGTTCAAATGGAGGCCTAGTTAGAATACTTTTATGCTACATTCATAAAGTGAACCTACAATGCTCTAAATTATCTTTGTCAATGGAGCTGCAGTCTATTCTTAGAAAATTCCATGAAGTAGAAGGCTGGACAATACTAAATGGTGTTTGTGGACATAGTCATTTGTTTTTATTGGCAAGTGCAAATGTCTTTTTGGATTTGTGGTGTGTTATAATCCAAAATGGATCACAATATAATTTGTCATCCATCCTGGTACTGTCTGTCGGGTCAATTTTATGTGCCGATCTTATTTTGGTGATTTGGGGTCCTAAAACTTATGGACCCTTAGGGAATTGAACAATGTTTTTGGGGTCAAAGCTTTTCAAATGAAGTTCACATCCATTCTATGCTTTTCTACTCATTGAGAGCTTCCCAACGGTCCAAAATGCACCTCAGTGGGAGTTTGTTTGAGGTAGTTATGCCTTTAGCAGGATGCCTTATGCTTTGACCACCGTAGTACCAAGTGGATTCATCAACACTTATTACTCAACCATGTGTTGTCCTCATTACCTTCAAGAAAATTCTAGAGGTTCCAAAACCCCAACCCTAACTTGGAGTTAGGGCATGCAAAATCTCCAACACTAATCCTATATGACCATTAAGTCGTGTTAAAAACCAAGCTGCAAGTGAAGAGAGTGGTTCTGTTCCTATGTGTTGCCGTCTAATTCGTGCCTTGGGTAACGTGGTAGAAATATTCAAGCCACTGGGTGCAACCTTGGGGGAAAGCTCGAACCAAGTGCTGTCACCTGATACTCAGCTCCTCTGTATAGGCCAACTCCTAGCGAAGCCAAGGGGGGTGGACCCTAATGAAAATAAATCTAAGGCTGTTTCTAACTATGAAAGCTAGAAACATAGATTTTCTAGGAGTTTTAGTATGTGAAATGAAATTAGAGATTACCAATCACTGCAAATTGAATTTACTTAAGCAACCCTTAGTAAAAAATAGATGCACAATATTCAAGACACATTTGCGGAATTAACTTATGCAAAAAACATAATAGAATAGATCAATGCCATAATGAAAAGAATGCTTCACAAATTGTGGGTTGCTAGTGTAGTCTCAGTGAAAGTATTGCAGTGTCTCGGCTGGTAAATTTTAAATTATTAGGTGAGTTGATTAAGGAGTGGGTAAATTCTTGGATGGTTCTATTAATGTGGAAATGATTTGGATTATTAGCAAGGGGATTCCCGATATACAACGAAGGTACATGGAATATGTCCAGACTCACACAGTGTGGTAGCACACGAGGAAATGTGGGCTGAATGGAGTCACGGGGGGATGTTCAACACTACACCAACAAGGATGCAGCCTAACGAGGCCCCACGGTCGCTTTTCAGTAGTTTCTGCTTCTTCTGTACAATTTCCCCACACGTAGCAAAACGCAATGCTGGATTTTCGTTGTTCAGGGAGATTAATTAAAAGTTAGACTAATTACTAGTCACCTAAACCCTTTTCTGATACTACCGATCGAACATACAAAGTTGCAGTGGAAGTAGAGCGGATGAGGATGAAGGCCTTGTAAGTTTTAAATGTTTTTGAACAAAGTTTTTTGATTTAAAAGAGAAAATCCCAAGAGCCTCTTTCCAGATTCAGTACTCAGGAAAGCCCTTATCCATGAACCTGTACTCGGGAAAGCAAGGGGGTTTATTTTAAACTCAACAATGCATAAAAATTAAAGTTCTCTAATTACTACATTGCTCAAATTTTTTCCCTTTCAGTACTTCGGTATAGTGCAGTGGGTAAGTATTTAGATTATTTTGCAAATAAAAACTTAAATAAACATTGAAATAGTGAAAGAAACCAACAACCTACACTAACAACATAAAAACCATGAAAATGGACACTGACGCAAATCCTCCCAAGGGGGATGGGGATCGGGCTCTAATGAGCCTACTCAAGCCTTATTTGTTTTTTTACAACATAGAAGAAGTGCGCTTTTGTCCTTATATTTTGAATCCAAAGGCTTACAATGTATTGAAAAATTAACTTTTTATGCGAAGGGGATCTTCGTGGGTCTTCCTTTTGCTCACTGTTGCGAAAATTCATCAGAGTTTCCTCCTCCTTTCTTGTAAACCTGTAAAAAACAGCGATGAAAAGAAAGTGAAAGACACCTGCATACACTTTAAGAGTGTCTTAGAAAAATCTACAAAAAGAAAGTTTGAAAAAATCCAAGTAAAACTAAAAGAAAATGACTAAGGAAAGCTAGGAAGCTTTCCTTCTTAGGATCTTTGCTTGCCTTCTTTAAGAGATTGGTAAGCAAATCTCAAGCACTATATGCCAAATAAATGAAATGAAAGCTCTTTAATCTTCTTAACCAAGTACTTTTAAATTTTAACTTCAAACTTGTGAGAAGAAGGCTAGATCTAATGTTTTAAAGAATAACTTGTAATTACTCAATAAGATCTAGATTTGGGAATTTAAATCTACTTCAGACATGTCTTTGAAATGCAGATCTAATCAAAGTAACAATAACCAAAGTAAACTTGAAATGTTTGGATCAAGAAGTGAAAGAACCAGATAGAGCAAGAAGTAGAAAAATGATGGTGACACCTCCTTCGNAGAAGAGGGAGAGCCCACTCGCTCATCAAATGCTCCAGCTCGGGTTTCCTGTAAAATACCTTCAACAAAATGCAAAGGGGATTAAAAGCACCTGTGTGAAATGATAAGAAGACAAGCAACATTATAGATCCATACAAGAAATCATATAAAACTTGGTAATCTAATATATTTCACAATGAGAAGTAACCTAACAAGAATCACTTCCTATTCTTACCGAAATATAAATTTCTTTATCAAGACAAGTAATCCCAACAAGTTACCTTAATGATTTATAACAAAGACAACATCAACCAAACATTCATGGATCCCACACCGAAATTGCCTCCAAAGCCTTTTATTAACAAATACTCAGAAAAATATTACAATGTATGCCAACAACGGTTCAACCTTCTGATCCTCAACAATGGAGAATTGACCTGCTTAAATAGGAAATGAGATACCCGGGGGGGTACTGCCAACATTGAAGATCAAGTTCGGTTGAGCCAGAGTGATCTAAGGAATTGGTGGGGTGATTTTTAGATTAACTGGAGTGTTAGTATGGAGGAGGTGCCACCTCAAATGAAGTAGGCGACCTCACTCCACCTACCAATCCAACTCAACCTCCATCACTTGCATGCTTCCACCAACCATCATGCATCTCGTACGGACTTAATATGACGTGAGCAATAGCTTCACCAAAACATATTCCGTACTATTCAAACCTTGATGTATGGTAAACAATATTACAATAAACACATGGTTTCGATGTGAGATGGATACAAAGGGGGTACCACTCCTTAGTGCTAGTGCACTCCTCAAAAGTTTGATGTCACTCTCCTTTCCCATGCGAGTGATTCACCCACATCATGCGTCCTTCTAGCAAGGATATGGTTTGACCCAACTTTAACTTAAAGCAAAGTTTTATTGTGACGTGGATAAAGGGGGTCCACACCCCTCAAGCTAGTGCAAGTACCATGTTTAGCGTGAGTCTCTTCCTTGGTGAGTTGACGTCATCCTCCACTTACGCATTTGTTTCCTCAAACTTAAAACCCACCTTGCATGTTTTTTAAAAGGATGAGGGTCATATGACATGGGGGCCACATGCCATGTCATTTTATACTAAAAAAATTTGAATTTTGACTTATTCAAATTTTTACCTTTGTGCCAGATTGATGCATTTTTAGCAATTAAATGCCACTTTGATGCCTTGTTAGCCAAATAATGCCTTCCGGGATGTTTTAGCTGCCTAAAACATAGTAAAAGTGGTCACCAGGGTAAAGATGCTGCTTTGAGTGTGAAAACGAGCATCCCCATGCCAAAAACAGACTTTGGACCCACCGATTATTACATTTAGATTTTTTTAAATTAAACCATTAAAAATGGCTTAAAAACGAAAAAAAATATATTTTTTTTCGAAATTGGACAAAACTCTAGGGGGACCTAGTACATGTCCATACCAATCATATTGATGCCGAGCACGCTCATATACATTGACACATGAACTTTAATAACCTCCTAAGGCCTAGCCGCCAAGACGATCATTCTAGCTTTGGAGGAGTGGTGAAAAACTCGAAAATTATACATCGCTTATTCAACATTGCATAATTGACAAGGGAAAAAACACCTTGGAATGATCAGATGGACCTTTATGTCTTAGGAAGCCAAGTCCTTTACAAAAAAGGGTCATGCTAGTACATTTATTACAACTTCTCCGAAGGGGTATGAACATGTGGTACAAAAATAAAAAGGCCATGAAATCTTGAATGGACTTCTGAACTTTGAGTTTGGACAAGTACTTTGTTCATCATTGGCGGCTCACTGAAAGTCCAACTAGATGCTCCAACTGTGGGACGTGTGATTGATCTAAACCTAGTGGAAATCGATCATACGAGAAATCTAGAATCTTTGGTTCCTGCATAAAAACTAGTATAAGTTAGTGACATGTATATAGATACCCAAGTAAAACAAAATAAGCTACAGTATATGATACAAAAATAAAAACTTTTTATACAACTAATATACAAAAAATAATGTACAAAGTAATATACAGAAAATGAAATAAGCTAAGAAATCAAATGCGAAGAGAGCTTTAGAGAGTGATGATACAAAGATGCTCCCATGGGCATCAGATATTTTCACTGAGAAAGTGTTTCGGAATCTGTTCGTTGACAGGCAGAGTTTGCTTTACCCCATCCATGTCACTGAGATAAAAAGAGTTGTCACCAGCCACATCATGAATGTTATAAGGTCCTGTCCATAAACTGTCAAACTTTCTGTGCTTGCCTGGCTTTTCTCTCCATTTGTCCTAGCGTAACACCGTATCTCCTCTCTGAATAACCCTTGGTTTGGATGATTTGTCAAAATTTCTTTTGACCTTATCTTGATTTTTGATATTCTGATTAACAACCCCTCTTTTGACTTCATCTAATTCTATTAATTAATTTATTCTGCTCTAAAAGTCATCTTGGGCTGAACTTGAATCTTGCAGAGTCTAATACACAAGTAACTGAAGATGAATCGACAAAGTCACATTTATGCCATAAACCAACTCGAAAGGAGCTTTTCCCGTTGCACTTTTCTTAGTTATTCTATCTTCCCAAGTGCAAACTTGATTTTACTATCCCATGCCTTCTTGTTGTCACCAACAATCTTTTTCACGAAGGTCATTAAGTTTTTATTGCATGACTCGCCAAGACCATTTCCCTGGGGATAGTAGTTCGAGGAGTGAGATAGGATAATGCCATATTTAAAGCAAAATAAAGACATTGCTATTGAACTAAAAGCTTTGGCATTATCTGTGGTTATCTTAGCAGGTACCCCAAATCTAGTGATGATTCGGTCTTCAAGGAAGTCCATAACCACTTTCTCGGTTGCTGCTTTAGTTGGTATGGGCTCTACCCACTTGGTGAAATAATCCGTTGCTGTTAAAATCGAAGTACAACCATTACTTGAATTGTCTTTAAATTTACCGATGAAATCAAGGCTCCATTGTTGAAAAGGGGCTTGGATTACGACCGACTTTAGAGGTAATGCAACAAACTTCTGTTTTCCTATGAAGAGTTGGCATTCTTGGCAATTCCTAACAGACTTGTGCACATCAGTAAATAAATTGGGTCAATAAATCCGACTCTAAGTATCTTGTGAGTCGTGGTTTTAGCTGCAAAATGGTCACCACAAAATCCTGAATGAAACTCCTCTAGGAGTCTTTGAGATTCCTCTTCATCCACACACCTAAGTATGAGACCATCCGGGTTTTTCCAACCCAATCCTTCTTGTGTAAGGCAATACTTAGTGGATTGCAATCTTAATGACCTTCTCTTGGGGCCAACTACATGATCCAAACAAGTCAGGTTGAGGAGGTAGAATATAATGTCTGAATACCATTGTTGTTGTTGAAGATGCCAAATTCCTGTTCAAATGGTTAATGCTGATGAACTATTCTGACAAACCATACCTAAGGCTTGTGCATTTCCTTTTGTCATCATTTTGGCAAGTCCTTGTCCTTCGATTAATTTAGTGGGCTTAATTTCCAAGTCATATTCTTGGATTGTTGATACCCATTTACCCCTTATGCCAAGGCTATCTTGTTGAGACAAGATATCCTTTACTGCTGAGTGAGGGACATAGCCAACTACTCTGGAGTAACCAATATAAGTTCTGAAGTGTTTTAAAGATTTGACAAGGGCATGGGCTTGCTTTTCCATGGTAGTGTACTTGAGTTTAGAATTCTGTAAGGATCTACTCATGAATGCAATAGGCTATTCCTGACCCTCTTTGTTCTTTTGCAACAAAACTCCGACAATTGTGTCTTCTGATGCAAATGAGAAAATATGCAAATCCTTGGAGTATTCTAGACTTATCAAAACATGGGACCTAGAGATGCAGTCTTTTATGGATGCAAAAGCTTCTTTTCCCTCTTTATCCCATTCAAACTTAGCATCTTTCTTGAGTAGCTTCTGCATAGGTTTTGTTAATTCCACCAAGTTTGGTATGAACCTCCTTATAAAGTTGATTTGACCATTGGACTGTAGGGCTTTCTTGTTATGGGGTAACGATGCCTTCCTTATAGCTTCTACTCTCCTTGGGTCTATTTTGACCCCATATTTGGAAATGATGTGTCCAACTCCAAGTGTTGACTTGGATGGGTTCAATGATATGCCAAACTTCCTGCATCTCTCAAACACTTCATTGCAAAATGATGAATACAATAAGAATGGCCTCATATATATAGGCTTTTGATGGTGACCTTTCATATAAGGTCATGTCTTTATGAAGGCACCTATTCATAATAACAATAATATTAATATATTCAAGACATTGACATTTTATGTTCATAACAACACAATCCTCATTTTCTTGCATGTTTTTGTCACATCGGGTTTTCTAGGGTACATTTCGTAGTCATTGTGTGCTCATTTTTACTATTGCAACTTTCATTTTATCTCTCAGTTAGTTTTTATATCAAACACAGTAATTTTAGAATATTATATATTGAGCACAAGTAAACACTACCCGTTGTTTTTGCAATAACATTTTTAAGATTTGTTGTGACTAAATGTCTAGTGGACTATTCAAAACAATTGGCAAATCATATTGGTATTAGAGCAGTGTTCTTTGGGGTTTTTCTGGAATGTTGCAGAACTTATAGATTAGCGTAAAGAATGTTCTCTCAAATTCTAGCCATACATGAGTAATGTTACCCAGTGTTATAAACATTGCCGATATATTGGCAACATGGCGATGTTAACTCACTGGCGATATATTAGCAATATATTGCACCTATATTTTCCCCGATTTCTTGGTGATTTTTTTTCCCGATTTTATTGTGATATTTGTCAATTTTTTTTAATATATCACAAAATTTGTCGATTTTATCGCAATATTTGCCGATTCTATTGTGATATTTGCTGTTTTTTTCGAATATATTGTGATTTTTTGCATTTTGTTTTTTTTATAATTTTTTAATATTTTTTATTTTGCCGATATATTGCCGATGTTTGTCGACATTTTCGCCGATAAATCCGATAATTTCTTTTTCGATCCTTGGCGATATATTTATCGACACGATATTTGTAACATTGATGTTACCTCCCAAACTTAAAACTATATTAATCCTTGAAACATGAGTGCAACCCGGCAGGGACTCAGGAAGGTTGCCCATTGTCACCAGAACAACCCTTCCTCTCCCTTGAAGCTGGTTCTCCTTTGGCACAAGGGTGGAATCCCTAAGTAAAATCTGTAAGTTAAAGTTTTGATTTAATGGGATGGTGGACCAAGGCAAGTGCTTTTCCAATGGGCAATGGAGTTAAAGTTAACATTCAAGAGGGTTTGAACCATATGAAAGGTCTAGTAGGGCTATTACAAACATGGTCAAAATAACCCAAAGGAATTACTTCAAATTGCAGAAAATTATAAGAGGACTCTTGCAAAGGTGCACCTCACAACATGTACAAAAAATGAACAGCAAGGATATGTTTATGATGAGCAGAAAAAACAGCAGCAGCATCTTAATGAAATAAAAACAACATATTTGTTTTTGATCAATGATAAATCAGCAAAAGACAAGGAGGGTTTCACCTCAACCTTGACCTTTCTTTGGGATCACAACTGCCCTTCATAAAAGCTCCATATAGTGGGTTTATACCAGCAATTTCCAGCAATCAAGTAACCCAAGATCAAGAAGAGGATGGAGAGCTGCACATAGAATTAACCCTCATCCTCCCAAGGATTTTCAAGTAGGTTTGGATGGGATCTCCTCACAAATCTAAGCATGCTCAACAAACGAGAGGGGTTCTCTTTAAATAGAGTTTGAGCTCAAACTTTCTTATAATAAAATAATAATAATAAGTGAATCCTAGATCTGCTTTTCTCTCTTAGGAAATATCAAATTATACATCGAGGATTCTTTCCATTGCTGGGTGCTCCTAAAAAATAGATAATGCATGAAATAGGCCTTGAGTGAGACTTTGAGTGCAAAATTCCTCCTTGAAATGTGCTTGTTTGACCATGCAAGAGGGTTTGCTATGCCATGTGGCTTTCTTCTCCTTGGATCGATCTTCAAGACAACCACCTAGTAACTACTTCCACTATAATAATGATAAACAAGTCAACGGGGACACTCCTCAATGTAGTGTCTTCTTAGGCCTTAGGAAATGTGCTAGCTGCCATGCGTCACCCTCTAAAGGGAGCACTCTCCAAAATGGCCTCTTTGACCACTTCATATTGCATAGAAAATTTCTTAAAAGTGGCATGCTCTTGATATTTGAGCAAGAGGTGCGTAAGGGTTTATTATTCCCCTAGGAATGTGGTGTGCTCAGTGAACCCCTCCTTAAATGATGCATAAATGCCACGTGTCTTTTCTAGCTAGGGTGCTCTTCTTTGTTGACCCTTTGACACATTAAAATCTTTATTAAGTGTCTCTACAGGCATTGCGGTCTTGTAGAATGTGCAATTAATGAATTAAGGCCCTCATTGAGATTGTTTGATATAAGTTACCTTGGTTGGCTCCACATTTCACCAAATATAGCCAAAGAGTATGGTGGACCCACTCTAGATTTGGAGCGCTCCTTTAAATGCTCACCTTTTGACCTAAATCTAAGTGAATAAAGTGCCATGTATTATCATCCATGTAGGGCATTCCAGGAAAAGATCCTCAGAATTAAAAAAAATCATTTACCAAGGAATATTAGGGATACTTACAATTATAGTAGTAGTTGTAGTACTAGTAGAAAGATTGGGTGCATGTCTATCGCTTGCCATGCATGTTGAGATGCCTATTGTTTGCTTGTGGATCCAAATCCAAATCAATCGACCCCAAGTCATCATCTACATCAATATAATAATCAAGATCAAACTTTGCTGTGTGAGTCTCCTCTACGCATTTTGAGATTGGATCAATATTATCCAACACAATGGGATTTGTATCATGTCTTCAGTTCAATAATTAGTTGTGCCTTACATAGAGGTTGTGTTGCAGAAAGATGAGATCATTTTATTTTATTTGTTCCAAATGATTCTCTTCTTTTTGTTAATCGACTTAAAGATAGACCAATTGCACTCACACTTGGAAATACTCCAAGTTTGACTCAAGACTGGAATTGTAAACTTTTGCAACTGAGCACATTGGCTACCAAATGACTCTCACCAATTTGCTGCAAAGGAAGACTTAGTTCAACAAATTAGATTGTGACTTTAACCAAAAATTCAAGTATTTAATGCTTAAAGTTTTAAACAACTGGACCTAATAAAACCTTGGACTAGTTTACCTAGTCGGTCCACATCTCTTGAAATATTTGCTAGGATGTTGCCAAAGGTACCCATGGCTCTAGTGAAAGCATTGATTTGTTAGTGTATTTCTCGCTGCTCACTCTCATTAGGGATCATGTGCTCTAGGCACTCGTATAATCCATCTTGGAGCTACATTTTTTGATATTCTCTTAACGAAGCTTTGCAATGATACCTTGGGTTCAAGAAATACCCAACTATGTGTATAGGGTGACGGAGTTGATTGTTCCATCTGTTATCAATGATCTGCGAGATAGATCCATACTTAGCTACTCTATCCTTATATGTTGCCTTTGTCTGGTCCTTTGCTTGATACATAGACTCATAAATGTAACCCATGGCCAATTTCACCATCCACCAATGACAACACCTTAACATGGGGCTAAACAATTTTCACAACCTCTATTGCTTTTTTCCAAAAGGTCTTCTCAAAAACTTTCTTTTTGGTGCCTTTCCATTATATTTGTGGGCTAACCGAGATCCATTCCATTTATCACTTAACAACATCTTAACCATGTTCTATGTTTTGGGTAATGAGAGATTACTGTTAAACTAGCAGCAACAAGGAAGGTCTTCTTGCATGCAGAAGACTTAAATTAGGAAACCGATTGTATTTAATTTACTTTTCCTAAGTTTACTTTGGAAAATAAATTAAAGTGATATAAATTAACTTTAGTGAAACACTAGTTAAAGTGAAAGTGAAATTAGGGTTTTTGCTTTACCACTAGTTAAAGTGAAAGTGAAATTAGGGTTTTCGCTTTACCTAAAGTTATAAAAGAGAGATCAATTGGTGGAGAGGACACACACACTTGTATTCCGACAGAGACAGGATACGGACAGGGAGAGAAAGTCAGACAGAGGATTTAGCTGAGAAGACGAAGGAGCGAGCAACAGGATCACCGAGTTTCATACAGCTGGGCCGTGCACTCACACAGGAGGTTGTTGAGGTTTAGCTAGGATTTGCCCAGTGATTCTGCCGGGTACTGCATTTGCCAGTTTTGGGTGAATTTGCAATGATTGTAAAAGTTCCATATTTTCTCATAATAAAATCTATATCTGACTGCTGCACCGGTTTTCCCATCTTGGGTTTTTCCGGGGGTTTCCATACCAAAATAATAGTGTCAATATTGTGATGTGATGTTGTGATTTATTTCTCAGTTTTATATTCTGCTGCATACTGTAAAAGATATTCATGTGTGGTTATTAGTAGAGATTTGCACGCACTGTTTAGCCCTAGTTTGAATATTAAAGGAAAATTTACAATTACAACATGAGGAAGTGGGTTTCAAATCTTGTGATGGCTGACCTAACAACTTCTCTGCTCGATGTTTTTCCATATTAGGTTTAATACCCATGAGTGGTTGTAGATGTGTTTTGTGATAGTCTAGGCATTCTCTACAGTTTTCTAGATCTAATACTGTTTGCCAATACCTCAAGCATGAGGTGTATGCAATGTGCAACACACGGGGTCCAAAATATGGTTTTGTATTTGCTCTTTAACTTTTACCAGCAAGAACATAGTTAGAGGCATTATTTATGATGATCTGAACAACATTTGCCACCCCCACCACCACAACATTATCTTCCAAATGCTGAAATAAGAAGTTTTCATCTTTCACCTTATCAGATGCATCAATTGATTTCAAAAACAACGTTCCCTTGTGGGCAAGAGACAAGGAAGTTTATAGTTCCTCCCATCAATCCATCTACCTAACATGATGGCACATCTTATTTTGACCTATGATTTTTTAAAACCATTCAAGTATTTATCTATGGACAAAACTTCTTTGTGAAAAAAAGATCCCCTTAGTTCATGTATACGAGGGTTTCTGAAGTTCTTAGTGGTATCAATAATGAAATCCTACATAGGTTAGTAATACAGTGAGTAGGCAGCATTGAAACAAATATCTACACCATTCTACCATCTACCAGTGTATTCGAAAGCAATGCCTTTGTATTGCTTCTTATTTTGACCCACAACTCTTTAAAACCCTTCAGGACTCGAGTATTCATCTATGGACACAAGTCTTTGTGAAAAAGCGATCCCTTTAGGTCGTGCATACTAGGGCCATTGAAGTTCTAGGGGCAGCAATGATGAAATCCCACATAGGTTGGTAATAAGTTAAGCAGGCAGCATTGAAACAAATATCTACATCATACTACCATCTAGCTGTGTATTCAAAAGCAACGTCTTTGTATTGCTTCTTCTAATGTTTATCGAAGGTAGGCCGAGTTTGACTTGGTTGAGAGGGATTGGTAGTGACAGAGGTGGGGGAATGTGTAGTAAAATAACATTGAAAGTTCTTTTTAGGTTGGTTTTCATGAGGGTGAGGAACATAACGAAAGGTGTCCCTAACAGTTCTAAATGGCAGCGAGGAAGAGCCTTCAAAATTAAAGCTAGGATTTGCTTGGGATTTGAATGCTATCATCATGGCAAGTTGCATCTTCCTCCCTATTTCAGCATCTATTTCTTTCTTCTTAGCCTTGTCTTCTTTAAATTTATCAAACTTATTTTGCAATTCCAATCTGATGTCCCCAATCTCTGCATCTGGTGCGGGAAAATTCGAACTCTTACACTTCTCAATTATTGTTTCAACCTATGAATGCCCCACCCTTTTATGTGTTTCTTGCAAAATTTGCAATACATCTGATCAACAACAACATTGACATTGTTCCATGCAGGGTCTTTGACTCTTGGGGCCATGGTAAATGCAAACTAATCTGCAAATGCAATTATACAAACCCTATCATAATTTTATTTGCAACAAAAGACAGATTTCAATTCTGCAATTTTATGCGAGAAAAAAGGGACAGATTTAACATACCTTGGAATGAGACGAATGGGAAGAGAATCCGATCAACAACTCCTCTAAGCTTGAGGATGGGTCTAACTTAGATGCCAAATTTACTGCAAACAACCCATGAGGTTGTGTTGGTTGTTTTAAAATCGATATTAAGTGTTTGTGCAAAATTTTCAAAAGACATACATTTTAAGGTAATTACCATCATGTATTCATTAATGGCATTTCATTCAATGGCTAATAGCTGGTTTCAAGTATCTTTCAACTTCATTGAATGCTTGGAAATTGGTTACCCTAATTCCATTTGCATTGAAAGCAACATATTTTTTAGATAACAGACCCTACCTTTATCTGAAATTTCATGCATTTCCCATTGGTGTGCCCATACTAAGAATGCATCCTTCATATGCCACACATTTGGAAGCATATCATTAGTCATTAACCTCTGTATGAGCATGACTGCTTCTTTGTAATTGTAGGCATTTAATATTAATCTAATTTTAAGGTCATGGCCTAGCTGACACCAAATCGATGTATGGGACCCCCTTGTTTCACCTCGTCGTGTGGGTCTTTGACAACATTTTTGGTCACTATTAATAGACACTTCTACTGGAAATTGACAATCATCCATTGCATCCATGTGTTGAAATTATGTCTGGCTTCAACATAAATGCTTCAAATGCCTGGCTTGATCTCCACTATGTATACCTGGCTTGAACTCCACTACGTATACCAATCATTAAATGCTTCAACATTCAGATTGTGTCACCATTTGGGATTTATACCAATGATTTTTTATCATGGATACTGCTGTCTGAGGTTTATTATGGCTTGCCTGACCTCTGTTTCGTATTCTCTGAAACTCTTACAGCTTGCCTGACCTTTGTTTGTTACTTTCCAAAACTGTTACATGTTTGCCTTGTCCAGAGTCCTGTTTGGCCTGCTCACAACCTGTTCTGGTTGCCTGCATGTGCAATTCTGTTGCTGCCCATGCATATTATCAGGCTGCCTGCGACTTGTATGTTCACCTCTGTATGTATAACTATAAAGTATAAACTACTACAACATGCTACTGCAAACATGTGTACCTTTCTTCACCTATACATGCCTAAAATTACGTGCATACAATTGGCATTTTTCTTGTGTGGCTTATAGCATTGCCTTGGGAAGCATGCCTTTTGATGTACATGGACCTTGGAAATCATGTGTACCTATTATAGCTGTGCTTTGGGAACCATGCACAGTGCCTATAAAGTTGGGATGACCTTTATGTTTTCAAAAAATTTCAAGTTTCAACCTATTCTGACCTATCTAAATTTAGAAAAAAATTAAAAACACAGCGCCAACTTATCTTTATGATGCACTGTCTTCCTCTCAGTCTTACTTGTCTCCTTGTTTTTTTTATGTATGCCAACCAATCCCTTGGGCACCCTACCTTGTTTGATATATTCATGCTGCGTCTGGTCCTCGCATGTTTTAGATGCTAAATTCTACTTTGTCTTTGATACAATGTTGTAAATGCATATAGAAATTGCAGAAAACTAAGTGCACTGGCAAAGAAAGAGAGAAAGCATACAAATGAGATTGGTTTTTCAAAGAGTAGATTATATGAGAGTACAAATCAAATTGACTCTTCATATTCCACTTAATTAATGTCTAATAAAACGTGACCAATGTCTAATATTATGTTGACATGTATTTCATGCAAATATGAATCTGTAACAATTTCTTTTCATTTCAGGATGCAATCACTAAAATTCCTCCTCTTAAGCCATTATGCCTCATATTGAAGATATTTTTACAGCAAAGGGAGCTTAATGAGGTATTGGACTAAAAAAATGTGAATCTTTATTTGACACTGAAAGATATCAAAGCTAATACATATTGCACGATCATTTACTTTCAAGTTTGTTATTATTTAAGTATTTCTGTTTAAGAAATTTGGTGGTGATGATTATCATGGGCACTGATTGAATAACAAAATTTAGTGTGATAATTGAGAATGCTCTGTTTGGTTGATAGGTTTATTCTGGGGGTATTGGCTCTTATGCTCTTCTTGTTATGTTGATGACACATTTACAAGTGAGTGTGCATAAACTGCTTTATACCAATATATCTGAGAATCACACATAGTTTTTGCTAACTCATTATTTTGTGGCTTGCCAGATGCACTGGAGCCGACAAAGTTCTGTGGGAAAATCAACATTTTTAGAAAGTAACCTAGGTATTTTACTGGTAATTAATTTACATGCCTCTTTCAGTTAGTCAGGAGATGGTAGTTTTCATAGGTTTGACATGCATGTTGTCATTGCATTTGATTTTTGCTTAGCTTTTGCAATATTACTAGGCATTTGTCATATGCTACAACTTAAGAGTTTTATTCTTGTTATTTCTGGTGGAAGTAGAGAAATTGGCATATACTTGAAAATAATAGAATATTTAGTTGCCGAATGAAGTATTTTACAGACCACTAGGATAGAACAGTTGATAGTGAACATAGGAGGCACATCTTATACATAGATGATTTCTAGAAGTTTTTTTATTTCTTGAATTGATTTGGACAAAATGAACAGTTAAATTGTCTGAGGCAATGAATACATATGTAAAACGAAAAACAAATTGATGTCTTACAATGTTATGCATGTTTAAGTACAAATTATAAATGCTCAAGCATTAGTTGAAAATATGAAGTTGCACAAGTGAATGCTACTATTACTTATACAAGTTGGTGGTCCGTATTCAATTGTATGGAAACACTTGTCTAAATGTGATTTGTTGTATCAGTTATTAAAAATACAATATTAAGCTGTGAAAATAATAAATGAAAATACCTTATATTTAAAAAAATAGGCCACTGGGTTATTCTATTGCTGCTTCTGTTTACCCTTCTTCTTCTTTGGACATTGTGATGCATAATGATCTTTCTTATAACATATGAAGCATTTGTTTTTACTCAAGTCCTTCTTCCCTGGCTATGAGAATGACTCCTCACTCTTCTTCTTACCCTTGCTGGGTCCTCTGCCTCTGCCTTTCTTTGTTTGACCAATTAGGCCATGGTCACTATCACCTCAGTCCCTGTTGGCCTTCGATGCCATCTGAGTTTCCTCTTGGATACAATCATCCCACAGTTTTTTCCAAAAGGGAAAGGTTTCTCAAGGACACACACTTTGGACAAATGTTTCCCATTGAGGTGGGAAACTATTCAGTGACTTATTTACCAACTTTTTGTCTTTCGTCTCCCCAATTGCTGCAAGTTGGTCACGAATCTGTGTAAAATTCATCAGGTAATTGATGACTGTGTCTGATGTGATTGTCTCAACCAAGGTTACAAAATCCGAACCAGTGGTTGAACCGATCGACCGTGAAAAACGAAACTGGACTGGAACCGGACCGAAACCGGGAAAAAAACCGGATCACAAAACCGGTGCACCAAAAATTCAAAAAATACTTAAATTTTGAAAAATTGTATATATATTCAGGTGCAACCATGTGAATCCATACAATTATACACAAATTTGCAAAAAGGGCTCTTGCTATTGTGGCATACCGAGCATATTTCACTAAAACCTTCCCCACTCGTCCAACTTTTTTATTTAATTTAAAAAAAAAATACCCTCTTAAGTGTTGTACAATTATGTATGGAACTCGTCAAAACCGGAATCAAAACCGGTAAAACTCGTCAAAACTTTACAGAAATCGGTAAAGCCGGTCAAAATCAGCCGGTTCCGTACGGAACCGGTTATTTCCGGTTTGAGACACCTGTTTGACCCTGTGAGGCCCCGAAACCGGTTGGACCGGCCGGTTTTAGCGATTTTAGTTAGGTTTTTGTAACACTGGTCTCAACAGATCTTAGTTTATTACAGAATCTGTTAATGTTGTCGCTCCGGCAAAGGCTAACTAGGGCATCAAACATGTCCTTCGTTGTCTTCTTCTCGGATATATGAGGGATTAGATGATCCTTTATAACAGCCATGATCGTCTGCTTGGCCTTCACTTCTTTCTTCTTGTGAGCTACCAAAAGTTGCAGATCTGTCGGCAAAGTCATTAGATCATTTGACATTTACGATATCTCGAAGATTATTCTCTTCTAATAGAAGAGTTACCCTGACTTTCCATGATAGGAAATTCGAGGCACTATCTAATCTGTCATTGAACCTGAGGCTAGCTAATGCCATCTCCGATGTGTACACAAATTCCTAGTCTTCTAATCTTCTCAATCAGAATATCTTTGATACCATGTAAATTTTCTAAACCCTAGGTGAATGTTGTCCTTGTGTTCTCAAATTAATAAATTGATATTTAATTTGCAGAAATGAAATTCTTTAAATACCAATGTTCACTATTTGTACATATCGCTGGAAAATGAACCACAGAAGCATAATCATAGTACACACACATTTTACTCTTTCAAATCAGCTTTTCATCGATGGATCAGAGCTCACAAGGAAACCTCTAGAGATGCGAAAAATATGCAGCTGTGCAGTACACTCAAACAAGGAAAAAATCTGCACACTTACTGTGGAAATCTGCCAGCTAGAAATCGAGAAAAACAGCCTCTGCAGACTGCCTTGTTGTACAACAGTCTATACAACAATACATCCTTGTCCCATATGGATGTACAAACACGTTCCTATGTTTGTATGGAGCTACCAAAAGTTGCAGATCTGTCGGCAAAGTCATTAGATCATTGACGATATCTCTAAGATCATTCTCTTCTAATAGAAGAGTTACCTCGACTTTCCATGACAGGAAATTCGAGGCACTATCTAATTTGTCATTGAACCTGAGGCTAGCTAATGCCATCTCCGATTTGTACACAAACTCCTACTCTCCTAATCTTCTCAATCAGAATATCTCTGATACCATGTAAGTTTTCCTAACCCTAGGTGAATGTTGTCCTTGTGTTCTCAAATTAATAAATTGATATTTAATTTGCAGAAATTAAATTCTTCAAATACCAGTGTTCACTATTCGTACATTTTGCTGGAAAATGAACCACAGAAGCACAATCATAGTACACACACATTTTACTCTTTCAAATCGGTTTTTCATTAATGGATCAAAGCTCACAAGGAAACCTCTAGAGATGTGAAAAATATGCAGCTGTGCAGTACACTCAAACGAGGCAAAATTATGCACACTTACTAAGGAAATTTGCCAACTAGAAATCGAGAAAAACAGCCTCTGCAGACTGCCTTGTTGTACGACAGTCTGTACAACAACACATGCTTGTCCCCTACGGATGTACAAACACGTTCCTACGTTTATGGGTTTCTATACAGATCCTACAAGTGTACAGATCCGTATGACTATACATATTAGCTATTAACAATTGGTAGAGAAGTAGATGAGGAAGATTAGGAAGTAACTACCTTGAATAGGCTACCTTTTTATTTTGAAAATTTTGTTCAAACCTTAAATGCTATTTTTGGAGACTATGGACATCACACAAGAGAAGTTGTGTACTAAGTTATTACAAGAGGACAAATGGACAAATGGTGTAAAAAAGTAGTAGAGCATTTGAGAGTTCCATTGCAACAAAGATCAAAGGTGAAGGAAAGTAAAAGTAGGAGGGAAATAAAAGTAGTGTTGGCTTATCTACAAGTTCAAGTGTTTTGATTCTTGAAGGATTGCATAAAGATGTTGTGAGGTGTGTTACCCCTCATTAAGCATGAAGTGTTTGATCTAGTTGAAGAGACTGCCAGGAAGATGTTGGATTATGGGGTGGATCTTTACGAATATTGAGGGGCATTATGGTTTGTACCGACACTCTTTTTGGTACTTCCGTTATGTCTGTGTCGAGCACCTTTGGGTGGGTATTGATGTTTCTAGAGGTATGCACATTGGCATATTGTTGTTGCTTGAGTACATCACCATGGTAGGAACGTTGGTATCATTTCTTGTTTGGAGGCTTACATCTAGCACGTGGTATTTGAGGGGTGTTTGTCTTGCATAGCATTGCTCACACATTTGAAATACTGTTAGGACATTTATGGAGAGGAAAAATCATCAACTAAAGGTTTCCGTAAGTATTATTGGTTGATTATTGCTCCTTGATGTGGTGGTATGTTTTGCATGTTTTCTTAAGGTTTCACTTGGATTATTGATTCATTATTTTGATTGGTGGACCTTGAGCTCATTTTTTATTGATGGTATGAACTCCTATGAGGATATTGGCAGTGTGGCATTGATGTGGCATCACTTAAGTGGTTGACTAGTTGTTGGAGTGGAGTGATCCTCTAGTTGGCATCATTTCACACATTTGGAGGCATGGGTATCTTTCTTGCACAATTTTTGAGGGCGCTCGAAATGAATACCCTTGAATTTTATAGTGGATTATGGTTTATGCACATGGTTTCATGAGATTTGGAGAGCTTTCAAGGTAGATTAGACGGTGTTTTCAAGCCCATTCAAGGTTGAACTTTTTGGACAGATTTGGAGGCGCTCCTCAAGGTATGTAAATACTAAAATGTGCACCATATTCATTTAATTTCGTAGTGAATAGTCTCTTTAGACTTTGATAGCATTATTTTTTTTCATAGAATTAAAAAAATAGGGTTTTAATTTGCAGATTTATATTGCTTGCCATGGCTTCGAAATATAGAAAAGATGCTGCATGGGTAGATTGTCAATTAGTTGAGGGGAAAATTGTGTGTAACTATTGTTAGGAGGAGGTTGGGGGGAGGTATAAATAGGCTGAAACAACACTTAGCTGGTACAAGGGGGAATGTAAGACCATGCCTCAAAGTCTCTGATGACTTGAGAGCTGAGACACTTGGCCTTCTTGAATCTTACCAAGCCGAAAAATCCAAAAACAAGAGTGTGCAAAGATAGATAGGGAGAAGTTGTAGCTCTGATTTTCTTGAGAGAAACCCTAGTTTTGAAGAATCCTCTAGTTTTCCCAACCCTTCCCATGATCCTTATACCATTCCTAGGGAAGAAAATGTTGCAGTTGGTGGTGTTGGTAGCAGTACATCCCAATTTAAGAAACCCTGTGGTAGCCTTGAGTCTTTCTTTCAACCCTGCACTACCCTTGGTGCTCATCCCACCATTGATGCCAAATGGAAGAAGGTGGAAAAAGAGGCTGCTTGGGAATGCATTGCTAGACGGTGGTATGACGCAGACATACCTTTCAATGCTTCAAGGTCGATATATTATCAGCCTATGTTGAAGGCTATAGCTTCTTGTGGTCCAAGCTTCAAGGGACCTGACTATGAGGATATTAGGGGTCACTTTTGAAAAATGAAGTGGAAAGGGTACAAGACTACCTCATAGAGTTCAAAAACTCATGGACTATTACATGGTGCACAATCATGTTTGATGGATGGACCGATGCAAGAGGTTGCACCATTCTTAACTTACTAGTTGCTTGCCCTAAAGGGACTATGTTCCTTAGATTAGTGGATGCATTTGATAAGTGAAGGATGCACATTTACTATTTCTTCTTTTGGACGACGTAGTTGAGGAGGTCGGGGTGCAAAATGTAGCGCATGTTATCACAGACAATGCCTCCAACTATGTTGTAGCTGGAAAGTTGTTAGAGGACAAACATCCCACCATCTGGTGGACTCCATGTGCAACCCATTGTTTGGACCTCATGCTCGAGGATATTGGGAAAATTGACTGGGTGAAAAAGTGTGTGGAACAAGCAAAATCTATCGCAAGATACATTTACAACCACTCATGGGTTTTGAGTCTTGACCCTTATGAGAAAATGCACTGGTGGAAAAGAGCTTGTCAGGCTAACTATCACAAGATTTGCAACAAATTTCCTTACATTGCAGTCTTTGATTGAGCAAAAGGCCAACTTGAGGAAGATGTTCTCTTGTGATGAGTGGAATGCATCTCAATGGAGCAAGAAGGATGATGGAAAAGACATTGTTGATAAAGTCTATGAGAAAGCATTTTGGAAAAAAGTCAAAGTAAATCGTACTTTTTAGCCAGTGTCTTGTAAAAGTTTATCATTTTTTGAAATTGATCATCTTTTTTGTCTTGAATCTTCTGAATGTACCATTACACAAAATATTTTGAAGTAGATGGGGAGGTAAAAGAGGGATTTTATAAATGCATGGAGCGCATGGTCTCTGATCCCAATAAACAAGATGAGATACACAACAAGCTCTTGCATTTCAATGAGAGTCTTGGTATCTTTATCCTGGCTACAACAGTACGATCTAGATCAAAAGATCCTCTAGCTAATTAATTATAAAGTCTTTAAATTTTAATTCATTGGAGTTTTTCTTGAGTTTGTGCTAAAATTCATTTGCTAATTTTTATTTGTCCTTACATGCAGCATATTGGTGGCAGTAATTTGGTAGCCAATGCGCTGATTTGCAAAATTTTGTAGTTCGAATATTGAGCCAAACATGCAGTGCTTCTGGTTGTGAACGCAATTGGAGTGTTTTTTGAGCGTATCCCAGTGTTATCGGAACCGGACTGGAACCGGCAAAACCGGCCGGTCTGACCGTTTACAGGGTTGGCCGGTCCGGTCAGCAAAAAAATTTCAAAAAAACCGGATTTTTGTCCAGACCGGGTATGGAACCGGCCGGAACCGGCCAAAACCGGCCGAACCGTTCAAAAACTGGCCGAACCGGCCGGTCTAGACTGGGGACTCAGGAAACTCAATTTAAAAAAAAAAAAACTAGAATTTGATTACATGCCTGGAAATGATGGACAAGATGTTTGATGTGTATTACCCACGCTGACATGGGATATCTTCTCCAAGTTTGGCAGCTGTCCCAAGAATGATCATGTCCTTCTCATCCCAACTCAGGTGCAAATCATTGGGCCAGTTTCCGTACTTGAGAGTATAGTAGTCTTGAAAATACAATGCTGCACATACCTCATCACGCAATGCCAAATATTCTTGATATTGGAGCATGTACTTAAGTGATGCTAGCCTCTTCAAATTTTCATCAAAGATATCTCTAATTGACTCCATGCTTCTGCCAAAAATGAACTAAATTGTTTAACCCAATCAAAGAGTTGAACTGAGAGCTGATACACACTTTAATTTACTGCTGTAACTTGCAAGTCGGGCCCAATTTGACTGCGATGACTTTGTGAAGACACTGAGTTATGACTTCTATAAAAGGCTTGGTCTTGTACTGCTGTAGCATATAGTTTGGCACCACTAGGTTGTTTTCTACTGTAGGTGATATTCCTTACGTGAGAACTGACTTAGGGCATTTTTGCTGCTAGTTTGGTTAAGGATTTTCAAAAAACAGTTCAGATGTCTGCTGCTGAAACTCACTGCCCAATACCATACCACTGGAAATTCTCTCTATGACTTGTGCTGATTGATTTGAGGTTGTTTCATCAAACGAAGTGTGTGGAATGCATCATATATAACTTTGTATATAGAAGTAACTATTCGACACATCAAAATCAGACTTGGAAGAGCATATTCAGATATATATGGTTCATTGAAGAATTTGATTACATGCCTGGAAATGATGGACAAGATGTTTGATGTGTATTACCCACGGTGACATGGGATATCTTCTCCAAGTTTGGCAGCTGTCCCAAGAATGATCATGTCTTGGATTCATATGTATGCACATGAATTTATATATGTTTTTTACAAAATATGAATATTTTATGTATTTTTTAGTCAGCCGGTTTTTTACCCGGTTTTTCGCCGGTTCCGGTCCGGTTCACATTTTGGGCTTCGCCGGTTCGATGATTGGTCCGGTTCCGATAACATTGGCGTATACACACCAAGAAGCGCAACTATTTAGAGCAAAAATGGTTGAATGATATGGTATTTGTTTAGTACAACCTTAGGTTGAAGCGCAACCAATTGCAGAACAAGACCCCTGAATCGTGTTCCATATTCTTAGATGATGGTGATGCATCATCATATTGGGTTGTGGAGATTCGACTAACAACATTTGACAATGAAGACCTATCATGGTTGGATGGACCCACTTCCACAACAATAGGATGTGGGAGTTGATGTTGGACATGTGCATTTTGGACCAAGGGAGTCAAGTCAGGTGGCCCAAGCTCAAGCACCCCATATTGAGGATCAGGATGTAGATGATGCTCAGAGTTTGAGTCTGAGGCCTATGATGAGTTTGATCCTGAGGATTCAGACGATTCTGATGATTAGATTGTTTAGTCTTTGACTCCAGTCTTTTTTATAGGCTATTTAGATCCTTTTTGTTGATGTATTTTGATTCAGACATGGATTACACTCGATGTTAAGTGCTATTTTGGTTCTATAAACTCTTATATGCTATATACATGAGACACTTTGCATATTTTGTGTATAATGGTTTAAACTCACATGGATGCACATGAATATTTAAAAAAAAAAAATTGAATATTTGATGTATTTTTGGTGGACCGGTTTTATGATCCGGTTTTTGTTTTGTTCCAGTTCTTAGGGTTGGCTGGTTCGTCCACCGGTTCGTTTTTTGTAACTTTGGATGGAGGCGTCCTCATCCTCATATTGAGAATTGAGATTGTTCCACCTCGTTTGCACATCTTTTTGGGGCATACCCTTCATGACACTATTTTGGTAGTTGGCTTTGGTATTCATGCACACAAGTCCATGGGCACATTGATGGAGGTTGCCATATTTCTTTGAGGAGGTTGCATTCTTCAAGGGTGCAACCTCAATGTATTATTATATAGTATTATTCTTGGTCAACGTGGGCTCATGGTCGCCTCCTTGCACATTCTCCTCGGATGCACTCTTGGGGAGTTGGTTTGGCACATATATTGAGGAGATATTATTATTACTATTGGAGGAGTTAGTTGGTGCATTGAGGAGATCTATTTTATTTATTTATTTTTTTAATCTTGAAGGAACTTGTCTATAAAATCAGACCTCTCCAAATCATCAAGAATCACATCATTGCCAACCCTTGCCAAACTATGTCTACAACCGTTGGGTGTTTGTTGAGGTGTGAGCAAACATTTGCTTTTACTAACTGAGGCTACAATCCTTGCCGAATTATGTCTACTACTTTGGGTGTGTGTTGAGGTGTGAGCAAATATCTGCTTTTACTAACTGAGACTACACAACATAATCCGTATTTGGATGTGTTTTTTCGTGGAGAACAATGTTTGTGATTGATAAAGGAACAATAAGCAGGTTGCATTAGGCACATGAAGGAACAAGGACTCTATAGACTTGATGATGAATTGGGAAAATCACATGCTTTGGTGACAAGCAGTGGAAATAGCAGCAATAATTATCGACAACATTAAAAGGTTTGGGCATTTGAGTGTTCAATATCTCTCCTTACTTTTAGAGGGCCAAATGGTGATTGGAATGCTAAATGCTTGTGTGAAGAACGATGACATATGTGAGGCATGTTTATTAGGAAAACAACAAAGGTTGGGCTTTGAAGAGGGGAAAGTGTGGAGAGTCAAGGTGGATTTGGTTTGGTCCCTAGTAATATTTTTGGTCCTATGAGGATAGTGTTAATGGCTACTGCAAGGTGTTATAGAGTTTTTTGATGCTGGTCGAAGATTTTCTAGAAAAATGTTGGTCTATTTTGATGAAAATATATTGGATGCCTTCAGAGCTTTTGTTAACAGATAATGGAGGTGAATTATGTTCTAACGTGTTTGCTGTTTTTTTGTAAAGAAGGAAGGTATTGAGAGACAATTCTCTTCTCCATACACGGTAGAATAGTGTTTTCTAACAGAAACCACACAACTACTGAGATGGCTATATGTNATATATATATATATATATATATATATATATATATATATATATATGTGCGTGTGTGTTATTTCTCTTCTGAAACTAGAAAACACACAACATACCCAAAAACTTTATGGTGACTAACCTATGGCTTCCTACCTGACCAAACTAGAAAACACGCAACAAACCTAGACTTTAAGCCTTAAGGTGACTAACCTATGATTTTTTGTCAGTTAAAAAAAAAATTCCAATGTGCCATTTTTTTCCCAATCTCGCTATTTTTTGGGCTGATTTTTCATTTGAGATTTGACATTGCAACGTTGCCAAATTTTCTGCGAGTTTTTCATGCATGAATCAAACAACCATGCTTATTGAGGCTATGGGAATGGTTCTTCGGAATATGAATGAATCAATTGGAATAGTTCTTTCTTTCAATTTTTTGTTGTGTGAATCTGCAATTGTTTATGCAATTTTCCTATATCATATGCTTTCTAGAAGCATGCAGATGGGGTACTATTCCAAGGGGCTGAAATTCAAAGGGATGCCATCTATAATTGTCCATCAGCACCAAGGATTTCTGTACCCAAAATCCCACATGCAATGTAATATGCTTGTCCATATCTAGCAACAATAAATGATCCAGAAGTGTCTACTTGTCAACCTGATAACATTAAAAGTGGAAGGTATCAAAGCATTTCAACCTTATTGCTCGTTTTAAAGCCATGGACATGAAGAGATCCCCTGTTGAATAGGACTTGTGGCAACATTTTTCTTAAAGAAATTTAAAGAAGGTACTAAATATTTTACAAATGATGTTTGCTATTATGTTATCCTCCAATTTTGCTCAGATCGATCCCACACCTGATCAACCTCTACTTCTAGGTTTTGTTTGTACACCATATATAAAATTTTACTGAAATTATTGGAGCCAACCTTTCATACCAAAATTGGTAAAGCACAAAGGGATCTTATCAAATTTACTTAGTAATAGGACAGCCTGGGATTGCGTTCCTTTGGTGCATCAAATACCTATGCCCAACAAATGCGACAACAGATATAAATCCATGATCTTTTCTTGTAAGTTGTGATTCGTGTTGATGTTAACTCCCCTAGAAAAATGTGACCTTTAGTTGTGCAGCTGCTCAACTACCTTGTCCTTCTCATTGTGAAGGTCCATATGTCTTTGTTACGGAGTTCTTCACTGAAAACCAAACTCAACTCACTTTAAGATATATAACTATGATCACTTATGCGTGACTATGTGATTAGTTTCCTCTGTAACCTTGTCAAAATCTTCTTTTCACAGTTTCAAAACAATGTTGTTCCCGGACCTGATTTTACCCAACTTTGGAGAAAATTCTGAGACCTGTCCAGCCTTTGCAATTGTCTACTGACCCATCTGTGGTGAATCTCTGAATCAGTAAACTAGCAATCCACCAATATCTATGGACAGAATAGCAACTTAGTCTAAGCACAGGCTGAGAACTGTCCTCCCTTAGCACTTTATTCCCTCCTTAAGTAAAACTTAAAGTATTTAGAGGAGCACAAATAGTTAATAATACATAAAAATTTTTCATTGAAGTTTTTATTTTGATTATGCATCTCCCACAAGGTAACATGTCTTGAATAATCTAATTTTGCTACAGTACATTGATTTGAATATCAATAACTAATGTCTTGCCCGTGACACCAGATAGACTTTTTTGATCTTTATGGGCGTAAGCTGAATGCAAATGATGTTGGAGTATCTTGTAGATCTGGTGGCCAGTTTTATTCAAAGAACATAAGAGGGTAACTATTTGTAAGCATGGATTTTAATGTCAGTCTAGGGATGCATGAGTTCTGCATACAACATTCGCGTGTCTTGAACACTAATGTATTTTTTTGCAGATTTTCAAATTTAAAGCGGCGACACCTGCTTTCGGTTGAAGATCCACAAGTGAGTTCTTTATATTATCTTGTATTAGATGTTCTCTATGATTAGCTCCTGCACTGACATTAGGTTACTTTACATGATGTGCTGTTTTTTAGTGGATCACTGATATTTGTTTTAAATCTAGGCACCGGAAAATGACATTGGCAAGAATTCATATAATATTTTGAAGGTGCATTTCTCAAGTCCATATAGTTTTTTGGTTATACTTCATTTATGAGCTTCAAATAAGCAAAGTCGTTCAGATAAAAATAGGTTTCTCAAATGGTTTTCACCAAGAGGTGTTTTGTTTTTACAATTGGATAATTTATGTGAGTTAAACTTGTTTTATAATGTATGTGAGTTGATTTTGCCTGCGTAGTTTTTAACATCCCATCTATGTAGTCTTTTTCTGCCTTACATGTTAGGATCCTCTTCAAGGTTACTTGGGCATGGGAGCGAAAGCAAGAAGCAGGAGCGAAGTGAAAAGCGAAATTTTCAAAAGCTTCTAGGGTGGGAGTGTTTTCGGGAGCGCTTTTTTATAATATATATTTTTATATATTTTGATGCATATGTCAACAAAACCATGTGCATCCATCAAAATTAAAGCCATTATAAACAAATATGCAAAGTTTCTCATGTATATAGCAAGTAAGAGTGCATACAAACAAAATAGCTCATAGTGCAATCTATATCTTAACCAAAGTACATCAATAAATAGGCTATAAACTAGGGATTCTTCAAAAACTAGTTTTGAGGCCACCAACATCAATCTGAATAATCAGTACTACCAACATCAAGATACATAGAGGGGTTAATGTGTTTGATTAGATGGCAATCCCATACCCTCATACATGATAGAATCTAGTGGAAACATAACAATCCTGAAATCCTAAAAACTGTTAACCCTATTGAATTTTGAATGGGATAAAAAATTCTACTGTTTGCATTTGAAGTCTGATGAGGTTGGAACCAATGAAGCACCACTTGTTCAGACTCGGCGAGTACTCGTGAGTTTGTATGAGTGGCCCTTTGGCACGATTAATCGCTTGAGACTCGTGGAGGAACTTGGCTACTCGGCATAGTCGCAAACTCGGCGTGTACTCGGCTCAGACTCGCCGGAAAAGGGAGATTGCCTGCCGTGAAGTAAATCGCGTCGAAATTGTCGGAAAAGAGGCTGCGGACATGAATGCCGGCCTCACGGACGTGAAACAGACCCGCCGACGCAATTTGGAGGGAAATCGTCTTTGCAGAGGCTATAAAATGTAGGAGCTGGTCGATGTTGGGTCATCCCTCGCTCAAAACTGAAGGAATCCTCATCTATCGGTCGTGGACGAGTTGGCTGAGGTCGCGGACGAGACAGGTGGTCTTCGCGAATCGTTGTTGGGTCTTCGGCGTGGTCACTGTGTGCTCGCGAGTTCGCTGGTGGTGCGGTGCTTCGGTGGTGCTCGCCAGTCGCAACCTACAGGTTCCAACCCTTCGACGTTTCCAGGTACTATGATACCATGATACACGGCTTAGTTTTTTAGTTTAAATTTTTTATAGTTTATAGTATATACTATATAGTAACTAGTTTATAGTATATAGTTTTTAAAATTTTTATAGTTTAAACTTTATAGCATAGTTACATATATCGTGTCGGCGAATATATCGCCGAGGGTCCGGAATGTAACTTATCGGCAGCAACAGTGAAAATATCGGAAAATATCGGCAAATGTTGTAAACCATAAAAAAAAACAAAAATAACCATTTTTTTCAATTTTTTTAACATCTAAAGCAACAACATCAAATAAACACATTGCTACATAAATATGAAAATACAACTAATATATAAGATGCATAAGATGTCAAATGGTGGATCATGATCACATATCGACTATAAAGTTATAATCTGAAAATATTGAAATATGTTCTTGATGGAATGATAGAAAATCACATCAAATGATCAAAATAAATGTCTCTCAAGAAATTAATCATCATGACTCATGAGGCATCTAGATACTACATAATACAATGATAAATAGTAGAAATCATCGATCCCCTCTATCCCTTTTATAGGCAAGGGGCACCACTCTTCCTCTGGAAGCAGTAGGGGGTCCTGTAGGTGCTTTGGATGAGTTAGGCGTCAAATTGGAAGCTCCAACTACTTAAGCTATGGTGAGGGTCCAACTACTCTACAATTTTGATGAAACTTACCATGTTTAATGAGTGAAGGGTACATTTTTATTAAGGTCATGATAAAAGATTTCAATAGTCAATGCCACCAACATCAAGGTACAGGGATGGGTTGATGTGCTTGATTAAATGCCAATCCCATACCCTCATACTTGATAAAATACAGTGGAATTGTTGAAATCTTGAAATCCTGAAAGCTATTAAGTCTCTTGAATTCTAAATGGGATCTAAAATTCTACTTTTTGCATATGAAGTCCTATGAGGTTGGAACCACTCAAACATCCTGAAACAATTAATGGCAATGTTACAAATTTAAGTAAAAGGATAGAAAATGAAAGTAAAGGAGAATGTCACTTTTACTTTAAGAATTTAATATTACCATTTATTACTTTAAGAATTTAATATATTTAGTTTTAATAACACTGCCAAAAACTTAACCCATGAATTTTTTTTTCAAATTTCTTGCAAATTTTTTTAGCAGGGCGATATTTTCCAAAATCTCCCGATATATTCCCAATATATCGTGACATATTGAATATATTGCGATATATTCAAAATGTCGAAAATATCGCAATTTTTTAGTGGCGATATATCGCCAAGGGGAATGAATCGATATATCACGATATCGCTGATATATGTAACTATGCTTTATAGTATATAGTTTAAAATTTTTGTAGTTTATACTTATAGTATATAGTTTAAACTTTAAACTTTATAGTATATACTATATAGTTTTTAAAGTTTACCGTAGGTTTAAGTTTTAACAGTTATAGTATATTACTATATACTAAATAGTTTTAAAACAAATATGTACTACAGTTTTAGACTTTAGTTTAAGTTACGGTATACATTTTTTAAAATTCAGTTATAGTATTATGGTAGTTTAAATTTAAAAAAATGTATTATATAGTATGTAGGTATACTTTAAAATTTAAAGAATTTTATATTATATCTTTAAAGAATTTTTAGTTTAAAGTTTTTAAATTTAAAGAATTTTAAATTATAACATTATTTTTTTATGTTAAGTTTGTTAACAGATATAGCATATAATATTTAACATTTTATTATTTTTTTTAAACTTTAAAGTTTATTAAAATTTAGCATGTAATTTCATTTGATTTTGTAGTATCTTAGCCACACAGGGGACTGTGGTCATCTTTGCCACTACTCAGCCCACAGTCCCCTATGTGGCTTAGATACAGTATACTCAGCCATTTACCCTCAGGGATTTGCCGTTCATTTTAAAATTTTAAAATTAAATTAAAAACCAGTATACTTAATAACATTTTAAATTTTTAAAATTAAAAATCAATTTCATTTTTAAAATTCATTTCAGTTTTAAAATTTAAAATTTCATTTCATTTCATTTCATTTAAAGTTTCATTTAATTTTTTTAACAGCCCTGTGGCTGAGTAGTGTTGCACCTTTGTGGCTGATATACTCGGCCATAGGGCCTGTGTACTGAGAGGAGTCTGAGTAGAATGCTAAGCAATTAAAATTTTTTTAATAAACCATTTTTTTTGTAATCCAGAATCCAGATTTCATGGCACCTAAGGCTAGAAGGCCTCTTGATCTAGCATGGCAGTATTGTGTCCGAGTGAATCCCAATGATGACCACAAGGTCATTTGCAATTTCTGCACCGCCCAAATGTTTGGGGGCATAAACAGGTTGAAGTACCATCTAGCAAGAATTGTTTGCAAAGATGTGGTTGTTTGTGACAAGTGCCCCGATGAAGTCACAGCCGAAATGGTAGTTGCTTTGGATGCCATTAAAGAACAAACTGAAAAGAGGGCAAGATACAAGTATGAAACTTCTATGATAGGAAGATCTTCAATGGGACCAACGGATGCAACTCCAAGTACAGGGGGGTCCACATCTGCTATTGCAGCAAAAAGAAGTGTAACTTCTTCTTTCTTCCTTCCTCGTACAACTCCGGGATCTCAACCATCCTTAGAGAGCTTCAATGAAAAGAAGAGGAAAGAAGCATATATGGCCGTGAGAAGGTTTTGGTACCATAACAGTCTTTCATTTAACTATGCAAAAGTCTTATTTTTATCAACCCATGGTAGATGCCATTGCAAGTGCTGGACCTGGATACAAACCCCTCCTATAATGCACGTAGGGGGAAAGAGTTAGATGAGGAGCTCGATTGTGTCAAGGAACAATTGGAGACCATTAAAAAGTCATGGAAGTTTACAGGTTGCACAATTTTGTCGGATGGGTGGATAGATCAAAGGGGCAGAACAATCAACAATTTTGTTATAGCTTGCCCTAAAGGAACCATGTTCCTAAAATCCATTGACGCATCCTCGCATGTAAAGGATGCACATTTGATTTTTTCATTGCTGGCTGATGTTGTGGAGGAAGTTGGGGTGGCAAATGTTGTCCAGGTAGTCACGGACAACGCTGCAAATTATGTGGCAGCTGGAAGGTTGCTTTCTGCAAAATATCCCACCATCTTTTGGACTCCATTTGCTGCCCATTGCATAGACTTGATGCTGGAGGACATTGGGAAGATGGAATGGGTGCAAGCTGTGGTGCAAGAGTGCAAGCAAATAACCAAGTATATGTATAACCATGCTTGGGTCTTGAACTCGATGAGGGAATACGCACAGGGTGAACTCAGTCGCCCTGCTACCACACGGTTTGCCACGACCTTTCTTTCCTTCCAAAGCCTTTTGAATGAGTACCAAGCTTTAAGACGGATGTGTTGTAGCCAGGAATGGATACATTGGAAAGATAGCACAAAACCAGATGCAGTTGCTGTGAAGCCGTCTCTCTTAGGAGATGGTTTGTGGGAGAAAGTCACTGAAATTGTCAGCTTCACTGAGCCACTTGTAAAAGTCTTGAGGATCATGGATGGAGAGAAACCTGCAATGGGATACATCTATGAGGGCATGGATAGCGCCAAAGAGGCCATCAAGGCTTTCTATAAGGGGGATTCATCAAAATATCTCCCTATATGGCACATTATTGATTCCAGGTGGACAGGCAGCTACATTCACCATTGCATGCTGCAGGAGCATATCTCAATTCGAGCTTATTCTATAATCCAGACTCTAGCATTCAAGGTGATCTTGAGGTGATGAGAGGTGTCATGATATGCATTGAGAAGATTTTCCCGGATCCAGAAATTCAGGACAAAATCAACTTGCAACGTGATATGTACAAAGCAGCATTTGGCATGTTTGGATTCAGCTCAACCCAACGACTCAAAGACAAGAAAATGCCATGTAAGATTCAATTTGGAAAAACTAAATTGTTATAACTTAGAAGTTAGAAATTAGCTTTTATATTTGCTAGTTATCTTTTTCAATTTTGGCATTGCAAAACTTGTAATTTTTTATGTTTTAAATTTTTGTGGCCAATTGGTGGATAGATTGTGGCACCGAGGCACCCCAATTACAAGAATTTGCTATTAGAGTTTTAAGTCAACCCTGCAGCGCTTCAGGTTGTGAGCGCAATTGGTCGGTATTTGAGCACATCCACAACAAAAAGAGGAATAGGTTGGAGCATGAGAGGTTGGAGAAGTTGGTTTTCATCTACTACAACCTTCGACTGCTCACAAAACAAATTCAGCCAAAGGACCTAGATCCAATTTTATTGGATGATATTGATTTAGAGTTTGAGTGGGTTGTGGAGGAGGGTTTCCCTGATGATTTGAGTTGGCTTGATGAGGAGACTCAGGATCCCTCTAGTTTGCCATATTCTCAAATGGAAACTCCAAATACACCTTTTTCACAGTTGCTTCAGTCTGTCGATGTTGGCACTAGCTCCTCGAGGGCATATTTTAGGCGTACTCGTAGTTAGGCATGAGACTCGAGTACATGGAGACATTGTCTATTTTTGTTTTCTATTTATGTTATGAGACTGAATTTTGAACTTGCTACCATTTCTGATTTTTAAATCACTATGGTATATGATATATGGTTATGGTTTATGGCTTATGGTTTATGGTTATGGTTTATGCCATATGGCTTATGATTTATGGTTTATTATTAGTGAATCTATGATCACTATTTAAATTTTTGCATACAAAATTTGATTATGTTTATGAGATAATGCACCATATTTTATTTTTTTCCTAATTGCCGAGTCTGGCCCGAGTCTTTCTCGAGTTGGGGAGTCATATGCCAGCCGAGTCTTTGTCGAGTCCGAGTCGTGCAACATTGGTTGGAACCACTCTCAAACATCCTGAGAGAATTAATGGTGCTATTAAAAATTTAAGTAAAATGATAGAAAATGAATGATAATGAGAATGCCAACTTTTACTTTAAGAATTTAATATTACCATTTAATGCTACTGATGATTACTAAGGTTAGGTTTTTTGTTATTAGAGTAGGATTTGCCTCCTTTATATAGCATTAATATGGACCTAGGGTTAGTTATCCCCCCACCCATCACTTAAAATTTTGGTTTTTTTGAAGAAAACTTGGAAAAAAAGGTGGGAGTATTTTTTTTGCTTGGAAACGAGCTTCCTGAAGACGCTCCCATACGGGAGGCCCGCTTCCTGGACGCTTCCTTCGAAAGCAGAGGGGAGAACAGGGGGCGCTACCATGCAACATTGATCCTCTTCTTGTGGTTGAGCATAACAATATGCATTTGTAATGTGATATGCCAACTTTGTATTGTCAGCAGGAAATATTGTAAAGCTTTGGTGTGGATGTGAAACTCGTTTGAAATTTTAGAGGTTGACAAGGTGGAGAATGATGTAGTCCTTGAAACAAACTATAAATAGTTGTGAAGAAGAATCTATTTATGTACATAAATGTAGAAGTGAAGAAGAAACTATACCAAAAATGCTAGTGCAAGAACATGGGAATTAATTATCAGTTTTTTCTTCAGATATGGACACCAAAGAATGTTTCATTCATTTTTAATCAAGGGTATGCATATTTGAGTACAATGTTCAAGGAGTTTGCATGGTTTTTCATGGCTTCCATATAAATTTTGTAGAAAGTTATCATGTCCTGTTAACTAAGGGTTTGGAGAGAAAGAACCAAATAAATTCACACATGGAGAGATGTGTAGGACAAGGAATCATGTAACTGGCTCTTTATAAGAACCTTCAACAATCTCATCAGTGTCAGGTTGTGGATAGATTCGCATTCATTGCACTTTGCCAATTAATTCTGGGGGGCAGCTTGTTCAACTTAAACTTGTAGGCTCACAAACCTATTCGGTATTGGGAATGGCAATGATATTATGGGAAGCCATTTATGGATTACTGGAACTACATTTGAAGATTCAACCATGTTACTCTATTGGTGATTGTCTTACTAAAAAATAGATCCATTAAGATCAAGAGACAAGATGGATTAGGTGGTGTCAAGGAATATGGAAGTCACTCTTCTTTCAAGTCTTAAGTACTTTGATGGTTGGTTCTTCCTAACAATTTGGTGGTTAAAGATCGATGATGAGATATGTGATTCACAAAGGCGAAAAGAAGGGATTGGCTCTCCCTCACTAATTTATTGGAACAAAGTTTGGGAACGATGCACAATATGAGACGTGTAAGTGCAAAGAAGAGATATTTGTTGAAATTTAACATGTGTATGATATTTTTAAGTTTTGCAGACTATAAGAGAGATAGTACTTGAGATGTTAACAATAGTAGAACATATGTAGTAGTAAAACAAACATCCACACAATTAAACACAAAATTTTTCACGGGAAAACCTTTTGAGGACAAAAACCCCAAAGCATTAATAATTCATTCTCCAAATGAAATGACTGAGTTTGTACATGAGCAGAGATAATTTGATCACAAAACTCTGATATGAATGTAGAGAAAGTTTACCCAATAGACTGTGTTCTTCTAGTCTATACAAAAATTGGATCTGTGGAAGCCCTAGCAGGCTTACTGCTGTTGGCACGTGGGCTGTACCTGTTGCTGTGTGGACTGTACCTACTGCTGCCACGTGGACTGTATCTACTTCTGCCACATGGACTGTACCTGTTGTTGCATGGATTGTACCTGCTGCCACCTCTGCTTCCACCTCACGAAGGTTTGTTGGTGGACTTTAGTTGTTGTAGGACAACCCTAATAGGGCTCAGATGCTAAAGGAGAGCCCTAGCAGGGATAGTGTGTATGTATGACTACCCAACTAGGGTAGCCATGACTGCTCCTCACCACGGTGACTGTGTGTAGCCTCTTACTGCTACGCTCGTGATTGTTCCTCACCACCAAGACTGGTCCTCCTTTCACTGTGACTGTTCCTCCTTCCACCATGACTGTTAGTGTATGTAGGGCAGCCCTAACAGGGATTGGGTGTTAGTAAAAGACATTAGAAAATGCTGTAGAAAAACCTTAGCTGATTAGGGTCACATAGAGTGAACAACGAAGAAGAGAGAGGAGGTACAAGGTGTTGATGTATTTGTAACTTCGAAATGTATTCATTTGTATATCTTGTCTTGTACCCCGATGTTTATTCCGGGAAGTGTCTATAATGTATTTGAGTCATGTCATGCCCTGATGTTCCTATCGGGAGGTTCTATAATGTAAACAAGTCATGTCAAGTCATTGTGGGTAACCCTCCTATTGTTCAAGGGTTAAAGTCCCCGCAGTTCCGGGGCACTAGGGTTATTAGACTCTCCTAGAGAAGTCAGCCCTAGTGAGTCATTGTCAAATCGAGAATTAGTATAAATAGAGAGTGAGCCTCTCTATTTATCACACACTCACTCACACTCAGTTGTAGCGCATAGCTGAGGAAGAAGAAGTTGTTGGGGCTAGAAAGAAAGAGGCTACTGCTGTCGGGATATCATCTTACTGTTTTTGGCGCTTGTTTTATCTTTGAGGAAGTTGCGGGGTTTTCTCCTTTATGGTTTCCCCGAGGAAAATCTTTGTGTTCATTGTCTTATGTGTTTGGTTGCTGTGCTTGTTATTCTCTCAGTTAAGATCCTAAATTAATGCTAGCTTAAATGATAAAAATCTAACATGGTATCAGAGCTAACCTGAGAAGAAGACACTGTGCAATTGCGGGAACTAGGGCTTCCTACTTTTTGGATCTCTCTCCACACATTTTCAGCAAAAGAAGGTTGGACTGACTCTCCTCCCCAGGGCGCATCTTTCTGTCGAAGCAGAATCTGATTTTGAGCATTTTCAGTTTTTGACTCGACACTAGTGCCGAAAATTAGGGCTTTCCACAAAAGTGGAATTTTTGAGTGAGCCCAGGCCTGGATTGATCTCCTCCACAAAATCGAAGTTTAGAGATCAAGATCAAAGCATTTGGTTGGACAAAACTTCGGAAAAGCCAAACCCTAATCTGCTCCTGAACCAACATTGCAGAAATTCAGCTCCAAATCCAGATCCGACATCTTGACCTGGTAAGATCTGAATCGTTTGTATTTCCATTTGAGGTTCTCAGTTAAGATGTCTCATCATACCAAGCTTGATGAAAAGCTTGAGAGAGCTGATAAATTCCGAGCCTGGAAGTATAGGATATCCCTGGTCCTAGAAGAAAATGAGTTGGACTCCTACATTAATGGGGAGATTCCACTTCCAGAGGGAGATGAGGCTAAGGCCTTACACAAGAAGAAGTTGGTTATGGCTAAGAGGATTATTGCTGATTCAATCAAAGATCACCTCATACTACAGGTGTCCTCCCTAAAGACACCTAAAGCTATGTTTGATGCCCTAACCAAATTGTTTGAAGGAAAGAATATAAACCGGAAGACGACCTTGAGGAACCAGTTGAAGAATGTAAAGATCCAGAATGCAGAGACCATACAGTCATACTTCACAAGGGTCTACCAGATCAAAGAACAACTTGAAGCAGTAGATGAAGAAGTGGAGAATGCAGAGATTGTAATGACCACCTTGAATGGTCTCCCTAGGACATGGGACTCTTTCATTCAAGGGATCTGTGCCAGAAAGAAGTTAGTCAAGTTCAACAGACTATGGGAAGAATTCTCTCAAGAAGAAGCTTGGATAGCAGCTCGAGAAGAAAAGATGGGAAGTGAAGATCAAGCTCTCACAGTACAATCCAAGAAAACCAGATCTAGCCACCACAGAGGTAAGTACTCTCATCAAAGGAATAACTTTAGAAATCCTAGAGATAAGTTTAAGTTCATTTGCAATACATGTGATGAAAGAGGACACTTTGCTAGAGATTGTTGTAGAAACAAAAGTAGCTCTCACAAGAAGAAGGAAAACAAGAGAAGGCATCATGCTCATGCTGCAGAGGATGATGAACCTTCCACAAAGAGAAACAGACAAGAGAGTGATGATTCTTCAAGTGATGAAGAATATGTTCTGATTTATGCTCTCACAGGAACTATCACACATGGCAGCAATGATTGGCTTATAGATAGTGGTGCTTCCAAACATATGACAGGATTCAAGGATTCCTTTGTGAAACTATCTGAACATGAATCACCTCACAAGGTGAAACTCGGAGATGACTACCGGTATCCAATAAAAGGTAGTGGTGAATCCTCATACAAGCTAGACTCTGGAAAGTCTATCAAGATGAAAGATGTATTGTTTGTACCTGGTCTAAAGAAGAACCTCCTCTCCTCTCCATATCTGCATTAGATGCAAAAGGAATGAGGGTTGCTTTTGTAGATGGCCAAGTAATCATGTGGCCAAAGGGAAAGTCTTTCGATGATGCAGTAGTGATTGGGGAACAAGAAGGAGGACTATACAAATTGAAGGGCCAGCCAGAACAAGCATTGGTTCATGACTCGGTAGAACCAAATGAGTTTTGGCATAGAAGGCTTGCACATGTGCATTACAGAGCACTACCACTTGCAAGCAAAGCTGTTGAAGGTCTCCAAAAAATGCAGACAAAACATGAAGGTGTATGCAAAGGATGTGCGAAAGGGAAGAACACAAAGAAGACATTTCCAAGTAGCGAGAGCAAGGAAAAATGAATCTTGGAAATCATCCACTCCGATGTATGCGGTCCAATGTCACCCAGTTCACTAAGTGGGTATGTATACTATGTTTCTTTTATTGATGATTTTTCTAGAAAGGCATGGATATACTTTATGAAGAACAAATATGAAGTATTCAACAAGTTTAAGGAATTCAAAGCCTTGATCGAGAATCACATAGAAAAGAAGATCAAGACCTTTCGATTAGATAATGGCGGAGAATTCACATCAAATGAATTCAAAGAGCTATGCAAAGACTCAGGGATTAAGTGGGAGTTATCCCCTCCATATAATCCACAACAGAATGGGATTGCAGAAAGAAAGAATAGAACGATCATGGAAGCAGCAAGGGCCATGCTTCATGATAAAGATCTTCCCATGCATCTATGGGCAGAAGCTGCTAGAACATCGGTGTATGTACAGAACCGTACTCCACACAGAGTACTCGAGAACAGGACACCTGAAGAAGTCTTCACCGGCAAGAAACCAGAAGTTAGCCATCTCAGAATATTCGGTTGTCCTGTATACATACACATTCCGAAAGAAAAGAGGACGAAGTTAGATCCTTCAGGAAAGAAGGTTATATTTGTGGGATACTCTGAAAGCTCGAAGGCTTACAGAATATACTTCCCAGGGTTCAAGAAGATTGACATTAGCAGAAATGTAACATTTGACAAAGATTCAGCCTACATCAAATCTAGGAAGAGACCGGCTGAAGAACCTGAAGAAACAAGAGCACCCAGAATTCATGATACAACCATGAATGAAGAAATTCAAGAAGAAGATCGAGAATTAGAAGAACCTCAAGAACTTGTAGATCCACCTCAAGAGAAGAATCCTCATAAGAGGAAACCTGCTTGGGTACGTGAAATTATCCAAGGTGTAGAAAGATATGGAGCTCCAGAAGAAACACACAGAGGAAGAAAGAGAAATAGGTCATGCTCCAGTTATGTAGCCTTGCTATGTGACATTATTGATAAAGAACCTTCCAACTATGAAGAAGCGGCAGAAAGGAAAGAATGGAAGGAGGCTATTATCGAAGAGTATCAATCGATCATGAAGAATGATGTTTGGGATGTTGTCCCAAGGCCAAAAGGGAAGTCCATTGTAACTTCCAAATGGATCTACAAGATCAAGCATGCTGTAGATGGAAGCATAGAGAAATATAAAGCAAGATTCGTGGCTCATGGTTTCTCCCAGAAAGAAGGAATAGATTATGAAGAAACTTTTGCACCTGTAGCTAGATACACTTCCATCAAATCAATACTTGCTCTGGCTGCAGTGATGAAATGGAAGATACACTAGATGTCAAGACTGCTTTCTTGAATGGTGTAGTAGAAGAGGAAGTGTATGTGGAGCAGCCACTCGGTTTTGAGACACATGACAGGGAGTCTTGTGTGTGTAGATTGAAGAAAGCCCTGTACGGTTTGAAACAGGCATCCAGGACATGGTACGGCATAATTGATGGCTTCCTATCCAGTTTGGGCTTTACCAAGAGTAAAGCAGATTCCAACCTTTACTACAACGTTGAAGATGGCAATCCAACGATACTCCTACTATATGTGGATGATCTGTTTGTAACAAGTATGGATGGGTTGATTGCTGATACAAAGAGGAAACTTGCTGCTGAGTTTGAAATGAAAGACTTGGGTATGGTGCACTATTTCTTAGGCATGGAGGTGTGGCAGAATACGGATGGAATCTTCCTTGGATAAGGGAAGTATGCAGTAGAGATTCTGAAGATATTTGGGATGATGGACTGCAAGGCCATAACCACACCTATGGCATCGAACCTGAAGCTATTGAGTGATGCTTCATCAGAAGTGGTTGATGCTACGATGTATCGTCAGATGATTGGGTCCTTGATGTACCTGACGAACACGAGACCAGATATTTGCTTTGCTATGAACACCTTGAGCCAGTTCTTGACAGATCCGAGACATGTTCACTTGATTGATGCAAATCATATTCTGAGGTACCTGAAGGGTACAGTTGATTATGGGCTCAAATACGAGGCAAATCAGAAGATTAACCTGGAGGGTTATGTTGATTGAGATTGGGCAGGAAGTGCCATCGATAGGAAGAGCACTTTAGGATGCTGCTTTAGTATGGGATCAGGTATGATCTCTTGGTTTTGCAGGAAGCATTCCTGTGTGGCACTGAGTACAGCTGAAGCAGAATATGTCGCAGCTTGTTCAGCTAGTTGCGAGGCAGTGTGGCTGAGAAAGCTATTGTCTGATTTATTTGATCTCCAGTTGGATGCTACTTGTATATATTGCGACAACCAGAGTTGTGTGAAGTTGTTAGAGAACCCAGTGTTCCATGACAAGTCGAAGCATATCGAGATCAAGTATCACTATATCAGGGATATGGTGCAGAGAGGAGTAGTGAAGCTCCAGTATGTTGTGACGGAAGAACAGATAGATGATGTGTTGACGAAGCCATTGGCCAGAGTGAAGTTTGAGTACTTCAGGGAGAAGCTTGGTGTTCTCTAGATCGAGGTTCCCTCCAAGGGGAAATGATGAGACCTAGAGCCCTTCTGACATGGTGAGAGGATTAGGTCCCTTTCATGGTCAGATGTAAGGGCTGAGACATTCTGTCATGGTGAGAGGATTTGGTTCCTTCCATGTTAGATATGAGTGCTGAGCCGTTCTGATGTGACTGTAGGATTGGTTCCTACATGATCAGATATAAGGGCTGAATGCCATTCTTGGAATGGAGGCACCTGGTCAGTTACCAGGAATACTCAGTCTGGGACTGAGGGCCATTTTGATATGACTGTGGGATGTAGTCTTACATGATCAGATGTGAGTGCATGGCCATTCTGGTGTGATTGAGGGATGTGTTCCCACTTGATCAGATATAAGGGCTGATGCCATTCTCTGGGAGAATGGAGGCACCTGGTTAGTTACCAGGAATCCTTAGTCTGGGACTGAGAGCCCTTTCGATGCGATGTGTTTACACATGGTTGAATGTAAGTGCAGAGCCTTTTTGACAAAATGAGGTCGGATGTAAGTGCTGAGCCATTCTAGCACGATGTGTTTACACATGGTCAGATTTGAGTGCTGTGCCTTTCTGACAAGATGAGGTCAGATGTAAGTGCAGATCCTTTTCGACAAGATGAGGTCGGATGCAAGTGCTGAGCCATTCTGGCGCGATGTGTTTACACATGGTCAGATGTGAGTGCTGGGCCTTTCTGACAAGATGAGGTCAGATGTGAGTGCTGGGCCTTTCTGACAAGATGAGGTCAGATGTGAGTGCTGGGCGTGCCTTTCTGACAAGATGAGGTCAGATGTAAGAGTTGGGCGGGGCATTCTGACTTAGGGTCAGATATAAGTGCTAAAGACCTACATGAAGGGTAGGCCTACAACCAGCATGAAAAAGTGTTGGCTCTGTAGAACTTCCTGTGACGAGAAGAATCGAGAGATAGCACCATTCTGAGATAGCACCGATGATGATGATCCAGACTTGATGATGATCCAGATCAAGTGATGATCCAGATGAGATGATCCAGACTTGATGATTATCTAGATTTGATGATCCAGCAGTCGTGATGATCCAGATCCCATGATGAAGAAGACTTGAAGAAGAAGATGGCTTAGAAGAAGACTTGAAGACTCGAAGACTCGAAGACTTGAAGATGAAGACAACTTAAAGATGAAGATGACGAGATGATCCAGTCGATACAGAGAAGAAGACTAGTGCTGAAAATTGTGTCGAAAGAATACCTTCCTAGTTAAGAGGGAGTGTTGATGTATTTGTAACTTCAGAATGTATTCACTTGCACATCTTATGTCTTTTACCCTGATGTTTATTTCGGGAAGTGTCTATAATGTATTTGAGTCATGTCATGCCCCAATGTTCCGATCGGGAGGTTCTATAATGTAAACAAGTCTTGTCAAGTCATTGTGGGTAACCCTCGTATTGTTCAAGGGTTAAAGTCCCCGCAGTTTCGGGGCACTAGGGTTATTAGACTCTCCTAGAGAAGTCGACCCTAGTGAGTCATTGTCAAGTCGGGAATTAGTATAAATAGAGAGTGAGCCTCTCTATTTATCACACACTCACTCACACTCAGTTGTAGCGCATAGCTGAGGAAGAAGAAGTTGCTGGGGCTAGAAAGAAAGAGGCTACTGCTGTTGGGATATCATCTTACTGTTTTTTGGGCTTTGCTATTTGGTGCTGATTCTATCTCTGAGGAAGTTGCAGGGTTTTCTCCTTTATGGTTTCCCCGAGGAAAATCTTTGTGTTCATTGTCTTATGTGTTTGATTGCTGTGCTTGTTATTCTCTCAGTTAAGATCCTAAGTTAATGCTAGCTTAAATGATAAAAATATAGCACAAGGGCTACTATCTTCACACCAGCAGAGATAAGATTACGATTTTACTTGGAGTAGTGATAATCTTCAATGATGACAAAATGAGTTGAGGTGCTTCTTTATTTATATTCCATCAAACATAACATGTTTCCATATAATTAGGACATTGACATTAGGGCTTACATTCTTTTTCATCTTTGACCATTGAATTTTAGTCTTTTGTGGTTCAATGGTCTTTTGTTACTTGTCTTTGAGCCACTTGGTCCTTCATTTGATGGTCACTTGGACCAATACAAGTTGTGCTAGGGTTTCTTGGTCCTTCAAGTGATTTTGTGACCACAACAAGCCACCTCAAGAGTTCTACACGATCCCCATGGTTCTTTCATGCCCACTCAATGTACATCTTCATAAATAAGGAGGATTATTAAATGCTTCATCTTGATCTCCTTGTTGTTGCCAAGATCAAGTGCTAGTTCTCTCAACCAGGGGTAGCCCATAGATCAAGGAGAGGATTTTATCGCTTGCCTAGACCCAGTGTAGGGCTTATGGTGATGACCTGGTAACTGACCAGGAGCCTTAGCGCCAGGATGCATCATATGACTCAATGTCGATTACTTGGTAACTGACCAAGCGCCTCCATTCTCCTAGAGAATGGCCCTCAGTCCCAGGTTGAGGTCCCACTCCCAGACTGGGTTAGTTTTTTGGTAACTGACCAGGTGCCTCCATTCTCCCAGAGAATGGCCCTCAGCCCCAGGCTGAGGTCCCAGTCCCAGACTGGGTTAATTTCCTGTTAACTGACCATGTGCCTTCATTCTCCCAGAGAATGGCCCTACGCCCTAGGCCGAGGTCCTAGTTCCAGACTGGGTTGAATTCCTGGTAACTGACCAGGTGCCTCCATTCTCCCAAAGAATGGCTCTTGATGCTGCTTAGGAAAAATCAACACTCCCTCTCGCTGAGAGAGGTATTCTCTGTAATTCCAAGCTTGTCACGAAAGTACACGAACTTTGCTGATGTCAGAGGCTTGGTCAAAATGTCTTCAATTTGTTCATCGGTATGGATGTACTGAAGCTTCAGGGTACCTCGCTACTACGTCTTTGATGAAGTGGTACTTCATTTCAATGTGTTTTGATCTATCATGGAACACAGGGTTCTCTAAAAGCTTTATGCAACTCTGATTATCACAATGAATAATAGTTGACTCAAGATTTCCACCAAATAGGTCAAAGAGAAGTTTCCTAAGCCATACTGCTTCTTTGCAGGCATCACTGGCAACATTATACTCAACTTCAACTATGCTTTGAGCTATGGAACCTTGTTTCCTGCTGGACCAAGAGATCATTGCCGATCCCATACTGAAGCAATAACCTGATGTGCTTTTTTGGTCTACTGCACTACCAACCCAATCGGAGTCGGCATATCCAACTAACCTTACTCCACTACTGGAGGTATACTTTTGCCCATACGTAATAGTACCTCGAACATATTTGAGCACATGTTTAGCAGCTATCCAGTGGATGTGCTTCGGATCAGACATGAACTGACTCAATGCATTCACTGTGTAACAGATATATGGTTTAGTATGCACTAGATACATCAAGGATCCAATGAGTTGCTGATACTGAGTAGGATCCACAACCTTTGAACAATTGGCCGAGTCACGTAACTTCTTCAGGTGTGCTGTCATGGGTATGCTCATGGTCTTGTAGTCCTACATTCCAAATCTCTGTAAGACATTGATTGCATACTTCCCTTGTGTCAGGAAGATCTCATCTGGCTTTTGCCAAACCTCTAAGCCAAGCAAATAGTGCATTAGACCCAGATCCTTCATGTCAAATTCAGAGGTGAGCTCCCTCATACATTGAGCTATCAGCTGTTCCTCTCCAGTAAGGAACAAGTCGTCCACATATAGAACTAGGATCAGGTGTTGATTATGAACAACCTTAAAGTACAGGTTGGAGTCAATAGTACTTTTGGAGAACCCCAAGCTATGAAGATAGCTATCAATTCTTGCATACCAAACTCTTGGTGCCTGTTTGATCCCATACAAGGATTTCTTCAGTTTACACACATGGGACTTCTCCCCATTAGTCACGAAGCCTTCTGGTTGTTCAGTGTAGACTTCCTCTTCAATTTTGCCATTAAGAAAAACAATCTTTACATCCATTTGGTGGAGTTTCCATCCAAACTCAATAGCGAGAGAGATGATTGTTTTGATGGTGGTATATCTGGTGACGAGAGCAAAAGTTTCATCATAGCCTATGCCTTCTTTTTGAGAGAATCCACGAGCTACAAATCTAGCTTTATACTTTTCAATGCTGCCATTAGCGACATGCTTGATTTTGTAAAGGCATTTAAATGTTACCACAAACTTCCTGGTTGGTCTAGGGACGACTTCCCACACATTATTTTTGATAATTGAATTATATTCTTCGATCATGGCATCATTCCATACCTGTAGATTTGCTGCTTCTTTATATGTAGAAGGTTCTGCATCGATGAGCTTGCTCATAAGATCTGAGTACTTTTGGGGCTTTATGCTTTCTCTGAAGGTTTTAAGAGGAGCTTTATGCTTCTCAACTTCTTGCAATGTTTCTCGAAACCAAGCAGGTCTTCTCTTGGAGGGAGGAGCCTCAAGTAGTTCTTTAGCTGGTCTTTCTGATTCTAAGGGTACATTCGGAATTTGAGGCTCATCTGCTTCTTCCTCCTTCTACCTCCCTTTGAACTTCTGAATGAGGAGAATCTAGAATTTTAGAAGAAGATTGTTCTGTACCCTTTGGAAGCTCTTTTGAGTGGCGAAACATAGCTTCCTCATGGAATATCACATCTCTACTGAGTTAAATGTACCTTTGTCCAGGAACATAGATGCGGTAAGCTTTCGAGCTTTCACTGTAACCAACAAATGTGCCTTTCTTTCCGGAAGGATCTAGCTTAGATCTCTTTTCTTTTGGTACATGAATATATACAGGAGTGCCAAAAATCCTCATGTGGTCAATTGCGGGTTTCTTGCTTGTGAATACTTTTTTTGGAGTCTTTTTTCCTAAGATGGCATGAGGGCTTCTGTTTTGAATGTAAACATCAGTACATCCAGCCTCAAACCATAGAGGTAAAGGAAGATCGATGTCACACAACATAGCTTTGACAGCTTGACATATCATTCTATTCTTCCTTTCTGCAACCCCATTTTGTTGAGCGTTGTATGGCACTGTTAGCTCCTTGTTGATTGCTGCTTCTCGACAAAAATAATCAAACTCATTATATTCAAACTCACCTCCATTGTCTGACCTCAAGATACATATGTGTCTTCCTATTTGGTTTTTAATTAGAGCCTTGAACTCCTTGAACTTGTCAAAAGTTTCACTTTTAACCTTTAGAAAGTAAATCCAGGAGTTGCAAGAGTAGTCATCTATGAACAATACATAATACAAGCAACCACTCAAGGAACCCATATAACATACACTTCAACCTATACTCCTTTCGAATAAGAGGCGCTACACTTAGATTATTATACGCCTATTCCTACATATACTACCACACGCAACAATTTACTTTATACTGCATCACCTAGCCCCCATCCCCATTCAGTTCGCTTCGTAGGGCTAACAGCTTATTGGATAGCACACCATCCTAGAGGAGGGGCTTTGCGCCCGAAGGGGCATCATGCTTGGAGGGCGCACCGCCTTGGGGTTGGGTCAAAACTTAGTGTTACACTTTTCAAGGTGAAGACATAGGCCCACATGTGTCAGAATGAATCATGTCCAAGATCACTTTAGATCTACTATTACTTCTGGAGAAGGATTTCTTAGTATTCTTGTCTAGAGCACAACCTTTGGAAACACCACAATTTGGATTGTGCACTATATTGTTGCCAAATGGATTTGTTAGGCGAACCATTATTTAAGTTATTCAAATTATGTTAACAATCATTTCTTGTCAAGCTACCCAAGAGGGTCTTCTTCTCTAGTTAGAAGAGATTTTGTCTTTCATTCATGATTTGTAGATGATAGGCTCATAGCCAGTCCATCTCACAAACATTGATCTTTGATAATTTTTCAATGTCTTTCAATTCCCGCAAAGGTTGCCCATGTTGAGAGGCCGACTGCAATGTTAGACTCTCAATAAACTTGTGCTTGGATTGTATTGCTATGCACATGTTCTGTCAACAATTCCTCAATGTCCCATCACTTGTCCCTAGAAACCCAAAATGTGAACAACGACATTGGCTTCGACCTAGTTCTTTACTTCTCAACATTGTATAAGTTATAGTAGTGTTTGACTCTTTGGTTCATGTTCATTCTTCACATGATGCACAAGCAACCTTTTCTGCCCTTCTCAACGAAAGAACCCCTGTTCCTTTGTTGTGTAAGATTAAATAGAAGAATGGCTCAACATGAGTTGAAGTTGGAAGGCTACGTGTCCCCAACCCTTTAACTTCCACAAGCCCAATGAGCTTCTCCTATTTTTCCCTTTCTCATTTTGCATGTGTAATAGTATCTCGTTTTTTATTTTTAAAATACATAATTAATATTATTATTATTATTTTATTTATTTATTATTATTATTTTTTCTGCAATACATTTTTTAAGCTATTACATTTTCGATGTTAACTATGGAGTACTAAATTAATGTAGGAGTGTACTTTGGTCAGGATGGCATGGGGCCCTTCATGCTATCCTTCTTTTCTCCTACCTCATCCACTCTGCCTCCTATCTCATCTATAACTTTGAACCTTGTACGTCCTGATCTTCATCGAACTAGAGCCAAAGACAATAGTTGTCAAGCAGATCAGATCACAACTTCCCATTGAGAGGGTTTTGATCCCTAAAAGCTTCCAAGGATAGGTGAGGGAACTTACTTTCAATTTGGTTCCTCTCATACCATTTCACCTTTTTTGGAGTTTGTCCTTTGAAGCCATTCTGCAAAATATCTTGTTCTCCTATGTGAGTTATCCATTCCTTGTGCTATGTAACTATATCTTCCTTCAATTCTTCAAGAGTGTGCGGTTGAAAATCTTAGATAGTGGGAGAACTTGGAGGGCTTGAACAACTTCAAGTACTCCACATTGACCATTGAACTAATTTGCATATAAGGAGGAAGCCTCAAACTAAAGGCATTCTTGTTCACTTGCTCAGTGATGTTAAACAATCTGTATTTGAGAGGCTTCAATTTCTTTGCTGCTTCTTGCAATCGCTCCATGTGTAGGTGGAGCCATACCTTATCTCTAACATGAAACTTATGGTCTCCTTTGTGGTGTGGCTTTTTGTTTTTGTTGGCTTCTTTCAAGTTACTCTATACCTTCAAATGTATTCGCCGAATCTTGTTGGTGGGAGAATGAAGTGCTAGATTGTACTAGAATTGAATGTACACCAATTGTTCATCACATGTGTTTGAATGTTTTCTAATATACCCTCTCAACACTTCTACCAATATTCCATGTGTTGGAATGTTATTCTAATATTCCACATGCATATAGAAACCAAAAAGCTTTTGCATCCATGCCATCCCTGCAACTTTCCTTAAGGAAATATGATATTGTTTTAAGCATAGGTGAGAGCTCACTACCATGGGGGGGTTACAAGATTATAACAATATAGCTTAATTGCAAATAAACAATAGGATCACTAGAAGAAAGACAAAGCACATAAACAAAGAACACAAGAATTTATCGTGGGAAACCCAATTGGGAAAAACCCAGCAACCTTCGTATAGAGATAATAACAATTGAAAGCAGAGAGAAGAAGAAAGAGAGAGAGAATATCTCTCTAAGATACAACCTCAGAAAACACTCTCCTTGACTGCAGTAGTGCACTTTTCCTCTGGAGCAATTTGCTGTGTGTGGATGAAATAATGAGGGGTACCTCCTATTTATACTGATTTTGCAAGTGAAAATTTACTGGGGCCGACTTGACAGTTTGACTAGGGCCGACCTACCTTGGGGAAATACAAAAATAATTTTATTTTATTCTTTTCTTGTTGATTCTTTCCCCAAGGTTTATATATATTCTTTCTAGGGTTTACATGAGTGAATACATCAGTATAATCTCTCGTAGGAGGTACACGGAAATACAATACAAGTACAGTAAGAATAACTTCTGAAGTTGCAGAAATTCCAACAATGGGGATCGACCACCATACATTCAATGTGAGCTTAAGGTCTCAGACTTGGTCCTTGATTTTTTGAATTTGTTTTGCGTTCCCTTCTTTGTATTTATTTATCTCTTTCATTGGCATTGGGTCACTTATTTTGACTCCTATAGTCTTATCTTCATTCCATGGTGTAATGCCACATGGATGCTTTCTCACATGGGTATATGAACCTGTAAGTTTTATTACAATGAGGGCATATAAACTTTGTGGTTCCACCCTCTTTCCCTCGTCCAAGCCTTGTCACATACTTCCACAAGGGTGTTGAAGTCTCTTTGTGTTTTTTGTCCATCATAATTGTTAGCTTGATTAATAGTGGGTTTTAGAGCCTACCTCTTTAGTTCTCCAATGGTGATTGAATGTAACTATGGAATCATCCAATCTCCCTTCCAAGCTCTCACAAACAACAACCTTCATTATACGTTCCAAGCTCTCACAAATTTGCTCATTAACACTAGCAAACAACCCTCTCAAAACCAAAAGAGGAATAAATTGAATGAATGAGAAATAGAAAGAGAAAATGGAGTGAGTGTTTTAATCCACTAAATGAAACCTAGCCATGCCTAGACCAATGATTAAGACCTTATCTTGGTGCCCACAGGCAAGAAAGAAGAAATAAGTGCTTTTAACTGGCAAGAGCAAAGGAGGAGCAACGGTGGAGCGTTTTTTTCTCCTGGGAGTGCTGAGGGTGCACCGAGGGAGTGACCTCAGAGCGTTGAGGGAGCAGTGAGGGAGCGACTTGGGAGTGCCGAGGGAGCATTGAGGTAGTGACACTCACTGTTTTGGTAGGGAGCGTTTTTTTGTCCAGAGAGTGCACTCCCAAAAATCGCTCCTAGAAGGGAGCAATTAGGAAGCGTCTTGATTTTTGTACAAGTGTCCCCTAAAAAGGTTGCTTGCAGGATTATATATGTTGGTTTTCTTCTTTTTTGTCATTCGCTGAATGTTGTAAGCTCTTGAGAGTGGATTTTTTGCATGTGAAAGGTTAAGCGACATATTAAAGGGATTGCAAGTGGATTCAAGACAAATTTGGCGACTAGAGCAATTTTTTAGACAACAACAACGTTTTTCATTTAGCTCAATGAAGTGATGGTTCAATCATTAAAGGAAATTGGAAAAGGTCAAATGGAAGGAAGGAATGTCATTGTTGGTGGTCCATGCCCTCTTAGTTGTTCATTATTTGCTGGTGGTAGTGCTCCAAGTGGAGTTGTTAATGCTTCCAAGCCCTCATATGTCCTTGTTGTAGCAAACAAGCACAAGAAAACAAGTAACCCCTATGAAAGTATGTAACAAGGAAACAAGAGCCCGAATCGAAGCTTGGTGGGGGATGGAATGTTGTTTGGTCTCGCAATTTCTGCAAGAGTGAATTCAAGAGCACCTACTATTGAGTTAAGGGCCATTCGTTGGGCCATTCTTGTGGACTTGCACCATGCTAAGCAATCAATGCTACCCAAAGATATGAGTTGGAAAAAGAGGATACAATTGGTTTGGGGAATGTGGCAACAACGAGAAAGAAGGTTCAAAAACATGATGATCCTCTTGCATTCTTAAGGAATCTGTTAGCACCCGGTTAACACCAGTGCTAAATTTTGAAGAACTTTTGCAGGTATGTTAGCACCATCCTGGGCCAAACAACTAGCAGGGGAGTAGACCAATCAAAGGAGGGACAAGGTTTGAAAATTCCTTACCATAGGACCTTGAGGGTTGGACATAAGGCAATACCAGTTATGCGGCGGGGAAAATAAACGATGTGGATGCATAGCAGAAGCAGATCGATGACGGAGGAGGTTTTCGTCGGGGAAAAGATGCGCGGTTTTTAAAGCTGCGGAGGATCGTGAAATATGTTTTGTCCTCTTAGTTTCAATGGCCTAAATCTATCGAGGTTTGAGATCTACAATGAGAGCAGATTTTGCGATGGAAAAGTGCTCAAGAGTTTAAATGCGTCGGGGCTGCGAAATGGCGTAGGACTCACACGGTTCAACAACGAAGATTTGAGGAGGAAGATCTATGGTCAAAAGGAATTTCGTGGCGAGAACTTGTACAAAGGATAAGCCAAGTCGGGGCCGCGAAATCTTGTAGGGTCCATTTGTTTCGGCGACCACGATCCTGCGCGGGCTAGATCTATGGCGGAGAGGCGTTTCGTCGCCGAAATATGCACGGGGGATAAAGCAAAGCGGGGCTACGACATTTCGGTAGAGCCCACATATCTGGACGACAAAGATCGGGCGAAGATCTGATTAACGACACAGGATAGATTTTGCGATGAGAAGATACGCGGAGGTTAGTAGGAGGAAGCGCTGCGAAAGGTTTTTAGGACTCGCACAGTTTAATGACGGAGATTTGGCGAAGATATGATCAATGACCTAGGATAGAGTTCGCGATGGAATAAGCACGAAGGTTAGCAAGATAGAGGATCGCGAAATCGCGTGGAGGCCTGAGCATAGAACGGTTGAGATTTCTTGCAGGAGACATCTATGGCCGTGGTTTATTTCGCACAACCAAAGGTGCGAGGAGGTAAGGATCAGTGCAGGTGCGAAGTGAAGGTGTTCTAGGGAGAAACTTTAATGATACAGATCGTGTGTGGGGGAATAAAACCGTTAGAAGACGTTCTGGAACGTCACTATCAAAGTAAGCAAGCCTGCCTCTCAGATGCCGTAATGCCATTTTTGATCTAGCGTGTCTGGGATCCCTTATTGCCTGTTTTAGTTGTAAATCGTGGCGAATCTGCCACCTTAGGAAGTTTGTTAAGATTTTTAAAGATGATTTGGGATTGATTTCCCCATTTTTGTAACTGAATTCGGCTTTGTTTCGAGGTTGGTCTCGGGAGCTCCTAGCACTATAAATACAACCTCAATCGATGAGGAAAGGGTTGGAACTTTCATTCAGAAAGCATTCTGCTCTTGGTTTTTGCATCTCTGTAAACTCTCTTGGTAGTGTTAATGAGAAACATTCTCCTGCGTTTCAGAGATTCATCACGGTGTTCTACATTCTGTCCGTTTTCCTATTGCATCATGTCCATTTTTTGTGATTTTTTGCTAATGCGCTCTAGTTGCATATGAAGAATTCGTTTCATTAAGCGCTCCTTGTATCAAATGTTGCATTTGTGATGTGTTTATGATGATTGTTATAGAATTCACTCTTTGTTAAGTGCTCCGTATCAGTTATTAGCCTTATTGTTGTTGCTGCTAAAGGTGGCGCAAGAGATTCGGCCTTAGATAGGTGCCTCTTGGCTCATTGGGCTTTTCCCTCTTTCTGCCATCACCCTTTCAAGATATTTGACTGTTTGTGACACCTACTTTGCCTCAGAATACAACGGAAATTACACTCTCATTTTCGCTGTAATACCCTTGATTGATTCAGGATTTGACTCCATTGCCCAACGACTCTTCCATTCTGTCTGTTTTACCATCTTTGAATCTGCAAACACCTTGTTCCCATCAGAATCTAGCCTCCTGATTGCTTGATTAAAGCTAAATATATACATGTGAATTTGTTTCTGTGACAAAGAGAGAGCCCTCTCTGACTACAAGGCTAGACTATAGTCTAAAGGTTGGTTGAAATGGTTACCCCTGTGACTTCCTACCACAACCATAGGAAAATTACAGGGTGATAACAGAATCCATCTAGCAAATTTTATAAGTGGGGATGAAATTCAGCCTCAAAAAAGAAGGGCAACCCCAACTTATGGTCCAATGGACAAGATTTATCAACAAGACAAATGAGATGAGGTTTATCTTACCGTCGCATTCTTTTTCTATCTCAACATCATTTCATTTAATGTTTCACGTTTGCCTTTGCTCATTGAGATGTGTCGAGCTTAGGTGGAAAGGGCTTCAACCAGGTATGTGCCTCCAAGTTTAGAGAAGTTTGGAACCACATTGTTGGTTAAGGCAAAGAAGAAGGTGGACAAAATCCTGCACCCTATCAAATCCTCATGGCTCACATTCGATATTACTATTGGTTCCGATGGACGCAGTGATGTAGCACGCCACTACTCATCAATTTCATTGTGCCTTCCCATAATGGACTACTCTTCTTGAAGTGGTGGATGTTCTTGGAAAATACAAGGATGCACAATATATGCCTGAGATGTTCATTAAAGTTATTGAAGATGTAGGTGTTGATTCTTATGTGCAAATCATAATAGATAATGCACCTATTTGAAAAGTTCCTGGCATGACCGTGGAAGCTAAATATCCACAAATATTTTGGACACCTTGCATTGTTCATTCTTTGAATTTAACACTTAAATCTGTTCTTTCAGATGTAACATTGATGGACAATCTTATTGATGATGCACAACATATTCACAATTTTGTTTAAAACAATACCAATTCCCTCACAATATATAGAGAGTACCCACATCCATCATTGTTGAAGGTCGCATATACTCATTTTGCTTCCTCATTCATCATGCTTAAGAGGCCGAGGGAGGTTAAGGTCGTTCTTGGGGCCTTGGTTATTTCAGAGTTTTGGTCTTTTTGGAGAAAGATAGATGAAGTTGGTTCAAAAAAATAAAGGACACAATGTTAGATGATGTTTGGTGGGAGAGGGGAGATCTTGCCAATAAGATCACGGACCCTCTCACTTCTTTGATGCGGTTTGTAGACACAGACCAACCAAGCTTAGGAGATGTTTATGAGGGCTAGGATCCCATGATTGAGTTTGTGAAGACCATTGTTATGCAAAATGAGTGTCCAGAGTATGGGACATCAATAAAGAACTTATGGTCCGCCATATAGGCTATTCTTATTACTAGGTGGGATATGAATTTCACACCTTTGCATTGCTTGGTTCATTCGTTGAATCCTAAGTTCTACAATCAGGATTGGCACAATGGTGGGCCCTCTCATAGTTTCCCTCCTCACATGCATGGATATTGGATAGATTTTCCAAGGGAGGAAGGTGGCATTTGGAAGGATAGATGAAGATAGATCAATCCCTGTAGGAGGTGGAGGAGGGATCGATAGAGTTCTCCACCGGAATTCGGAGATTTGGAGGGTATGATGTTCTTCGATACAAGGGGGTTAAGAAGCCCTAGGGTTGGTGGGAAACTAATGGAGCATCATGCCCTATTCTACAACAGTTAGCCATGAGAGTCCTCTCTTAGGTCACTTCATCCTCTTGCTGTGAGAGCAACTGGAACACATTTGAGAATTTGTAGAATTGGAGCAGGTACATTACATATATCGAGAGGCATCATAACAACTTGTACAAACTTCTCCTAAGCTTTAACGTTGTCTTCCACACATCTTCTCTTTGATGTCAACTTGATTATAACTTGATTTGAGGTTGCTGATCCAACAAGTCATCAATCCTTGGTGGAGGATATGTAAACCTAATAGTGACTTTGTTCAAGGCATGGTAGTCAAAGACCATTCTCAAACTTCCATCCTTTTCTTTGGGATCGTGATGATAAGTGAACCGCTTGGTGACATATTGGCCCTGATGACTCCATGCTCCAACAACTATTGCGATTGCTTCTTCACTTTGTTTGGTTCAATGATGGGGTGTCTATATAGCCCATTGTTTGGTGGTGGCAGTTTCGTGAACAAATAAATCTCTTGCCCAACTTCTTGCTTGGGTGGCAGCCCTAGAGATTCTTGGAAGACTTCCACATAGGATTCAATCATTTGTTGTAATTCTCAATGCTGATTTCCACTACACCCTTCCAAGGATGCCTTCTCCTTGTTGCTTTTTTTCTCTTGAAAACACCAAGACAAACTTCTTTGTGCTGCTAGTGACTCTCCTAGGAAAGTACATGATAATCCATGTAGGACCATAAATATAGTTGAATAATAATGAATAATGAGATATGATTACAAGATATGTTTAGAGTGCCATATATTTTTAACTCCTAAAGGAACTTGGTAATTATTCAGAAAGGGTTGCACTCCGTAGTTAATAATGATTATTAGTTATATCTATGTTGCACAGGGACCTGCCCCCCCCCAAGAAAAAGCCCTGTACTCGATGTTCCCACATTTCGGGGACTTAGGGCACCCTAGGAAACTTCTCTAATCTTTTGGGGATTTCATTAGGGACTTGAAGACTTGCTGGTCGTACCCAAAAACATCCCCAACAAATTTTGGGGACTTTTATGCAAATTTTGGAGACATTCCAAGTAGATTTCATAGATGTCCTAAGCAGATTTTGGAGATGTTTTGGGCATGTATCTTCAGTTTTGACAATGGACATTGATAATTGGACAATATGATCATTTATCCCATTCATATTTGTCGTATTATTCTGAAACTAAATCTAATTCTATACAAGTTGCAGCTCAAAATATGGGTTGCGTATGGTGGATTTCGATTTGGGTTTTTACCATTTGGTGATTTAACTATTGTCTTTTTAGCAACATCATTACATGCAACAAAGTCTCCATGTCAAGAAACTAAGAAATGCAACAACTCAAAGGTTTGATCCTTTTGGGTATTGCTCTTGTTCTTCTCTTTTTTAGGGTCGTCTTAGCTTTTACATTTTCTACATAGGTGTCTATGAGTTATTCAGATCCAACTTTTCCCCCATCCCAACCTCAAGCACTATGAAAATAAACGGATTGTAAAGACTTAGACAAACATTTGAATCTAATCAATATCCTTCAATATCCTAAACATTTGAATGAATAAATTCCTATCAAATATCCTTCTTAATCTAAAATATGCATCTAATCTCTTTACATAATGCACGCATGTATATCCCAAAGTGTTTTGTAGTGGTTTTCAACATTGCTGTAAAAGTTTGCAGAACATGCTGAGAAGGGAATGATTTTTAACCCAATCATCATATACGCAAAATATAAGGAAGAAGAGTTGTCATAGAGACAAGAATTCTTTTCATGGACCCTTCATGGACCTTAATGTAGATTGAAAATTAGTTAAACTTAAGTTTCCTAAACCTAAACTACATTTGCTCACGTTCAAGTGCTAATAAATTTCTGTCTCGTTTTTCGTGTTGAGCAGTAAAAAATCAAACTCAGAAATTTTGCTGAAGGTTGCTTCGAAAAACATGCTGTTGTATGGCCTGTACGACCCGTCTCGAAATTTTTGCTGCTGGAAACTGCCTCGGGAATTGTGTCTTCATGCCTCGAAAATTGTGTCCAACACTGCCTTGAAAATTGTGCGTAATTTTTGCTTGTACTTGCCTTGGGAAACATGCCCATGTATAGATCTGTACAATACGGACTGGCCGCAATAAATGTAGCTCCCTCGAAATTTGTGCTCAGTCTTCACCTCGAAATTCGTGCTCAGTCTTCAACTCGAAATTTGTGCCCTTAGTTTTGTTGTTTCCTTCCTCGATTTGCGTTCTGCAAATTTTTCTTTCTCTGAAAAATAACTTTTCTCTCTCTTAGCTCTCTCCTTCACTTCAATTTGCAAAAGTGAGTGAAAATGCCTTCTCTTGCCTTTTTGGTGAAAACCCTAGGGTTCATCTAATCCAACAGTGGAGATTAGATGAGATGAGTGGATGAGATTAAATGCTCATTAAATCTCATTTAAAAATTAAATTCACTCACCTCACTTAAATTTTCCAAAAAGTGACTTTATTCTCTAAAGTCAAATTAAATGCTCATCTTAGGTCATTTCTAAGTCACATGGTTCGAATTCGAATTCGAGTTCGATGACCATCTGATTCGATTGGAATTCGAATTTCTCTATGAGGTTCGTTTGAGATTCGTCTTTAGATTCGAATATATATATATTTACTGAAATACAGTACAAACTAATAAAAATTTACTTCAACAATTTATTCATGGAACTGGAAATGCGCAACTCAGGGTTTGTTTAAACTTTCAGCTCAATTGCTTAGATAAATTTAATCTCAAATGCAATTAACTTCACTCTTCAATGGTGGCATGACAGAATCACGGGTCTGTGACTGCATTTGCACTTGTAGATTTTATTTTGTAACTCAAACAATGAGTTGGTGATTGAGCAGTATAAGTGATTCATGAACATTGAGATAGAAACTCATGGAGTTGTGAGATCCAATCCCTAGCATGAGGGTTTCTTTGCTAAGTAGCGACAAGCAGAGAGGAAAAACTTTGCACACAAGTTTGGAGTCGAGACTAGGGTAAGCAGACCGTAGCGTGTTAGGACTAAGGTTTAGGTGAAAAAACCAACCCCAATTTTTTTTTTTTGGATTAAATTCGCCTTCAGATTCGAACCATCTTGAGATTCGACAAAATTCGAACCTGAAGGTTCAAATTCGCCGATTCTTGTGACTTAGGGTCATTTAATGCAAGGGTCACTTTATTTCCCCCTTTTAAGTGACTAAGGCTAAAGTCACGTAGGGGAACACTTTCCCAGGTACGAAAATCAACACTCCCTCTTACCGAGGAAAGTGTTCTGCACCACTCCCAACTTGTCTCTAAAGAAGACAAACTTGCCCCTCCCCAAATATTTCGCTAGAATATCTGCAACCTGCTCATCAGTGGAAATGTATTGCAATGTCACTGCTCCTCTCTGAACATAATCTCGAATGAAATGATACCTGATCTCAATATGCTTTGACAGGATATGAAAAATTGGATTCTCAAAGAGTTGGACGCAACTCTGATTGTCACAGCAAATCAATGAAGGTCTTGGCTCCTGGTCAAATAAATCCACCAGCAACTTGCGAAGCCATAACGCCTCGCAAATGGCTTGACTGGCTGCCATATACTCTGCCTTTGCAGAACTCAAAGCAATAGACTTTTGCTTCCGATTGAACCACGGCACTGTTGTCGAGCCCAAATTGAAACAACATCCGGAAGTGCTCTTCCGGTCTGCCACACTGCCTGCCCAATCTGAATTTGTGAAGCCAATCAACTTGATCCCATCCGACCTCTTGTAGTCCAGCCCATACTTCACTGTCCTTGCAAGGTAACACAACACATGTTTTGCGGCTATTGAGTGCACTCTCCTAGGCTCAACCATGAACTAACTGAGAGTGTTCACCGCAAAACACAAATATGGCCGAGAGTTGACCAGATACATCAAAGAATCAATGAGCTGGTGATATAGTGTAGGATCCACAAACTCTCCCTCACAAGCATGAAGCTTCTTCTAGTTGGTGACCATCGGTGTCGACATCGGCCTGCAATCCTCAATCCTAAATCTCCTCAGAATATCAAAAACATACTTTCCCTGTCCCAAGAAAATATGTCCAGGCTCCTGCCAAACCTCCAATCCCAGAAAATCGTGCATCAACCCAATGTCTGTCATCTCGTACTCTGAAGCAAGATCTTTCTTGCAAGCTGTAATGGGTCTCTCTCCTCCTGTGATAAATAAGTCACCCACATACAACAAAAGAATGAGCGGATCATCTTTAACCATGATGAAATAGAGATTTGGATCTGCTTCACTCTTTTGGAAACCCATCCGCTACAAGTAAGAGTCAATCCTGGAGTACCAAGCTCTAGGAGCTTGCTTCAGCCCATACAAGGCTTTCTTCAGCCTGCAAACATGAGACTCTCTCCCATGAATCTCAAAGCCCTGGGGATACTAAACATAAATCTCCTCCTGAATGATTCCATTGAGAAATGTGGTCTTCACATCCACCTGATGGATCTTCCAACCCATTTTTGCAGCAATGGAAATTAATGCACTAATCGAAGTATAACGAGCAACTGGTGGAAAGGTCTCATCATAGCCAACTCCCTCAACCTGTGAAAACCCTCGCTCCACAAACTGAGCCTTGTACTTCTCTACACTAGCATCAGTAGCACGTTTTAGCTTGTAAAGTGTTGCTGCCTTTCACACACTTGGGTCACGTGGCAGAAATCTTCAAGCCACTCGGTTTGTCTTTGGGGGCAAGTCTCGAATCAAGGATGTCACCTTGTTCTTGACTCCTCCGTTTAGGCTCAACTCCTAACGAAGCCAAAGGGGGTAGACCCTATTAAGTTACTAAGGCAAAATTGTTTAGTATGATGATGGTATTAAAGAGTATGTTTTTTAGGAGTTTTGACTTAACCATTGTAAACAACAAATAACCAGATAAGATAATCACAAGTAAGCACGAAATGACACACAATTGCATATAGATTAAAAGAAATAAATAGTTGACTAGTGCCAAAAATGGAGTCGAAAATATTTAAGAGTGCTTGCAAGTGCTGAAATAAATGTTGTGCAATTGTATCTTGGTTAATTTTAAATAAATGTGAAGATGAGTAATTTAACTTAGGTGAGGGGACTCCAGATATACCCAGGGGGTACTTGAAGTATGTCCAAAACTAAACCGTCACGGCTGCCCGCAAGGAATATGTGGGCTGAATGGAGTCTCTGAGGCTGTTGTTCATAATGCACCTGAAGGTATAACAGAGATCGGCGCCCCGAGGTCACTTTTCAAGAGTTCCCGCTTCCTTTGGGTATTTTGCCACCATAATGGTTTGATCGAGGCGTTGGATTTTCGCCTGATGGTTTGTCAATTTGGGGAGAGTGAATCCTAATTATTCTAGTCACTCAAGTGCTTTTGATACAGCTCGACTGATCAGATGAACCGCAGCCAAGTACAAAGCATACACACTGGAGTCTTCATTATTTTTAGTCAATTTTAAGATAGGTGTTCTTGTTAAAAAGAAAACCCTCCAGGAACCTCTTTCGATCCAAGTGGATCTCAATCGGGGAATCAAGGAGGGGTTAATTTTATTATAGCTAACGAAACAATTGATGAAAAAGAATCAAAGATACACAATGTCGATTTTCTAATTAGTCCTACCACGCATCTCTTTCCCCTTGCGGGTCAATCGGGAAGTCGTGGGGTAAGTAGTATGATTACTCTTGAAATTAAAATATGGAATAATGAAAAATGTTAGCAAAGTATACAATCCTGCATAATAAGACTAATCTAGAGCAAAAACGGGAAAAAATGCAAAAAGGTGAAACGGACACGGACCCCCCTGGGGGGATGGGGAGTGTGCTCGAAAGAACCTACTTGAAATGATTATTTTTATTATTATTGGTTACAATATTAGCAAACTAAATTATGCACTTTGGTCCGTGTTATCTGGGATCCAAAGGCTTACAGCAAGCTTGTAATAAGCTAAACTAAAATCACAGCGGTAGGGGAAGCCTCAGGGAAGCTCTGTTTTGCCCAAGAGTCGGAAAATGGGCAGAATCTCCTTCTCTTTTTTGTTAAACTTGCTAAAAAACAGCGAGCAATTAAAATCAAATGTGCCCAAACACACTTTAAAAGTGTTTTGGGTCACCATGCTAGTTACCGAAAAAAAAAAAAGTAAAAAATCGTTAAAAGGGGCTAATCTAGTTTTGCAAAAGGAACCAAGGAAAGCAAGCTTTCCTTGGGATCTTGGCTTGCTGTTTGGGCAGCCAATGAGATATGCACTTTTCTTGCAGAATTTAAATCTTTAAAGAACGAAAAAAGAAACTACCTTATGAGCAAGTTTTAGATCTATGATTTAGCTACTTGCAAAAAAGGCAATTCCTACACCTAGATCTATCTTTATGAAATTACAGATCTAAGCAGCAAGACTCTTATGAAATAGATCTAACAAATATATATTCAATTCTTAGAACTAGATCTGATCATAAGAGGGAGAGACAAGTAACCTGAAGATTGATTTTTTTAAAGGAATGAGAAGAGGAGGAGAGAAGGTCGGCTCGTTGCTTGAATGGAGCAAGCTGAAAGGAGGCCCTTTTGTGGAGCGCTGAGGGACAGAGTCTTGAGCTTATTGGATAAGGAATGGTGTCAATCTTGATCCACACCTTCATCCAATCGTGAACCTGCAACTAGATAACACAAGCCTGCACAACACCTCTTGAGATCTGGATATAGATGTATAAAGTAACAAAAATGAAATATCATGCAAAAATAATCTTATTTAAGTATATAATTGAAATTCTTGAGCATACATCGTATGGATAAACAAGAGCAAGCAATCTAACTTGCCTAGTTTACACCCTTACTTGATTCAATCGAATCCTTGAAGCCAGAAAACGAAAGCAACACAAAAATTGGAAAGAAATTGCAGTTACCACATTAGTAGCATAACACTGAGAATCCACACAAACACATGCACTACACGGTATAGCCTCCAAAGCTTCTTTATTCACAAAATATAGCAGTATTACAATGGCAACAACTCCTCAACCCATCTCTATCTAGCTTGGAAGAGGCATCCTGTGCTTTATTTATACAAAAAACAGGAGATCCATCCTAGGGGGGGCGCAAATCCCAAGGAGACAGACCACTGCAGCTGAGGGAGAGTCAATCAATGCTGATCTGAAGCCGAACTGAGCCTACTTGTCAATCGAGGGGCTGATTGAGCTGACACATCAACCCACAGACTGATACATCAATCCACAGAGCTTCTAGGAAAGTCCACACGTGTGGAGGAGAGAGAGAGGGTGCAATTCCCCATAAAGGATGTTGAAGATCAACTCTGGATCTGTCCAGATCACCTCTTTCAGTCAAGGATTTGTCAGATCTAGTCAATCTGGTTCAGATCTGACTGATTTCAATAAAATCGGCTGAGAATCCACTGATCTAGGATTTTGGATTTGCTCCATTATTCATCAATTTATTAATTAAAATAATCAATAATTGTTTTTTTGGGCCTTTCTGTCCTGAGTGATGGAAAATCACTCAAAACTAGGAAATAGTGGGTCCATGGGTTTACATGGTGCTCTTTGCTTGAAAATGAGCACCTATATGATTGAAACTGATTATTTGGCCCACATTTATTACAAAACCAATTTTTCCAGTTAAACTATTAAAAAATAGCCTAAGTTTTGGAAAATTTAAATTTTAATAAAAAACACTGAAAAAATTAAAAAATTAAAAAAATTGAAAAAACCTAGGGGGACTTAGACATGTTCATATGACTTGACAATGATGCCTAGCATGTTTATACATTGACACATAGACTCTAATAACCTCAATAGGCCTAAATGCCAAGCCGACCACCCCAACTTTGGAGGTATGGAGTGAAAAACTCAGAAATTATCAGTCGTTTATTCAACAACCAATAATAACCAAGGGAAAAAACACTTTGTCCAATCGGATTGACAAATAAAGTCTAAGAGACTGAGTTTTTTATAGACACTATCATGCTAGGACATTTATTACAATTCCCCCATGGGGTATGAACATGTGATATAGTACAACAAAACTTCCTAGAAGCAAGACTGAAGGTTTTCTGAAGTCCGAACAAGTTACCCTTATCCGGTTCACCAGGCTCACTTGATAAAAAACCACTAAGTACAACTTAGGTGGTAACATTCTGGCTCCAACTGTGGGACGTGTGCTCGATCTGGTCTTTAAGGCAATAAGAGGATACGGGAACACCAGAATCTTTGGTTTATATACCCTGTAGAAACATCTCAACTTGACAAGAAAAACCTCAGTAGCACAAGTTTTATAAAAAACCAATTGAACCATTAAGTTGATTTATTTAAACAAAATAAATGTAACTAACTAAAATAAGCAAAGTTTTATTATAGCTAAGTATAAAATAGAAATGTAGAAAGTAAATGCTCTCTTTCAAGGAGCTTATTTTCCTACTCCAAGCATGATATAAAAAGGGTTAAGTGTAATCAGAAATCCATTGTAACCACCTAAGCATTTTATTAACATAAAAAAAAATTTCCTTGTCTTTGGTTACCAGCCAAAGTAAGGATACTTTATTCAAAAAATGCAAACCCGCGTGATGACCCGGAATGGGCGGGATGGATTGGCGATCATAAGAATGAATAATGTCGTCAAACTTCCTCCCAAACTGGTAAGTGCTTGCGCAGGTTGCTTCTATCCATGACTGGATAGGACTGATATACCAATCAGAATGATGAGGCAGACTGACCACATCATCATATTGATCACCGGGGCTTATCAAATGATAACTTGTTGCACAAGCCCCAAGTAGCTCCAAATCATAAGGAACCTCTATATGTGAAAAAGATGGCTGAGACTGATATTCCACTGACTGCATTACATATGACTTTTCACAACACTGCTTCTCAATGTCTTCATTACTGATACCCTTATGCGGCTCTGCATGATATGACTCTGAATGGTCACGTGAAAATTCTGACTGCTCCTCTTCCATACTAAGGTTTTCCCAGGCATCCAGATTTGTGCTCCCCTCTATGGACGTATTGTAGATTGGACTTCCACAAATTTTTGAATAGACACTCCCCTTGTTGGACATATCATGGACTGCATTCTCCATAAGATTTTCACAAGTTGGATTATCAATGAAATTCCAATAGTCATCACTCCCATCCATGTCATATGTGGGGGACTCTTCATCCATGGCATCATGCTCCTGCCTATCCATGTCCTCCTTGTATTCATAACAATCTTCTTCAGAAAAAAATTACAAGGCAATAAACTTTCCAAACCTTCATCAACATGAGGAGAACAAGGTCTAGTGTCACCACACACCATACTGATCTTATCATAAGTTTCTTTATAGGCTTCTGTTATGATATCATGAAGAGGATCTTCAATATTATCTTCAATCAAGGAAACTTTTTGGACACATTCAATGGGATCACTTGGGATGTGTTGCTCACTGGGTTTCTCTAGAGGGATTTCTAAAAAAATATCAGCATTGCAACACACTTGAGAATACCTCAAATCTTCAATGTTTTCAGCTATGGTGACATGAGGAGAGTCTTCAACAATGTGTTCCATCATGGGCTCCTCCTGAAGCTCTTCAATAGGATCATCCTGGATTTTCCCTTCCTCAGAATCTTGCTGTGTATTGGGAGATACCTCATATTCTTTAATAAGCCGCTTAATAACTTCCCTTCTTGAATAACTATGAGGAAACTCTTTGATGGGAGTATCATGGATCTCCTCTTCACTTAAATGTTCAAGAAGTGATTCCAAGTCTTCAATACTTTGTATCATGGCAAAAGGTCCATCATATGTTTCCATGTGATACTCTATCCCAGATAGGTAGAAGGTACAGATCTTTTCAAGGAACTTTTTCAAATCCTTCATACTACCCCTACCATCATGCCACTGCTCTAAAAACATCCAAAGGAAGCTTGGAAAAGAAGTTATACATTTATTAGGAAGGCCCTAATAGAACCAATAACAGGCCTCACCCCATAAAGTACGAGCAAACATTTCCATCATATTGTCTTCATGAAGAACATTGGAGTCAGCAATCAACTGAAGGAAAGATTTGACAGGCCAGATGGCCGAATCACCATGATTTCCATGGAATACTGGAAACCATTTATATGCATCCCCCAAACCATCACAACATTTAGGAAAACCCGGGATGTTTGAGAAATCGATAGGCTGAAAAATTCCGGTTATCTGGGCACCATATTTCTCCTTTAATTCATCCATATCAAAAATAAATAGTATGCATTTGATATAACCATTAAACCTTGTACTGAAAAGGTGGAGCTGTCAAGTGATGAGCTTTAAAGGTTTTAACATGTCGCATGGGCTCATCTACACAACAAAACTTCACAAGTTTATGAGATAACAGGGTTTTATCCCTTGAATGGAGTCGCCATGTGAAAAAGAAAAATAAGCATTTATAAATCTTTTCACAAAAATTATCTTTTGCTTTTCTTTGTAAAAATAAAAATTGGAAAAAAGTCAGTGGAGTTGCCAGATGAAAATTAAAGATCTACTCTAAGCATTAACAAAAGGGAAGAAAACAAAAGTCGTACTCGGGAATAAAAAGATTTATCCCCGGCAACGGCGCCAAAAAGTGTTGCGGCCTTTCACACACCTGGGTCACGTGGCAGAAATCTTCAAGCCACTCGGCGTGTCCTTGGGGGCAAGTCTCAAGTCAAGGATGTCACCTTGTTCTTGACTCCTCCGTTTAGGCTCAACTCCTAACGAAGCCAAGGGGGGTAGACCCTATTAAGTTACTAAGGCAAAATTGTTTAGTATGATGATGGTATTAAAGAGTATGTTTTTTAGGAGGTTTGACTTAACCATTGTAAACAAAAAATAACCAGATAAGATAATCACAAGTAAGCATGAAATGACACACAATCACATATAGATTAAAATAAATAAATAGTTGACCAGTGCCAAAAATGGAGTCGAAAATATTTAAGAGTGCTTGCATGTGTTGAAATAAATGTTGTGCAATTGTATCTTGGTTAATTTTAAATTAATGTGAAGATGAGTAATTTAACTTAGGCGAGGGGACTCCAGATATACCCAGGGGGTACTTGAAGTATGTCCAAAACTAAACCGTCACCGCTACCCGCAAGGAATATGTGGGCTGATTGGAGTCTCTGAGGCTGTTGTTCATAATGCATCCGAAGGTGTAACAGAGATCGGCGCCCCGAGGTCACTTTTCAGGAGTTCCCGCTTCCTTTGGGTATTTTGCCACCGTAATGGTTTGATCAAGGCGTTGGATTTTCGCCTGATGGTTTGTCAATTTGGGGAGAGTGAATCCTACTTATTCTAGTCACTCAAATGCTTTTGATGCAGCTCGACTAAACAGACGAACCGCAGCCAAGAACAGAGCATACACACTGGAGTCTTCGTTATTTTTAGTTAATTTTAAGACATGTGTTCTTGTTAAAAAGAAACCCTCCAGGAACCTCTTTTGATCCAAGTGGATCTCAATCGGGGAATCAAGGAGGGGTTAATTTTATTATAGCTAACGAAACAATTGATGAAAAGGAATCGAAGATACACAATGCCGATTTTCTAATTAGTCCTACCACGCTTCTCTTTCCCCTTGCGGGTCAATCGGGAAGTCGTGGGGTAAGTAGTATGATTACTCTTGAAATTAAAATATGGAATAATAAAAAATGTTATCAAAGTATACAATCCTGCATAACAAGACTAATCTAGAGCAAAAACGGGAAAAAATGCAAAAAGATGAAACAGACGCGGATCCCCCCTGGGGGGATGGGGAGTGGGCTCGAAGGAGCCTACTCGAAATGATTAATTTTATTATTATTGGTTACAATATTAGCAAACTAAATTATGCACTTTGGTCCTTGTTATCTGGGATCCAAAGGCTTACAACAAGCTTGTAATAAGCTAAACTAAAATCATAGCGGTGGGGGAAGCCTCCGGGAAGCTCTGGTTCGCCCAAGAGTAGGAAAATGGGCAGAATCTCCTTCTCTTTTTTGTTAAACCTGCTAAAAAACAGCGAGCAATTAAAATCAAATGTGCGCCCAAACAAACTTTAAAAGTGTTTTGGGTCACCACGCTAGTTACCGAAAAAAAACTAAGTAAAAAATTGTTAAAAGGGGCTAATCTAGTTTTGCGAAAGAACCAACGAAAGCAAACTTTCCTTGGGATCTTGGCTTGCTATTTGGGCAGCCAATGAGTTATGCACTTTTCTTGCAGAATTTAAATTTTTAAAGAACGAAAAAAGAAACTATCTTATGAGCAAGTTTTAGATCTATGATTTAGCTACTTGCAAAAAAGGCAATTCCTACACCTAGATCTATCTTTATGAAATTACAGATCTAAGCAGCAAGACTCTTATGAAATAGATCTAACAATATATATTCAATTCTTAGAACTAGATCTGATCATAAAGAGGGAGAGATAGGTAACCAGAAGATTGATTTTTTTAAAGGAATGAGAAGAAGAGGAGAGAAGGTTGGCTCGTTGCTTGAATGGAGCAAGCTGAAAGGAGGCCCTTTTGTGGAGCGTTGAGGGACAGAGTCTTGAGCTTATTGGATAAGGAATGGTGTCAATCTTGATCCACACCTTCATCCAATCGGGAACCTGCAACTAGATAACACAAGCTTGCACAATACCTCGTGAGATCTGGATATAGATGTATAAAGCAACAAAAATGAAAGATCATTCAAAAATAATCTTATTTAAGCATATAACTGAAATTCTTGAGCATACATAATATGGATAAACAAGAGCAAGCAATCTAACTTGCCTAGTTTACACCCTTACTTGATTCAACCGAATCCTTGAAGCCAGAAAACGAAAGCAGCACAAAAATTGGAAAGAAATTGCAGTTACCACATTAGCAACATAACACTGAGAATCCACACAAACACATGTACTACATGGTATAGCCTCCAAAGCTTCTTTATTCACAAAATATAGCAGTATTACAATGGCAACAACTCCTCAATCCAGCTCTAACTAGCTTGGAAGAGGCATCCTGTGCTTTATTTATACAAAAAACAGGAGATCCATGCCAGGGGGGCGCAAATCCCAAGGAGACAGACCACTGCAGTTGAGGGAGAGTCAATCAATGCTGATCTGAAGTCGAACTGAGCCTACTTGTCAATCGGGGGGTTGATTGAGCTGACACATCAACCCACAGATTGACACATCAATCCACAGAGCTTCCAGGAGAGCCCACACATGTGGAGGAGAGAGAGAGGGTGCAATTCCCCATAAAGGATGCTAAAGATCAACTCTGGATCTGTCCATATCACCTCCTTCAGTCAAGGATTTGTCAGATCTAGTCAATCTGGTTCAGATCTGACTGATTTCAATAAAATCGGCTGAGAATCCACTGATCTAGGATTTTGGATTTGCTCCATTATTCATCAATTTATTAATTAAAATAATCAATAATTGATTTTTTGGGCCTTTCTGTCCTGAGTGATAGAAAATCACTGAAAACTAGGAAATAGTGGGTCCATGGGTTTACATGGTGCTCTTCGCTTGAAAATGAGCACTTATATGACTGAAACTGATTATTTGGCCCACTTTTATTACGAAACCAATTTTTCCAATTAAACTATTAAAAAATAGCCTAAGTTTTGGAAAAATTAAATTTTAATAAAAAAACACTGAAAAAATTAAAAAAATAAAAAAAATTGAAAAAACCTAGGGGGACTTAGACATGTTCATATGACTCGACCATGATGCCTAGCATGTTTATACATTGACACATAGACTCTAATAACCTCAATAGGCCTAAATGCCAAGCCGACCACCCCAACTTTGGAGGTATGGAGTGAAAAACTCAGAAATTATCAGTCGTTTATTCAACAACCAATAATAACCAAGGGAAAAAACACCCTGGGCTGATCGGATTGACAAATAAAGTCTAAGAGACTGAGTTTTTTACAGACACTATCATGCTAGGACATTTATTACAATTCCCCCATGGGGTATGAACATGTGATATAGTACAACAAAGCTTACCAGAAGCAAGATTGAAGGTCTTCTGAAGTCCGAACAAGTTATCCTTATCAGGTTCACCGGGCTCACTTGATAAAAAACCACTAAGTACAACTTAGGTGGTAACACTCTTCCTCAGAAGCATGAAGCTTCTTCCAGTTGGTGACCATCGGTGTCGACATCGGCCTGCAATATTAATCCTAAATCTCCTAAGAATATCAACAACATACTTTCCCTATTGCAGGAAAATATGTCCAGGCTCCTTCCAAACCTCCAATCCTAGAAAATCGTGCATCAACCCAATGTCTGTCATCTCGTACTCTGAAGCAAGATCTTTCTTGCAAGCTATAATGGGTCTCTCTCCTCCTGTGATAAATAAGTCATCCACATACAACAGAAGAATGAGCGAATCATCTCCAACCATGATGAAATAGAGATTCGGATCTGCTTCACTCTTTTGAAAACCCATCCGCTGCAAGTAAGAGTCAATCCTGGAGTACCAAGCTCTAGGAGCTCGCTTTAGCCCATACAAGGCTTTCTTCAGCCTGCAAACATGAGACTCTCTCCTATGAATCTCAAAGCCCTGAGGCTACTAAACATAAATCTCCTTTTGAATGATTCCATTGAGAAATGCGGTCTGATGGATCTTCCAACCCATTTTTGCAGCAATGGAAATCAATGCGCTAATCGAAGTATAACGAGCAACTAGTGGAAAGGGCTCATCATAGCCAACTCCCTCAACCTGTGAAAACCCTTGCGCCACAAATCGAGCCTTGTAATTCTCCACACTACCATCAGTAGCACGTTTTAGCTTGTAAAGCCAACGAGAAGTCACCACTGACTTCCCCTCAGGTCTCAGAACTATCTCCCAAACATCATTCTTCATGATGGAATGGTACTCATCCATCATGGCATCTTGCCAAACATGATGCTGGGAGGCCTCCTCAAAACTAGAAGGCTCTGAATCACGTAGACTAGCCACTAATGCCATGCCCAATCTGTCTGGCATCTGAATAGCCCTCACTGGCTCCCTAGGTGTCCCAAACTCTCGTGCTTCTTTCAAAGTGTCCTGAAGCCACTTTGGCTTCTTCTTCCCAGAAGGCTGCTCCAATACTGGTTTGTCCTCATCTGATGATTTACCAGAGGTAGAAGCCTCAGTAACCTGTGAACCAGAAGCTGGTGTACCAACAACTGGTGAACTCTGTGTTCTTGATGCTCTATACGGTGAACCTGTGCCCATACTGTGTGGTCCAGTAATTCCAAAATCCTGAGAACCTGTCTACTGCACTGACGGTACCTGTGATACTACCTGAGGTGCAGGAATTTGCTGCTCTCTCTGCTCTGACTCTCTAGACTTCCTGAAGGCCCGCTCCTCCTCAAATTTCACTTCCCTTCTCACAACAACTTCCCTTTGAGAAGGAAGATAAATATGGAAGGCCTTCGAATTCTCATCATAGCCCACAAAGATGCCTTTCTCTGCGGTGGGCTCCAACTTTGTCCTCTTCTCAGAAGGGACATGAGAATATGTCAAACAGCCAAGTATGTGAAAATGGCTACCTCAAGCTTCTTGCCTGAGACACTCTCCTCAGGTGTTATGTTCCCCACGACACGATGGGGGACTCCTGTTCTGAAGATAAGCAGTTGTACTGCATGCCTCTACCCAAAGGAAGAAAGGAAGTGACTGGTCATGTAACATAGCTCTAGCTGCTCCAACAATAGACCTGTTCTTCCTTTCTGCTACTCCATTCTGCTCCGAAGTGTATGGAACAGTCAACTGCCTACGAACACCCTCTTGTCTGCAATATCCATCAAACTCCTTGGAGGTATACTCACCCTCGTTATCCGATTTGAGAGCCCGTATCTTCCTCCCTGTCTGGTTCTCCACAAGAGATTTGAACTCTTGGAACCTCTGCAAGACCTCCTCAGATTTCTTTCTCTTCAAGAAGTAGATCCAAGTCTTCCTGGAATGATCATCAATGAATGTCACATAGTACTCATATCCTCTTAGAGAAACAAATGACATAGGTCCACACAAATTAGAATGTATCAAGTCAAGAATCCCCGTTGACCGACTATCATTGCTAGGAAAAGTAGTCTTGGTGTACTTTCCCAAAGCACACCCCTTGCAAACATCACTATGCTCTGTGCTGAACTCTGGCAAACCTGTAACCATATGTCTCAACAACCTCAAAGCTAGATGATGCAAGTGAGCCATCTTCCTATGCCACAGCTCACAAAGCTCACTACCGCTGCTATGTGCCAAGGCATGCTGAGGCTGAAATAAGAGCTTGTATGGTTTCCCACATCTAACTACAATGGCATATGAAGCAGGTAGCCCTGCAGTCTTGGGAAACACACGCACATGTCCATCTAGGAAGGACACCCCAAGACCCCGATCCTTGATCATGGAAACTGAAACCAAGTTCTTCTTCAGCCTAGGTACATACAATACATCTCTTAAAACCATGGGACTCATGGACTCCCTCTGAAAGGTAATGGTCCCACGCCTAACTGCTCTGACAGCAGAATCATCTCCCAACACTACCTCCACATCAGTCTTTGCCTGTGAAAGCTTGGAGAACATCTCTTGTGCACCTGTCATGTGGCTCGAAGCTCCACTATCTATATACCAAGTGCTAGAAGTGGATGCACCGTGAGAATGGTCTGTCAACAAGGAAAACTCCCTCTCTCTATCAACATCCGCATTGGTGATGATGGATTCTCTCTCTCTATCACTTTCTTTGAAATCTAGCTGCAAAATCCTCAACCTTTGCCGAAGTTGATGTCTGCTGCTTCTTCTTCTTCTTCTTTTTTGGACATTGGCCAACATAGTGCCCCATCTTTTGACAAGCAAAGCACTTCACAGTGCTCAAATCCTTCTTCTGCCCATCCTGCTGCTTGGTGCCACCCTTTTTGGAACCCTTCTTGAACTTCTTCTTCCCCTTTGCTGTCAAAGCCACATCCTCCTCATCCTCCCTACTAGTAGAAGCATTGCCCTGCACAAGACCCCTCCGAGTCTCCTCTTGAACAAAATTATCACATATCCTGTCCCATGTAGGTAAGTTCTCCCTAGCAACCAAAGCCTCCACAAATACAGTCCAAGGCTTTGCAACCCCATTCAAGGCTGTCTGCACTAGCTCTGCATTAGGAACAACTTCCCCAACTGTTGCAAGCTCATCTCTGGGAGATCCTAGTAAGGTAAAACATCACAACCTCTCCTTTGACCATCTTGACACCTTTCAACTTCTCCCTCAAAACCATCTTTCGATTCTCGTTTGAGCTTTGAAACAAGACGGTCAAAGCACTCCGCTTTTGATGTGCCCGTTCTTTACTGAAGATGTGAGGAATAACATGGTCTTTAACTGAATCTAGAATTATCCTTCTGGCCTTTTAATGTCCTTATTGAAGGCAGCCAGTCCAACTCGATCAGCGGTAGCCTCGGGAATAACAAAGGGGTGACTAGTAGTATTATTGACTACCTCATCCCATTGCTCATTCTAGCCTTCCATGGGACAAAATTCCCAACCCCATGAACCCTATCCTCCATTCTAAGTCCAGTTGAAGTCATTTTTGCAAAGTTCAAGTTTCAACAAAATGCTGTTCACTGTCAAAAGAAATTTTCTGAGTTCTGGAAATTACTGACTGTCTGCAAAAATTTAATTTTCTGCCCAACCTTGCTCTGCTACCATGAAAGTTTTTCTCAGTTTCAGCCACCGGTTTAAATGTCAAAAATTTATCTCTGTTTAATGCCCAACCTAGAAATAAATAAGGCTGGAAATTGCACAAAATTTTGCACTGATAAAAACACTGCTGTAACTCAACTTTAATGACAAAATAAAATATTAAATGCACACCATGAAATTTCAGACTCAAGAATTTTTGGCAAACTTGCCCAAGAAAAACCCACTAGGGCAAAACCTGTTAGGATAGAGAGATTTTTATTTTCAGGAAATTTTTACAGCAAAAATCAGAAATTTTCCGACCAACTTATCTCATCCCGGAAGAAAAAATTTCTGTCTCGTTTTTTCGTGCTGAACAGTAAAAAATCAAACTCGAGATTTTTGCTGAAGGTTGCCTTGAAAAACGTGCTGCTGTACGGACTGTACGGCCTGTCTCAAAATTTGTGTTGCTGGACAATGCCTCGAGAATCGTGCCTGCATGCCTCAAAAACCGTGTCCAACGCTGCCTTGAAAACTGTGCCCAATTTTTGCCTATACTTGCCTCGAGAAACGTGTCCCTGTACGGATCCGTATGGTATGGACTTCCTGCAATAAATGTAGCTCCCTCAAAATCTGTGCTCAGTCTTCACCTTGAAATTCGTGCCCTCAGTTTCTGCTGTTTCCTTCCTCGATTTGCATGCTGCAAATTTTCCTCTTTCTCAGAAAAAAAACTTTTCTTTCTCAGCTCTCTCCTTCACTTCAATCTACAAAAGTGAGTGAAAATGCCCTCTCTTGCCTTTTTGGTGAAAACCCTAGTGTTCATTTCATCCAACGGTGAAGATTAGATGAGATGAGTGGATGAGATTAAATGCTCATTAATTCTCATTTAAAAATTAAATTCACTCACCTCACTTAAATTTTCCAAAAAGTGACTTTATTCTCGAAAGTCAAATTAAATGCTCATCTCAAGTCATTTAATGCAAGGGTCACTTTATTTCCCCCTTTTAAGTGACTAAGGCCAAGGTCACCTAGGGGAACACTTTCCTAGGTACAAAAATCAACAAACTGTAGGGCCTTTGCTGAGTCACATTAAATTTGACCCTTCAGCGAAAATGGGAGTTGTGCTGAGTTGAGTTTTATGACTTTGTTTTGCGGCGCTCTAGTTCTTTTGCCTTTGCTGAGTCACATTAAATTTGACCCTTCAAGGAAAATGGGAGTTGTGCTGAGTTGAGTTTTATGACTTTGTTTTGCGGTGCTCTAGTTCTTTTGCCTTTGCCGAGTCACATTAAATTTGACCCTTCAGCGAAAATGGGAGTTGTGCTGAGTTGAGTTTTATGACTTTGTTTTGCGGTGCTCTAGTTCTTTGCCATCTTTAATTCACTGTACAATACTATCTAAATTATTGTCACTGATTAACTCTTTTCAAGCATATAAGTAGGCATTCCAGTATTGAGGTGGTGAGGGAAAGCCTCCTTTTGCTATAACTATATTGGCTTGCCAGAAGATTTTCAAGGTTGGGTTTGGCAATGGTTAGGAGAAGGAAATCAACGGACTTGAGAGCAAGACAAAGAGGGCAGGTAGGAGACAAAGAATCAAAATGGGGACACAGAGTGAGTAGCAAAGATACGGGGGAGACAACTTGGGTGGAGGGGGTAGGGGTACAATACTATCTAAATTATTGTCACTGATTAACTCTTTTCAAGCATAAAAGTAGGCGTTCCAGTATTGAGGTGCTGAGGGAAAGCCTCCTTTTGCTATAACTATATCGGCTTGCCAGAAGATTTTCAAGGTTGGGTTTGGCAATGGTTAGGAGAAGGAAATCAACGGACTTGAGAGCAAGACAAAGAGGGCAGGTAGGAGACAAAGAATCAAAATGGGGACACAGAGTGAGTAGCAAAGATATGGGGGAGACAACTTGGGTGGAGGGGGTAGGGGAGCTTTGTGGATGATCTATGGGATGGGTCTTTAGGAGTGCACCCCTTGTTTTACACAATTTCAGTGCCACCTTCACATTTTCTAAAATTGATTAGGAGGCCTGCAGGAGGGCAGAGGGAATCAACGTGGATCCAGCCATTATTAACATGTTAGGATCTGCTGGCTTGCTTAGACTTCTGGGATTATAAGTAAAATAAATGCTATGGGAGATCCAAAGGAGGTGCAGTTATGTTACACAGCCTGTTCAAGCAATGCCTTCAATTCCCATGGGTTGCTTAAGAAGTTGACTATTATTCTGGAGTTACCGTCTAGCTCCTGATGTTGTAGGTATAAATCTCTAGGTAATTGGAGACCTTTCAAAAGTGCTTCAGCTTCTTCCCTGTTATCTAGTCTTGATTCCAATATAACCGCAGCAAGTCAGTGTTCAAGTGCCATTGATCATCTTGTATGACATCCCCATAGTCAGCTGGCCAGCAATTACCTGGAGATGCTGGTCAAAGTTGATCTTGTCGCAGGTGGGTTTTTTCCCCCTGATCTTTGGTATCTCTCTGGTGCTGCTGCCCTTGCCATTTCTGGCAGGATATAAAATTGTAGTTACTGACATTTGGCTATGGCATTTCTATATTATATTTGAAATTTAAAAAATATATAGATGTGCATGTTAACTTGTGTACAGTCCTGAAGCTTGTGGTAGCCATTGCAGGATACTCGGTTTGAGAGGGAGTCTAGGATCTGCCTTAAAAGCTCTAATAAACTGAAGGCAGTTTTACAATGCATCTCATGGCAATGCCGCATTTGTCTATCTGCCACATACAAGAGTGCACAATTAACTTGAGCCCCTAAGAAAGCCTTCCCAGGTACATCATTTCAGCCAGTATCCACCCCACGTTTTTCTCCAATTTGTTGAATCCCAATTTCAATTTTATAGTCCAAATGTACCTGATGGTTCATCGCTGTAAATCATCTTTACATAAAATCGGCCTTAAGAACATTTGGACCTTGCATATGCTATTATGCATATTGTCTACATATCTACATTACTAAACAGCCTAACTCTTAATTATTTTAGAACAGTTGCCTTATTATAATCCTCATTTGACTAAGAATTCTGAATATTCACCTATTAACGCCTAACGTCTTCTGCTATCGAGATCTCTGAACATGTATTATTCCTCTTTTTTAAAGCTTGCAGATTTATTATTGTCTACATAAAATCGGCCTTCAGAATATTTGGATCTTGCTCAGGCTATGCATTTTGTCTACATATCTATCACTAAAAAGCCTAACTCTTAATTATTATAGAACAGTTGCCCTACTGATTATAATGCTCGTTTGACTAATACTATTCATGTATCAACACCTAACATCTTATGCTATGGATCATGTATTATTCCACTTTTTAAAGCGTGCACAAGGATTATACTAGTCTATGGTTGATTATGGGCATAGTTAACTTAGCTTGTGAATTATATACAAATGAAGCAAAGGCCTGAAAATGAATGCACCTACTTTCTAATAGGTTGTTACTGGCTTCTTTGAGTATCATTTCTGTATAATTATTTTCAAGCAAATTAAAAGGTGTTGACTTCATTAGATTTTTGTGGCAGGTCCGATCAGCATTTGCAATGGCCTTTCGTCTGCTGACTGATATTAAATACAATGATGTGGTTACTCCTCATTGTAGCATTTTGGGGCGAATAATTAGGGTAGATGAAAAATTACTGGGAAGGCAGGCCAGGTTTATGGAAGTCTCACAATTGGATACTTTGTTGTCAACAGCAAGCCATAAAGCACTTCAATGTAAGTCAGTTACTGATTCAGATGAAATAATGTTACATCCTCTCCTGGAGGAACAGAGTGAATTGTTTGAAAGGTGGCAATTATGTGATGATGAGCCATTGCCACGTGGAGGGAAGTTTTTAGAGAACACGTATGGGCAAGGTTCTACCAAGAAGGGATTGAAAAGAAAGCGGAAGGAAGAAAGGCTGCAGAACAAGAATTATTTGGGAGTCAATGGCAAAATCTCAAAGAGACAAAAGCAGAAGAGTTTTTCCAAGAGATATAAAAAGCAGGAAGATGCTTTGGTTGAAAACTATTGCAATGTTCCGAAGTCTAAGAAAAGTAATCAAATCATTCAAGATGAAGCTGCATGTGTAACGAGGCATGGCCCACATCACAGGAAGTCTACAAATTCTAGTAAAAAGGTGGAATGTAAACGTGTATGGAGTGATCATGATAACAATGGTAGTGCAAGAACTATTATTAATTCTCCTGCTGACAAGAAGATGAAATACTACTAGGTTTCGTATAATTTCTGTGTTGTATAATTTTAGTATTTGCTGGCTTATAATCATGTTAGCTATTTGAAGTCAATTAAAGACATTTTATTTAAATCATTAGGTGGTTTCAATAGCAAGTAAAATTGGTACTTCTCACTTATGGGTACTCATAATATGCTCCTTTTGAACGTTAAAAGTAACTAATAGTATTCTAGCATTTTTAGTTTACCTTTAGGATACTAATTATTTTGTTCCACCATAACAATGCTGGGGAAGTCGATAGATGCTACATGGAAAATATTTCTCATTTTGTGTCTTAGACAAAATATATGAAATGTACCAACATTTTTCTTTTTGAAAGGCCCCAGTAGTTGGGCTTTTGTACTGAATAGTGGACGGACAATGTTCTGAATTTGTTATTGATAAACACTTGTAAGACTCTTGAAATACTTTTATTGCTTATGATAGATGGTCTTGAGAATGGGTTAAATTGTTTCAGCATTTTTCAGTCAAAGATGCAAAAATTCGATTTGTCTTCTGAATGATACACGGGTTCACAGGGTTTGTATGGTACTCCAGGAATCCAGTGAAATTTTGTGTGCAGGAATTTGTTGACTGCATCGTATGTGAAGTCTCTGCATATGCATTCTAGACATCAATCATTGGCCTAATGTATTCTGTGCTTATTATATGCTTAGCTTTATTTACGATTAATATTATTATTATTATTTTTTTATGGCAGTGGCATATATTGTTAAGTATTATATGATTGCCATAATGGGAAGATGAATAACTAGGTATTCGAAGTAAATAATCTTTCTCGAAATCCTTGTATACTAAGAAACTATTGATTAAAAATCGTGTCAGTACTACCTCAGGAAATCAAGGAGAAAACCCTAAATAATTATGTTTACATATGATTGTCTTCAAAAGCTGTAACAAAGCACAGATTATGATGGAGAGACTAGATAGTTATCCAAAGTCGATGGATTTATGCGTGAGAAAGTGTTTTTCTCTCTCAACTGTGGAGATGTTAGCTTAGATTGGTCTAGTTAAGAATGCTTTGTGCTAGTGCATAACGACTTGGTTGTAAATTGTGCTTGAATTGGGGTTTTGTTACTAACATGATTGTCTTGAAAAGCTGCAATAAAGCAAAGATTATGATGGGAAGATGTGATAGTCATCCTATTTCATGTCAATATTCCTTCAAGTAGTGTCTCAAAGAGTCAATGCATCTGTGTGTGAGAATGTGGTTTTTTCTCTCAACTGGTGACATGGTAATTTAAATTGGCTGAGTTAAGTATGCTTTGTGCTAGTGCATAACGACTTGGTTGTAAATTGTGCTTGAATTGGGGTTTTGTTACTAACATGATTGTCTTGAAAAGCTGCAATAAAGCACAGATTATGATGGGAAGATGTGATAGTCATCGTATTTCATGTCAATATTCCTTCAAGTAGTGTCTCAAAGAGTCGATGTATCTGTGTGAGAGAATGTGTTTTTTTCTCTCAACTGGTGACATGTTAATTTAAATTAGCTGAGTTAAGCATGTTGTGTTAGACTTGGTTGTAAATTGTGCTTGAATTGGGGTTTTGTTATTTACATATGATTGTCTTGAATAAAGCACAGGGTATGATGGTGAGACTAAATAGTTATCCTATTTCATGTCATAGTGTATCAAAGAATCGATGAGAATATGTTTTCTTCCCTCTCAACTGTTGACATGTTAGCCTAGATTGGTCGAGTTTAGTAGGTTGTGTGTTAGTGCAGAACGACTTGGTTGTAAATTGTGCTTGAATTGGGATTTTGTTATTTTAGAAACAAATTGTTCATATTCATCGTTGCTTATACATTAGTGATGACTTTTGGGTATTGTGGATTACATTTTCATAAAGATACGTGTTTAATGTTTGTGTTAGTGGTGTGAAATGTGTTTTTGGGCAAACTACACACAAATAATTAATTTTGTCGTCACATCTCAGTTTAGTGTTTTAAAGTTTAATGTTTCTGTTAGTGATGTGAAAGGTGTTTTTGGGCAAACTACACACATAATTAATTTTGTCGTTACATCTTAGTTTAGTGTTTTAAACTTTCCATGGATTTGTGTGATAAGTGTGGTTATTTTATCTCTCAATTGTTGACATCTTAGCTTTAGATTAGTTGAGTTATGTAGGTTTGTTTTGTGGATATTGACTTGGTAGTAAATTGTGCTTGAATTGGGATTATTTATTTATTTTGGCAAGAAGAATGGTGTGTTTTTAGTAATGTTTTGGTTATTGTGGATTATATTTTTATGAAGTTGTGTTTTTAATGTCAATGGTGTGATTCACGGATTTTGATGGTACGATCAAGCTTGTTATAAAGGAAAATACGGATTTTGATAACTTACACTTGGTATTGGAGCTAATTTATTTGTTTTTAATGCTCTTCCACCTAGAGTTGAAAGATAATGATCCATCGGTATGGAATTTGATATCAAAGCCATTATGCATGGCATTCATGCTATTGGTGTGAAGGTAGACCTTGTTTTCACTACCTTTATTAAGGTCCTTTCCCCACTTATTCCCAATATCTTGAGTCACTTCAAGTTAGTGCCCAACTAAAAATCCCAAACATGACATTGGTGGAGATAATTGCAGAATGGGAGAAAACCTTTGAAAACGAAGATAATTTGTCCCACTAGAGATACCATATGCCTTGCATAAAAAGGGAAGAATCAATCACGTGATTCTTCACATGATTCTTCTAGAGGATGTGGTAGAAAAAGATATGGAAGAAAGAATTTCAGAGGTAGGGCGGGTATACACAACTGTGTTGAAAGATTTGATCTTCAATGTTTTCATTGTGGCAAGAAAGAACACGAGACAAAGAGACACATTCTTCCATGGAAGATCACATTGAAGAAATAACAAAAGAAGAAAGAGGGAAGGCTCAAGAATTTGGTAAAGCTCCAAAATATGTTCATTTGATTGTTGCACATTGTAATAGTGGAATGAAGTTCTTGTCAATATTTCATTTGCATCTTGGAGAGATAGTTGGCTTGTTAACACTGGTGGAACCTGCCACATTACATTTAGAAGATACATCTTTGAAGATTTAAATGACAATGTAGTGAACTTTGTAGCCAAGTCCAACCTCAAACCTAAAGAAATCAATACCATCCATTAAAATGCTTGGATTTTTTGATTTTATGTTGAATAACTATCTTTATCTTCCATAGTTGTAGAGAAACTTGTCGTCTCTTTTGCACATTTGACACCAAGGCCATTCCATCCACATATTCGATGGGGAAGTTGTTCAGATAAAGAGATCCTTTGAAAACCAAGTCATCATGACTAGATGGGAAGGTGAGAGATTGCTGAAGCTGAAAGGGACATATGCAAAAAATCAGAATGTTGCATAGCAATTATGGCATGAAGAAGGTACTTTGTCATCTAGTCTCTTATGGCATGCTAGATATGGACATATCAATTATGATAGTCTTAGAATGTTGAAGAAGAATGTTGTTTATGGTTTTTTGACCATTCAAACAAAGTTGAAACAATGCAATTCTTGTATTCTTGGCAAACATAATAAGTAACCTTTATATGATTCAAATTCCAAAGCATGTAGAAAATTAGAGTTGATACACAACTTGTGTGGCTCCTTGCTCATTGCTTATACAAATGGTAATAAATATCTCATGACTTTTATTGATGATTACATCTAGATTTATCGGGTTTATTTATTGAAACACAAATTTAAGGCATTTGAAACATTAAAATTTTTTCATTTGTTGATTCAAAATGAAGCACAATCTCATATTAACACTCATTGTAGTTATAATGGAAAATTTTACACTTCTAATAAATTTGAAAACTATCTTCATCAACATGGGATCATGTATGAAACCAATGTTCCATATAATCCTCAATAGAATGGTGTATCATAAAGAGTGACCATGAAACTCTTTAATTGATGTGCTCCATGCTATTTTTCAAGAATGTGAAATTGATGTTTTGGAGTGTTGTAGTTCCATGCATAGTCTATTTGAGAAACAAAAGTTCATTTCATGCTCTTGGCAACAAGACTCTATATGAAATGTTGTATGGTCACATTGCATTGGTGAGACATCTTAGGGTCTTTGGTTCCACCTATTATGCCATAATTCATAAGAAACAAAGAAACAAACTTGGTGCAAGTAGTCGAAAGCACATCTTCTTAAGGTACTCAAACATCACCAAGGCACATCTGTTTTTATGATGAGGTAAAGAATGTTTATCCTTTCTAGAGATGTGAGAATTATTGAAGTGAATAGAAACGACAAGTCTATGGAGATGAAAGTTGATTGTTTAGATAGTTTTTCCCATGTAAGAAAATCATGAATTTGATAATGAGATTCCACATCTTAAAGGGGGCATCCCTATTGTTGATCAATATTTATAATCTCCTTTTGCAATATCGTTTCTTCCTCATGAAGAAGCTCCTGCCACTTCACCATAAATTGAGGTTAATTAGATGATGTGATTGATAGGATTGGAAGATTAAATCTTGAATAGAAGAAGCACCGCCAACTGAGCAACCCAAACCCTTACAAAAAATTCCAAAGTGGGGCATGAAGACACTTGGAAGTGTTCATCTTGATGAAGTCAGGAATAGAGAAACCATAAGTTTGATAAGACAAGAAGAGTTGTTAAACATGTTTGATATGATAGAGTGTAACCCATAAGTATATCTTCATGTTCCATAAGTACATTAGAGAGTTGTTGAACATGTTTGACATGGTAGAGTGTAACCCTATCTCTACTCCAATGGAACATAATTTGAAGCTCACACCAAAGGAAATGAAATGTACTTGGGATCCTTTCCAGGTTCATACAAAAAAAATCTATTAAGGACATTCATTGGTTGCAATTAGAGTTCTAAGATACTTGAAGGGGACTCAAGACCTTGGAATCAAATATTCTAAGGTGGATTACTTCAAATTGATTGGATATTATTCTTTAAACTTTGATGGAAATAAAGAGAATGGAGTATCTACTTCAAGGAATCTCATAAGTTTTTGATCAACAACTATCTCTTGGATATCACACCAACACTCTATTCCAACAAATTCCACACCATAGGTAGGATGTGGCTCCAACAAAAGCAATAAAGGAGTTTTTGCGGCTTAGTAAGATACTTGAAGAATCCCATATTCCATGATCAAACTAAGAACCTCAATACAAAGTTCCATTTGATTTGATATCATGTAGAGGCAAAGATTATTTATTTGAGACATTGTTCCACAAGTGAAAAAATTGTAGACATCTTCACCAAAGCACTTGGAAGAGAAAAGTTTGAAAACTTTAGGGATATACTTGGACTCAAAAAAACCCTTCAGATTAAGGGGGGATTGTTGGATACCTATTCTTAGAACGTTATTTTCCACTTGTAAAAAAAATCGAAGAGTCATATTGTACCTTTGGAAGTTGAAAGACTGGGTTTGGAACTGCTATTGAAATTGCTTTAGCTGAAACATGCTCTAGAACCTAAGCAACTATCGAATCTAATTGATTCTCATTATTGAAAGGCCATTCCACCATTGGAGTTATCCTAGGCACGTCATAAACAAAAAATTAATACAATGAGATAGAGAGTGGGCAAACTCTTAGCTACGCTAGATTTTTTCGATTTTGAGTTTCCAGGGTAAATTTCTGTGTACTCTGTGTGACCCATTTTTAATTCTTGTGTTTTAGATTATGTTTGGTACTAGTTTTCTTACACATGTTTATCAAACCCTTTATGATGGTTTCCTCATCAACCTTAGGTGGAGTTATAAAGCCTAGAGGGGATATCTTCGTTTTGAGTTTACTCTTGTGGAGGAGACGTTGGTGATGATCTTGGATTTCTCTCTCTCTTGAATATGCACATGCTCCCTCCCTCTCTCTCTTTCTATCTCTCGTCACTAGTTTCTTGGTCTTCTCAGAGTTTCTTGGAGCATCTTGGACGTCAGGGGTAAAGGTTTATCCCTTGGAGATTGGAGATTAGGGTTTGAGAGAAGATTCTAGGTGGATTGGTGAAGAAGAGGAACACATGATATCTTTCCTTTGAGGTTGTGTTGGAGAGATTCTTGGGCTTGGATCTTCTTGGTTGAACTAGGGTTTGATGATTTTCTTAAGCTAGGGTTTTTTTTGGATAGTTGAGAGTTTTGTAATAGCCTCAAGAGAAGGTTATGTTAGGTACTTGTACCTCATCCTAAACTAATAAATGAAGTTTACAATTGTCATATTTTGTACAAATTTTAGATTTGAATTTTAGCTGTAAAAGTGTATGTTTAGATATGATTATTGTCTAATAAGCTTCCCTATAAGGTGCTAAACTTCTCTTTATTTGGTATGTTTTGTCCTTGTATTGTCATGAAGTTTGACGTTGTTTGAAGTAAACTATTGTGATCTTTCCACTACAATTTTATGTTCTAGTTTACAACAATCCCAAGGTCGAAAATTCCAGAGCTAATATTTGAGAAGCCTTTTAGGAAGAATATGAACAATTTATTTTGCACTAATTGCTTGCGTGCATGAAATTTTAACATGGTATCATAGCTTGTTATGGTCAAGATCAATGTTAAGGGAATCTGTATTTTAGTTGAAATTTACTTGGGACAAGTATTAGATGTGGATGAGGTCATTAGGTGAGAAACCCTAGGTTATGGATGTATTTTCGGTTGGTGTGATGATTATGATGACATGTGATAGGTTGATGATTTGTTCCATTAGATCACAATTTATTTTTCACTTATTGTAGGTGGAGGATCTTTTTCATATTATAGTTTTTTTAGGATGGATATGACTTTGGTATCTTGCTTGTCCTCTAACATTGTGTCTAGTCTTGGTTGGCTTGTGGACAATAGATCTTAGAGGCATTTGACATATGCTAAATCATTGTTCGTCAGATTTTAGGAGCTAGAGAGGTGTGACTATGGATCTTGGTGATGAAGCCACTTATCTTGTGAGAGGGTTTAGGTCTATTTCCTTTGAGATGCCTTCAAGAGATGTTATTGAGTTGGATTCAGTTTTGATTGTTTCTGGTTTGGAGAAGCCTCATTTTTTTCCCCTTTTACTTAATTAATTCAACATCTTGCATGACATATGTACAATGGGTAATTTCTTTTCAAGGACAACCCTGCAACATCAATGGCTATATTCTATCTAGTTTGAGCACATTAACTAGATGGGTGAAAGAGGGTGACGTTTACATATTACTTATTGATCTAGTGGCATTTGTACATTCTAGTGAGAGGCTGGACAAGCCTTGTAGTTTTGAGGCACATGTAGAGCATACAAGATGGGATGCCATATAGATAAGTTTAGAACCTATTATAGTTTTAGTGAGTGATTTCTGGATTCGAGATGTTGTGATAAGTTCTTTTCTTGATGGATACAACAATACTTCTACATCTTACAAGATCATGATTTTGATACAGTGGGAGACAGTGGTGAGTAGAGATGTGACATTTGATGAGGATGTGAGATGTTCTAGTTTAGATGATTCTTCCATTATTGAAGAGAATGTAGAGTTTTATTTTCCTAGACACTAATTTAGATATTGAGACGAGTTATATTTAAAGATATTGAGATGAGTCAGATTCAAAGGGAGTTAAAGTGATATTGAGTGGCAATACACTCTCATATACTCTAGATTGTTGGAGGAAGAGATGGTTCACTTAAACATGACAACATGCATGGAGAGAGGTCATAAAGTCAGATACGAATTCAATTGTAGATATTCTGATTACATCTCATGTTGATGAGGATGTGAGATATTTTAGTTCATAGGGTCATCCTTAAGTGGTCAGGGAGAATGTGGAGATTTTGTTCCATATCAAAGGCTTAAGAGAATATAGGAGTTCCTATATCTTTTGTGAGGGTGAGTATACTTCGTATGAGATGTGCTAGTCATATAACATTTGTTTCTTCCATCTATGAGGCTTCCAATTGTTCATTGGAAGAGATGTGTGATGCTTTGATGGAGGATGTTGAATCGGGAGTTGCAATTGATGGGAGTATTAGAGAGTACATTGCGAGGGATCTTGTATTCTATCCGATAGGGGGAGTTTCATTTGATGGTACTACTTTTGGATTCTCTAAGGATGAGGTATTTAACCTAGCTCATCTTGATTCTGTTGCCAAAGGGTTTAAGTTGTATAAGAGGGATTCTCATGATGACAGGTTGAGGATGACCTTGCTTAGGTTGTTATCGATACCACAAAATTTCTATTCCAGGTTAGAGGAGTTGAATTTTATGTATCTTTATCTTTGTGACTTTGATAAATGTGATCCACTTTCCTTGGTCTTGTATGGATATATGGTTATCTTTACAGTGTGTCTTGAAAATTTATGATCTGGTGTCCATTAATGTTGGCTTGAAAAGTTGAGGATGATGGAGGATTAGATTTTTTCTCTAGGGGGATACTCTATATTCATAGGTGATTATTATTTGCTAGATTATCAAAATTATTTGATAGCATGGTTGACAACATTGTTGTAGATGATAGTTGTTGATTTTGGGACTACAACATGTACACATTTGCAAGTAGTAGATTTGGTGGAGTTGCAGAGGCAATTGACAAGTTTAAGTGTAAACACTCTCCTCTAAAGAGGGAGTGATACATTTTTCGGTTATTATGAAAGTGTTTACACCATATTTGGGGGCACTTCATGATATTTAAGATACATGGTATATGTTTATCCCCTACATGGTTCAAGATGAATTGAAACATTAGAGATGGTCTATAATGTATATGCATAGTTGATGATATCTTTTTCATTGGATGATTTATGTTATCATGGAACTGGATTGGGTTTCTTCCCTTATGCATTGGATATTTCTTGCCTGGATGAAGGATGGCATTCATTCCACATGGAGGGATCACTTAGTTGTAGAGCACTCTGCATAAGATGTGGAGTGTTGTGAATCATAGAGGAGAGCTTCAACCCTAGTTGGGATATCACAACATGGATTCTTATTTAGAGGATTGGAGATGGATCAAGGATGCTTGAGTATTAAAAAAATGTTCTTGGAGGGGGTAGCTGACTTAGTGCATTTATTTAGAGTGTCAATAGAGTCCATGGAGGGTCATGATGGAGTGGTGTGGACTTTCCTTGTGTAGCTACACCACCTTGGAGTAATTATTGTGCATGACATCAATTTGGAGCATGACACATGTACTTTAGAGTGGACATATTAGTTGTGTTGAACTCATGGGATCATGTAGGTTGATTGTAAGGGAATTGACCCACATAGTATTTTTGGCCTCCCTTACCTCATATAAATAGAGGAAGGAAAGAATCTCTCCATTCATCAACATCTTGTAATATATTTTTTGTACTTAGCTTCTTGGAGAAAGGTGTAAGGGTTTCCTCATCAACTATGCATATACATTACATGACTTAATTGTGGAGTTATTAAGTTTAAAGAGATGTTTTGATGTTGAGTTTGCTCTTGAGATTAGGGTTTTCTATTGTGGAAAGGATGATGATGATCTTGGACTTCTCTCTCTCTAGCATATTCACGTGTTCTCTCTCTCTCTCTCTCTCTCTCTCTCTCTCTCTCTCTCTTGAGTTGCTAAGTTTTCTTGGTCTTCTTAGAGTTTCTTGGAGCATCTTGGAGGTTTGGAGTTAAGGTTTATCGCTTGGAGAATGGAGATTAGGTTTTTATAGAAAACCATAGGGTGGATTGGTGAAGAATAAGAAAAGAGGAGGATGTCTTGCCTTGGAGGTCATGTTCGAGAGATTCATGTAGTTGGATATTCTTGGTTGAGCCAGGGTTTGATGATTTACCCTAGCTAGTGATTTTTGGATAGTTGGGGGTTTTGTACTATCCTTGAGAAAATTATATGGTTTGTATTTGTACTTCATCCCGGGCTAACTGAATGAAGTTTGTAGCTATTCATATCTTGTCCAATTTTTAGATTTTGATTTCAGCTATATATGTTCTTTAAGCATTGCTATTTACAACCATTTATGTCTTGCTTATTTGACATAAGGGGATGATTACTAAGTGTTTTAACATATAAGGAATCATATAAAGGGTTGGTTTGACTTTTGTTATATTGATTTAATTATAGTTGTAAAAATGTATTTTTGGATTTGATTTATCACTATTAAGTTTCCCAAGAAGCGTATGAAAATTTAGTATCTTTTTGAGTATATGGAAGGTTTGAGATCGTTTGAAGTGAATTATAGCAATCTTTTTGTTGCTATTTTATATTCTAGTTTACAATAGTACTTAGGTTGAAAATTAAGGGAATAAGCTCTGAGAAATATTTTAGGATGAATGTTAGATTTCAGTTTTTCATTTATTTCCCAAATGTACAAAATTTCAACATTACATACCCCAAAAATACCCATTTCAATGCCATCTAACTTTAGGAAGAGTCTCCTAACTATCAGGGGATGAATTATTTCATCACTTTAAATGGAGCTATCTTAGAGCATGTGCACGAGGATTCATTTCCATTAACATTTTTTTTCTTTGAACTAAATATGTTATATCCTTGCTCCTTTCAAAGTATGGATACAAAGAGTATATATTATTTTCTTTGAAAGTTTCATGAGAATGTATCATTCAAGTAAGGCCTAAAGTTGTTGGAAGGTATTGTGATGATTCCAAAATGACCAAGTGATGGAGTATTTAATGACTTCTTTTGATAACTGCAAGGTAATGGTAGTTGCATAGAGTGATATGTGCCGAATTCAAGCAAAGACACTTCTTCTCTTAACAACATTAACACCAACGCTGTGTCAACACAATATATCATGGGTTGAGATATGAAGTTTCTAAACGACATTCTAGTGACTTTGGAAACAATGTTGAATTGTTAATTATTGATGAAGGGGATGATACATATTATTTTGATTATATTAGTTCCTTTAAGGAATAGGATGATGACAATGAAGAAATCAACAAGGTTTACTTTTCATGCATTATTTTCCATAATATTAGTTTAGATAGTCATGGATGCAAGGAGTTATATTATATACTAAGATGATTTTTCGACACTTAGAGAACCTTTTTTCACATTCACGTTTCGACTAAGAAATCTATAGAGAGAATTTCATTGCAAGGATGATTTAAAATTGATGTCTGGCATGACCCTACTATACCTGCATGGTTTGTTTATCTTCTAGATTTTCTAGATTTCGTCTTTACTGTAGGATATGATTCAAGATGGTTGTGAGTAAAATTAGTTATCTGTGGGAGGTTAGTGAACAATCATGGAGATCCCTCATTTTTTTGACATTTTGGGAATTATAGGTCAAAGCAATAAAGTTTTTCCTTTTTGGACATATTGGTTCTATCACTAGGCTTGGCCTTGATTTTCCATAATTTATAGTGTATTGGATGTGAGTGTTCATATATGAAATTGGTTTTTATCAAAATTGGGAGGAATTCTCTTTAGATGTAAAGGAATTGGGAGGTTGTGATAGATTAAAATTTTTAGTGAAATATTATTGTATAGAAGCATATTCTAGATTATTAGATCTTTTGTTTACTAATAATAAAATGCAATTTCAAATGGACATGAAATTGTCTAGTGTTCGTTCCTCTCCAAATCGCCATAAATGTAACATTGGAAATTGTCGAACAATAAATGTAACGTTGGAACTTTCACATGGAAGGAAATGAAAACATAATTTTCCTACATTCTCCAAAATACATTTAATGAATGTTTGTCAATTCAAGGTCAATAATGTAATAAGGAACATTGAAAATGGAATGTGCATTTATTGATAAGTCAAAATGATGTGCCAAAAAGTAGGGTTTTCCATGATTTACAATCGTGATTAGAAATCACATTGTTTGGGATAGGAAAACCCATTTAGATTCTATCCCAACAACAGTTACAAGGTTTTATTTTGAATATGAAATTTTTCTAATGCTAAATGAAGTTCGACTAGACCTATCATATGTTATGCACCAAAATCCAAAAATAAGATAGAATAAGAAAGAGAGAGCAGACCAACGCTTTAAAAAGGAAGAAAAAAGATGAATAAGAAGTCTCTTCGAGGGAGAAACCTCCTTATAAAATGTACCAAATACATAAGACAAGGTGAGATTCTACTAAAGCTAGGTATCTTTGGTATATATACAGGAGACAAAGGGTACACTTACATTTCTAGTTGACCATACAATTACAATCAAGGTCCTGGTTGACCAATAAAGACAATACTAATATAATAATAGAAATATAATGTCACCATATATAAGGATTACCATGCCCTTCCTCTTCAAATAAGTGTTGTGCTCAACACTAAATTAATTTTGGATGATTTTGCATGAAGAACTCATCTTCCCATGCCACGTCTTTTATTGGCATGTTCTTCCACTTATTGAGGTGCTAAGTAATTAGTCGATTTTGTAGATGCTTGATCCTTATGTCAATGATTGTTTCGGGTTAAAGTATCAATTTCCATTATTCATCCACTTCAGTAATTTTGTTTGGATTGGGATCTTATCACCAATTACCTTCTTTACGAAAAAACATGGAAGGCTTGATGTACATGCGAAGATGGAGAAAAATCCAATTTCTAAGCCATGCTTCCAACCCTCTGCAATGCCTTATAGGGACCACAATACTTTGGTGCTAGTTTGTTTTCCTTTTTTATGCTTAAGGGGCACATGCTTGTAAAGTTGTAGCCTAAAATATACTCAATTGCCAACTTCAAATTTGTTAGATATTTGATGGTTATACAAGAAATTTAAACATTTAGCATCATAAAATCATAACCATATGAAATAGGATCACTAAAAGAAAGATGAGCACGAAAACCCAAAAGAACACAATGATTTATCTCGAGAAAGCCCATTGGGAGAGAAAACCTAGAAAAAACCCCTCAATATGGAATTCAACCAAGTATAGTGAGAAACACCAATAACAAGACTAGAAACTTAGTCTCTCCAGCAAACTTATTCATTCTCTCTCTTCCACACTTGATTGAGTGACAGATATGTCTAAATGAGGGAGGTGACTCAACTATTTATACTGAAAAAGTGAGTGACCTATTAACTTAAATGCGTCAGATTGTTGCTCTAAAACATGGTTGACTTACCTAGGGAGACTCAAAATAACATTTATATAATATTCTTGTAGGTATTATTGACCCAAATTACAACAAAGGTTTTACCTCATTGGAATTTTACATGACCAATTACATCAAGGACATCTCCTGAAGGAGGAATAATAATAATATAATAAAAATATGATAGAATATATTCCAAAGTTACATTTCTTTAACACTCCCTCTTAACAAGGACGGTATTCTACAACATCAACAATGACAAATGATTGATGAATCTATATATCATAGGAAGTTTTGGAACAACAACATCATGTATTTCGAACATCATCATTGACATCATCATTGAACATCATGATCAACATCATCATCATGGAATGTTATCATCATCATCTATAGCATCATCATCATCATCGACATGTGACTGTTGGAACATCATAGTGACCAAGAGAATCATCATCATGTTAGTTTTTCTAATCTAATTACTTGGTTAGGATCTTTATCTAAGGAATAAAAAGCACAAGATACACTCGATAGAGCAGATACACTAGACACAAATATTTTCACCGGGGAAACCATAAAGGAGAAAACCCGACAAACTTCCACAGAATAGTTTCCTCACTAAGACAATATAACAAGATGGAAAAACCCAATAAGAAGAAGTCTTCTGCATCTCTCTCTCTTTCCTCCTTGTCTCTCTCTCTCTCTCCTCATGCGAACTTGAGTGAGTGTGAGTGTGTATAAATGAGGGAGGGAACCTCCCTATTTATACCCTTTAAGTGACTGACCTAAAACATGACTTGGTCTAACCTATTACCCTAACATGGACAACTTCTCTTAGAGAGACTCCGAAAGCACATTATAATATATTATACTGGGGACTATTGCCCCGAATTACAATAGAGGTTTTTCCTCAAGGTCCATACACAATAATGACATCCCAAAAGGAGGAAAACACATCTTTGATGGGGGTACAACATCATATAATGATAATATACATCAGAATTTCATCCGAAGTTACAAATACAAAAACAATCCCTCTTAACTAGGAAGGTATTCTCTCTCTCGCCACAGTCATCAACACATCTACTCCAGTCATCATCATAGACTCATCATCATAGACATTTCCATAGTCATCATCTTGTTGATCATCGAATATTACTATCTTCCATCGGAAGTTTCTACAGATCCAACCCTTTTTCATGTTGGGTGTAGGCCTAGTCCTCATCTAGGTCTTCATCATACCCATGAGAAAGCAATTGCGTAGTTACAAACCAAGACCATTATTTACATTTCCACTGCAATAACCTATCTCCTACAGTCATCTCGTCATATCTAGATCATCTCTTTGTCCTGCACAAAAAAAACAAAACACACAGAGAACATAGAGCCCATAGAGCACAACCCAAATGAAGACCACCTGCGTTCTACCAACATAGGAGTATGACGGGATATTTCATGTCACCAAGACAACCTGCGACTTCCACTATGTGAGAATCGCCTAGGATCACACCAAGTGCATTATGTCTCTCTATGGTCAACATGCGTTCTACAAACATAGGAGCATGCCAGGATCTTTCACGTCACTTAAAAACCCTGCATCTACTACTATGTGAGAAATTCCCAGGTGCACACCAAGTTCCTTGTGACCTCATCATCTCCAACATGGGAATACACACATACAAGGATTGATTACGACTGAACAACCTGCGTACTATACCAGGAATTTTACGTTCCAGGTTAACCTCAAGGAATTATTACATATGAAAAACCTGTGTTCAAGATATTTTATGTTTGGACAAACTTATCGTACTTATTACGTCCGAGCAACCTGCATACCACGCCAGGACCTTTTTACACTCCGGACATCCCACATGACTCATTACATTCAAACAATCTGTGTACCACGCTAGGATAATTTACAATTCACATAACTTATACCATGACTTATTAAGTACAAGGATAACTTGATTACATTTGAGGACAACCTACATGACTGATTACGTCCGAGAAACCTGCGTCCTATGCCAGGATATTTTCTGCTCTGACAACCTGTCTCATTTCCCATGCGAGATATCATGCATCTTGTTGGTCCAAGAAAGAGAAGTAGAAATAAAGTGCAGAAGAAACAAGTCTACACAAGGAGTAAACTAAAGTGCAAGTGTAGGAAGGAAATGAAGGGAAGAAAGGAGATAGACTGCAACGAGGAGTAGTGCGATGGAGGAAAAGAGGATCTACAGGCGTGCAAAAGGATAACAACTATAAAGCGTCACGTCAGGAAGACCACTGGCGCTAGAGTTGATGTAAGTTGGCGTTAGCTGATGGAAGTCACATGTATGAAGGAATATATGTAAGTAAGGCTGATAGCGCCTTATGTCAGTCATACCTATGATAGATTGTAACCATTTTTGACGACTGATTATGACTTGTAATAAATGAACTGTATGTGGTCAACCCTGTGCGGTCTTGTAGAAGCTATAAATAAGAGGTACCGACTTTGTATAAAGTTTGGAAAAAGTTGAAGAAATTAGTTAGTAGTGTCGTAGAAGGTTGTTGAGCTGCGAAACCCATTTCGCAGAAGGGTTTCTGAATAGTAGTTTTGTAAGGAGTCATTCTGCAGCTGAGTGCGCAGATAGTAGTTAGAAGAGTCAATCGAAGATGTGTGCGAATTAGTAGGTGTTATCACTCCAGGAAACTCCTCTACGTTGTAGCTCGAGGATGCCTGGTAACTTAAATTTTTTTTAGGGTTTTCTGATATGGATCAATTCAGTTGACCTATATAACCTTTCCACTCTCAAGGCATGCATAAAAACCACTCATTTACAAGGCTTTTAGTTACAATTGCTCAGAAGTTCGACAACAAGGTGTAGGGATGGAGAACTCACCAGGCTGGCAGACTTACATACAAAACACATGCATATAAATGGCTAAATCCTGATGAGGATGGTATTTATAAATCAAATCGCACTAACAAACCAATAGGATGACAACTATCAGCTTTTTATTCAATCTGAAAATGACCTAAATACACATTCAGGCATAAATACAGTAAAGAAAGAGATGATGGCTGAACAGATCACAACAAAAGAACTTATATGATGAATACGTAAAATGAGAAGCGTGAAAGCATTATAGGCTTATAAATCCCCGAAGTTGAACCCTTATTATAAAATCGATCTTAGGCTTTATAGCCTTCTACAAAAATTACAGATCCTGAAACTTCGATCTATTTTCACAAAAAATACTCAAAAGTGATAGTTTTTTCAAATTAGGGTTTCAAACCCTACCTAACTATTTGTCTAACTATGACGAAGATCTAGTTCACTGAGTGAAAATTAAATAACTGAAGTAGTTGCTAGTGGTCACTGCTGTTCTCCTGTAAATTTGTTGCCAAAAACCAGTGTTTCGACGGTTAACTGACGTGATCTTTCTTGCTTAATCTGTCGGAATTTTCTACCCTGTCGCCGCGATCGATGATCAGAAGCTTTGACTACTAACCTGTCAGCATCCCAAATATGAATGCTACCGCAATGTTGGCATTTTAAACCACAAACTTTGTGACGGTTTCTACGTTAGCGTTCAGAAGCTCTGACCTCTAACCCGTCGGCGATCGAAATCTCTAACCTAAATGCGTCGGCGCTTTAAACTTGAATGTTGCCGCAGTGTCGGAATTTTAAATCACAACTTCACGATGGTTTCTACATCGACAATTGGAAGCTCTGACCTCTAACTCGTCGAAACCTCAATACTGAATGCTACTGCAGTGTCGGCGATTCAAACAATTAATCTTCTCAGCATCAGTGATCGAAACCCCAAAAATGAACGTATCGGTGCTTTAAACCACTAGCTTGTCGATGATCTGGAGCTCAAGCCACTAATGATCATAGCTTTACGCTTGAACGTTGCCACATTGTCGGTGCTTTAAACCACTAGCTTCACGATTGGCGATCAGAGGCTCTAGCCACTATCTCATCGGAGCTTTATATCTAAATGCTGCCGCAGTGTCGGTGATTCAAACGATTAGTCTTCTCAGCATCGGCGGTCAGAACCCCAAGACTGAACGTATCGACGCTTTCAATCACTAGCTTGTCGATGATCAGAAGCTGTAATCACTAATGCATCGGAACCTCAAGACTGAATGCTGCCGTAGTGTCGGCGTCTCAAACCACTAACATCATGATCGGAACCTCAAGCCACTAGACTCTTCGTCGGCGATTGGAACCTCGGACCACTAATTATTGGCGATCGGAACCTCAAGTCACTAGTGCATCGGAACTTCAAACCACTAGACTCTCCGTAGTGGCGACGACATAGAGGACTAAAACTTCGAAACGTTGACGTCGTAGAGGATTAAACCTCCGACCTTCTGTCAAAAATAAAAATTTCGGGCGAGCTTTGTATTTCATCATACACCAGAATAAGATTCGTCAAGTAAGACACCGTTTCCATCACATGTATCCAACGCCCATCTGTTTCTTGCCACAAAAGTGTCTGGAACTGATAAATAGAAGTCTTTGAACGACTCATTTCATATATAATTTCAGTTTTTTGGAGCTCTTATTGCACCTGCATAATTTGCCTAAGCTTGTCACTGTAGTGAAAAACACGAGGGGGAAATTTTGCTATTCTTTCAGTGGTCAGTGTATATGTTGCACTCCTTCTTAATCTACCTAAGACAACCCTTTTCGGTAGCTAATGAGATATTCTGAGCCTCGCCTAAGCCACCGAAATCTACAACTTGTGAAATTTTTACCCAAATAAAAAACAGAGGCTTTCAAACTGTCATTGATATTCATATCCTTCATTGCATGAGTTAAATTATTCATACTATCAAAATAAATTATTCTTGGAGATAACATCCGGCTCCTACTTGGGGATGGGAACCTCCCAGTGAGGGCCCAAGAACCCCAGACCAAAATGCCTTTCCTAAAAAAGAATAATTTAAGCTATATTCTAGTGTTCCATTGGGCATGGAGTCATTTGTCTTTTATAACCGATCCCCTACAATCTTCCTGTAGCCTACTTTGCTTATTCACTGAAACAACTAAAAATGACCTAGTGGCTCATATTAAGAGCTTATTTTTCTATCTACTCCTACTCGTAATTCTAATCAGTAGAGTCTTCTTATCATGTGACATCATGCTTCCAATGAAACCATGTCAGAAGCTGATCTGCTGAAATTATCCTTGATCTTGACCCAAAAAATAAATGAAACCCTAACATGCAACAATGTAGTCTCAAAGGGTGACAGAACCAGCTATCATTTGACAAAACTATTTTGATATCTATGCTGCTCATAAGTTCCAGATAGTCAGCAACAGGGGTCATAAAATCCAACAGGAAATACCTTTTTATGCTGTTGATATTTTCCTTCACTGATGTCAATGTTGAATGTGGACTGCTCAACCTTTGTCGGATCAAAATGAAATCTCAACAGCTAATCTGAACCTTCTTGTTCTCTTATGATCAGATCTTGATCATCAATCATTAAAATTTCCTTTTGAGAATAGTGCTCACAATAGGATGATAAAACAGGGTTTACATCATATGAAAAAAGATCAGTTGAAAACATATAATTGCCTATACAATCATTAGTTATCATAGGCTCATCCTAGTTTGCAAACTGATCATAAAATCCAGATTCATACTTGTCTTGGGAGTACTTTGCAAACACTGAAGAATCTGATTCTAAATCTGAAAGGAGCTCACATGCTTGCTGCTGTTCCAAATCTGCTTCAGACTCATAATCTTCTTGTTCAAAATCTGACTCATACTGATGTTTATCTGGCTCAGGTAAATGATGTTTTTCAAAATAAAATTGCTCTAAGATTCTCCTTGAAGCACAAATGTTTTCCTCCACCTCTAAAGCATCTTCAAACATAATGCTTAAAGATGAAGATTTCCTTTCTAGCAGAAGAAGGGCAAGTTTTGAATGTAGTCCCATCACATAATATATAATGGCAGCTGTCTCTGTAGGCCGGATCTAAAAAGGCATAGCATGATAAGTGTTGTAGAGTCTTTGATTGAAGATAGGAAGAATTTCATCTTCCTCTCTCTTCAGAGCATAGAAATCAGCAAGATACAAATCAAGAGATTTTTTCTCACCCCAATGCTTAAAAAATGCATAAGTGAATTTTGTCCAAGAGGCAATAGTGTCAGCTCTTAAATTCTTGAACCATATAGCAGCATCTCTAATCAACGATTTAGAGAAAAATCTCATGATTACATCCTCATGAACAATATAAAAAATTTCAATAAAATATTTGAAAGATTCCAAGTGCCTTTCCGCTGAAGCTTGATTCTCTCCGAAAAACCAAGGGATATATTCATAATAGCCAAGAGGATAAGGATGAAGCCAAGAGGGAAGTTTAAATGGATTAAACATCTTCATTCTGATTTTGATTTGAAAGGCTGTGGGCTGATCATGAGGGATAACAATCTGCTGACAAGGTTCAACAATTATGGAAATGCGTGTTGAGCTCTACATAGGTTTTGAATCAGTTTTGGTTTCTTCAAGGTTACATGTCTGATCAGATTTAGAAGGAATTTGGGTACGGTGGTCATTTTTATAGATGAGCTATGGCACACAGACTGATTCACCTTCTACAATACAAACATGCTGCAAATATTCTTCTAGAGATGGATTTATAAAAGATGGCTAATAATATTCAGAATATATAAAACATAAGATAATTCTTTTAACATGTGAAGGGAAAAGTATAAAGGAGCTGATAAAAAATAACATCAGTTCATAAAGTAAACTACTGAACTGGTACCTGGATTTTGAATTCAGCCTCTTAATCTTTTATCAACTGGGTCCTCACCACTGGAGATTTATTAAATTCGAATGGATCAGGGAAATAGAAGTATTTGTAAATCTGCCCTAGCAGTAGTGCTAGGTTTTCTTCTGATGATCTTCTATGGGTATGCAACAGGTGTTGCTGGTGGCCTCTCTTTATTTTCTCTGGTATGAGCCCTTCATGGAGCCACAGTTCTTCAATGGTGTCGCTAGGGATGAGATCTTCACAAGCAGCAGTGCTTGAATATTCCTCAACCCTAAAATTTTCTGATTTACTTATATTCTGAGAAATAGATGCTTCATCATAAGAAGATTGAAATGGAGGTCTATTTGATATAACAACATAAATGCCTATGGAAATACCTAATGCATCTCCCCTTACAGCTTTGGAGGCCTTTCTTAGTGAAACCCTAGCTCCTCTCAGAATCTCTTCTGAATCTGAAATAGGTGTTGCTGGTGGCCCTTTAGGGTTTGCTCTGGTACTTGGTCTTCTTGAAGCCACCTTATTTCAATGGAGTCGCCAGATAGATGATTACAACTAGAATAGTGTCCAAGACTTTTCTATCATCAAAGCAAGGATATATGTCGTCTCCCAGGGAAGCTGAGCTTCAGTCTCCTCTCCCCGGCAATGGCACCAATTTGGTGTTACTCCAGGAAAATCCTCTAGGTTGTAGCTCGAGGATGCCTGGTAACTTAATTTTTTTTTAGGGTTTTATGATATGGATCAAGTCAGTTGACCTATATAACCTTTCCACTCTCAAGGCATGCATAAAACTCACTCATTTACAAGGCTTTTAGTTACAATTGCTCAGAAGTTCGACAATAAGGTGTAGGGATGGAGAACTCACCAAGCTGGCAAACTTACATATAAAACACATGGATATAAATGGCTAAATACCGATGAGGATGGTATTTATAAATCAAATCACACTAACAAACCAATAGGATGACAACTATCAGCTTTTTAAATCAATCTGAAAATGACCTAAATACACATTCAACATAAATACAGTAAAGGAAGAGATGATGGCTGAACATATCACAACAAAAGAGCTTATATCATGAATAAGTAAAATGAGAAGTGTGAAAGCATTATAGGCTTATAAATCCCCGAAGTTGAACCCTTATTATAAAATCGATCTTAGGCCTTATAGCCTTCTACAAAAATTACAGATCCTAAAACTTCGATCTGTTTTCACAAAAAATACTCAACAGTGATAGTTTTTTCAAATTAGGGTTTCAAACCCTAACTAACTATTTGTCTAACTATGAACAATATCTAGTTCACTGAGTCAACATTAAATAACTGAAGTAGTTACTAGTGGTCAATGCTATTGGTACCCTATAAATTTGCTGCCAAAAACTAGTGTTTTGGTGGTTAACTGACGTGATCTTTCGTGCTTAATCCGTTGGAATTTTCTACCCTGTCACCGCGGTCGGTGATCGGAAGCTTTGACTACTAACCCATCGGCACCCCAAATCTGAATGCTGCCATAGTGTTGGCGTTTTAAACTACAAACTTTGCGATGGTTTCTACATTGGCGATCGGAAGCGCTGACCTCTAACCTGTCGACGATCGGAAGCTCTAACCTGAACGCATCTGTGCTTTAAACCTGAATGCTGCTGCAGTGTCGGCGTTTTAAATCACAACTTTGCGACAGTTTCTACATCAATGCTCGAAAGATCTGACCGCTAACCCATCGGAACCTCAATACTGAATGCTGTTGCAGTGTCGACGATTCAAACGATTAATCTTCTCAGCATCGGCGATCGAAACCCCAAGACTGAACTTATTGATGCTTTAAACCACTAGCTTGTCGGCGATCGGGACCTCAAGCCACTAATGATCGGAGCTTTACGCTTGAACGGTGCCACATTGTCGATGCTTTAAACCACTAGCTTCGTGATCAGAGGCTCTAGCCACTATCTCATCAGAGCTTTATATCTGAATGCTGCTGCAGTGTCGACGATTCAAACGATTAGTCTTCTTAGAATCAGCGATCGAAACCCCAAGACTAAACGTATCGATGCTTTCAATCACTAGCTTGTCAGAGATTGGAATCTGTAATCACTAATGCATCAGAACCTCAAGATTGAATGTTGCCATAGTGTTGATGTCTCAAACCACTAACGTCACGATCAGAACCTCAAGCCACTAGACTTTTCATCGGCAATCGGAACCTCGGACCACTAATGATCGGCGATCGAAACCTCAAGCCACTAGTGCGTCAGAACTTCAAACCACTAGAATCTCTGTAGTGGCGGCGACATAGAGGACTAAAACTCCAAAACTTCAGCATCGTAGAGGATTAAACCTCTGACCTGCTGTCAAAAATAAAAAGTTCGAGCGAGCTTTGTATTTCATCATACACCAGAATACGATTCGTCAAGTAAGAAACCGTTTCCATCACATGTATCCAATTCCCATCCGTGTCTTGCCGCAGAAGTGTCTGGAACTGATAAATAGAAGTCTTTGAATGATTCATTTCATATATAATTTCAATTTTGTGGAGCTCTTATTGCACCTACGCAATTTTCCCAAGCTTGTCACTGTAGTGAAAAACACGAGGGGGAAATTTTGCTGTTCTTTTGGTGGTCAGTGTATATGTTGCACTCCTTCTTAATCTACCTAAGAAAAACCTTTTCAATGGCTAATGAGATGTTCTGAGCCTCGCCTAAGCCACCGAAAGCTACAACTTGTGAAATTTTTACCCAAATAAAAAACAGAGGCTTTCAAACTGTCAGTGATATTCATATCCTTCATTGCATGAGTTAAATTCTTCATACTATCAAAATAAATTATTTTGGGAGATAACAATAGGAGTAGTTAGAAGAAGAGTATAATAAAAACAGAGAGCATGAGACAGAGAAAGAGTCTGTGAGCCAAAAAGACATATCTCAAAGTCTGCAGTCAAGTCGTAGAATAAAAGATGCATATATTTCTCATGCCAGATGAAGAGCACCTTTGTGGTTTTTACCTGGATAGGTTTCCATGTTATATCTTCCATCACTTTGAATGTGTATGTTAAATGTTTGTAAGTTATCTTACATTGTTTACATTTATTGTTTAAGTGAATGTTGCACTGTTAGTGAAAGGGGTTGAATGAATGAATGACCAGTATCAGTGAAGAAATTTTGTATTATTTCAAGTTCATTTGATGTTGAGTTGTCAAGGGATAATTTGTGTCACAAGTTGGCTGTGTCACATTGTTGCGCCATTGTCGAGTTAGTAAAAGGAATCCAACCATCCGACTTTGTCGAGCACTTTGGTTGTGCACCAGGGGACTGTAATCCCTCTCCTAACTGCATAAACATGGTTCTGACAGTTTCCCATTAAGATATCTCGGGTGAGACTGTGGATGCCTCGCAGGTGTTTCTGACTGAGCTTGCTCTATTGGGACGATGTCTTTGGGTGTTTGTTGGGTGTTTTGTTGCGTGCAAGGAAAACCTGAGACTGGGTTGTGATAGTGTGGAAAAGTAGCCAACAAATGGTTCCATTTTTGGGACCCTAATCATTTGAGTCGAGGGAAATGTTGTGGCATCCGACGAAGGAAATTGAGGATTGGTTGGAGTCTAAGACATTAGTATTTTCGCAAAGGGAGAGTGGAGGATAACGGTTGAGCCCAGAAGAATGGTTGGAACGATACCTGTACACAGATATTCATGAAATATTCTTTGCAAAGTTTCCTATTGTGCTGCATGAGTGGTTGTCAATATTAACAACTCGACAGAATTTTTTTTAGAGAAGGGAAGCAGTCCAGTGGAGTGTTCAACTGATCCGCAAGTTAACCAGTGTAAGTAACCCCATCTCTAGAGCTATTGATTTTTGGGTCGATAGAAATTTTCAAGGATATATTACTGAGTTTGTAGTTGAGATGATAACTACGTATAGTGAGGATGAAAGAATTTTTTTCCAAGGACCCCGCGCGAGGTACTTGTTATCTACAAAAATATGGATAAAGATGCTCGTTTGTGAGAAGGGAATTTTGCAAAGAAGCAGTTGAGTCGAAAAATACAGAAAAAGGCCATGTCGCAGGATACCTGTAAAGAAAATGGGAAATAATGAGTTAAGATGTTCCTAGGAAGTACATAAGTGTCTCTAGAAGCTATATTTTTAAGTAGTGGAAGAAGATTCCAGTCAGGGAAAAGAAGAAAAACAATAGGAGGAAGACGTAATCCTAGTATTTTTGAAGAAAGTGAGTATGAGTTTGAGTCGCATATAGATGAAGGATGTTGCGATGAAGAGGAAGAATATCAGCCAATATCTAAAGGATCAGAATAATCTATGGAGACACCACGTGACTACACCACACTAGGAGTATCGCTAGAGGTAAGGTCCAGAGCCTCACCTCCTAAAAGAAATGTGAATACTGGTAGTACTAGTGCCACAACTAGTGCGCAAGAAAGTCCACCCTCATTAAATTGTTCATTGAACATCCTCAATGACAACTCACTGGATGGGGAAGATATTAGGTTACCTACATTCAATGGAAATGGAGTAGAGTATCCAAAGCAGCATTGGTTCCTCTGTGAAGCATTTTGGACAATTCACCAAGTTCAAAATGAGGATATAAGGAAAGCATAGATGGTTAGGACTCTGTGGGGTTGTGCATTGGACTGGTTTATGAAGTTTTACATAGTACTAGCAGGAGACCCACAGAAGACCCTTGATGATATCCAACTCGCGATGATTTGTGAGTTTAGAAAACCTAAATATGAGTCGTAATGTATCACTGAAATCAAGGAGATAAAGTAGTTATCGATGGAGTCCGTATGGGACTTTGATCAACGGTTTAAAAATTTGATGGAAAAAGTTAGTCCAAATGTATAATGTACAACATAAAAAGTGGTTTATTGCTACACTGTTACCATACATCTGAGGCCCTTTGATGCAATAGAAGACTGTGTCGCAAAAGGAAGCGCTGGAAATAGTGATGAAGTTGGAATCCTCATTGATCGAAGATGGTGGCGCAAGGATGATGCAGATTCAGTCACAATTAACTAATTTGATGGTACAACTTCAGGATATCAAGAAGGGAAAATAAATCCAAGAGGATTTATGGTGTACAAGATGTAGAACAGATGGACACCACAAGGATAATTGTTAGGCGTACATGAAATATGTCTCCTCAGGTGCACCTAATCCATTGAGTACCCAAGGGCTACCCTGGTGCAGAATATGCTATACTAGAGGACATCGCCCTGAAGGATGTCTATACCTACAGAAGATTGTATGTAACCCAACCAACCTTTACTGTAAATTTTGTAAGTCAGTAGGACTTGATGAGAAAGATTGAAGAGCATATTAGATATTGCAAAATAAGACGGTAGAAACATACCTAATGAAGAATGAAAAGCAGATTCATGTTGAACAAGTGCAAGTGCAGTACCAACCTATGCATTATCCACAATATCAACCTCATTATCTGTAGAATAAATATCCACCGTAGCAACAACACCCTCAGGGTAGGGGGGTGGAAACTTCATAGGCAGAGGACAGAACCCAGGAGGATTTGGCAGAGGAAGAGGTTAATTGTGTGCTATAATTGTGGGCAGTAGGGCCATTATGCTAGAGATTTCCGTGAACCTGCAAAGACATGTTCATATTGTAAAACAAAGGATCATAATGTGGAATAATGTCCCCAATTGATTGCAAAATGGAAATCTCAGACTGTGGGAGTTCCTAACCCCATGCAAAATCCCAACCCAAATCCTAACATGAATATTCAAATGATTGTTGCTGAGTTGAGAGAACCAAGTGTTGCTGTTGTGAAACGAGGAGGTGCTGCGACTGGAGCAAATCAAAATATACAACATGGACAACTGCAGGTGTGACCTGTGGTGCAAAAGAAAGCACCATTTGATGTTAAAAAATGTAAGCAAGTATTTTTGGATGTGCGACCAGAGTTTATAGATACACAACATCCATCGAACTCATGTGAAGTTAGGGATATTCCTGAATGATTTCAACAGATATTTCAGAAGCAGGATACAAACAAGGTTAGTATGCTCAAGTCATTTCTTTCAAGTTTCTTAATGCTAATCCACGATAAAGATGTTGTTGTAGAATTAAAAGCGCTTATAGAGGAAACCCCATTAGAGTCGCAACCTGAAAGAAGAGTTAATTATGTTAGAAAGAAATTAAAAATCGGTTGCGAGTTAAGAATGATAGTGCAGATAGGAGATTTCGACATGGATTATATTATTCTATATCTGGGGTCGGACGTCAATATTTTGACACAAAAAACTTGGGAAATCATGAACAGACTGTGCTTACACTGTTCCACTGTCCAGTTGAGGCTTATGAATCAGGCGAAGGGCTTACTGATTGGTAGGTTAATTCAACTTCTAGTCGATGTTAAGGGGCTGCAAACATTTGCAGATTTTGAATTTATCGATATTGTCGATTGCACGAACCCATATCCCTCACTTTTGGGGATATATTGGGAAATAGACAATTAGAAAATATTAAACTTTAAGAAAAAATCCTCTCATTCGAGGATGAATAAATGAGGTTAGTTTCGCCCATTGACCCACTCGAGGGACAAAGATATGTTAAAGGAGTCTATAGTGAAGGACAAGGTGATTATCCAGACCATATTTTTAATGTCACTTCCTTAAAATATGATTACATAAATCCTATAGTGGATGGGAACTTGAGCTGGCGGAGTACTAGCTCATGCACATCAGATTCACGACAGGTGTTGGGAAATTGGAAAAATAGATTGTATGAAGTATCTATGAGGAGATGCGCCAAGGTTACTAGGTTTGTGAGACGAGTGGAAGTTTAGTTAAGGGAGTTACACACCTATGAACTATTACCTAATCTTGTAACTTTTCTAAGTGAGTTGGAAGAAATGGTAATAGAACCACAACGCTTGTTCACATTAGAATTTGTGTTGAAAGATACACCTGCTAGATGGTGGGGTGCGAATAAGCTATCTATATCTGAATGGCCACAATGAAAAATATTGATGGAAGCCAGATTCGTAGAATAAATCATAGTTTTGGGTTAGAAGTACCTAGGGATATCAAGCCCCGTTGAACGCGTCAATCAGTGTCGCACGACATTTTTAGAATACACACGACATAAATGGGTCCATCAATTTTTACACACATTGGAAATGACACCTAGAAGCTGGTATACATCCATGGAGTTACGACAAAGAACTCTGGATTGGGAAGAGGTAGTTACAAAATTCACGCACACATTTGAATTTTCCAATGAGAAGCTGATAGTCGATGTTGTGCTTCAAACGATAAAAGAGAAAATATTTGTTGAAATCCCGATCGAAGTGGTGAACTCCCACCAGTGCACTACAACAATCCAACACTGGATGGCTTGCTACAATATGGCCGGAGAACTAGATGATGATCCTACCAACCTTAACATACTAGAGTCGGAGGGTATGCGTGAAGTGGAAGGAAGTGGTATTTCTAGTGAACAGTTTTTCAATCCACTCAAAATAAATAAACTCAACATTGGCTCGCCGAAAAACCCAAAGTTCGCTAATATTGGAAATTATTGGGATGAGGAAATAGTAGCAAAAATCACAGATTTACTGTATGAATTTCAAGATCTTTTACCTACCAACTTCTAAGAGATGAAGGGAATAGTAGGATATCTAGTGGAGATTAAAATACCACTGAAACCAGATGAAAAACCACTTAAAAAACGACCATATAGGTTGAATCGGAGGTATAAAGAAAATATGAAAGATGAGTTAGACCGAATGTTAGATGCATGAATCATTGAACCAGTCGAAGAGTCAGAATGGATCAGTCCTATAGTAATTCAGGATAAGAAGACAATGGGTGAAGTTAGGATCTGTGTCGACCTGAGAAAACTGAATGATGCATGCTTGCATGACCCATTCCCAACACCATTCACATATGAAGTCCTTGAAAGTGTCGGATCCCAGGAGATGTATTCATTTACTGATGGATTTTATGGTTATCACCAAGTCATAATAACAAAGGAGGATCGACACAAAATGAACTTCGTGATAGAATCGGGATGCTATCAGTATATGGTAATGCCCTTTGGACTCAAGCATGCTACCGCTATTTTTTCTAGAATAGTAGTTTCCACTTTTTAGGATTTTATACATAAATTTCTTGAAGCCTAATTTGATGATTGGGTTGTGTTTGGTCTAGTAAGAAACCATATTGAGAGTCTGCGCATGATTTTGGAGCATTTTTTCCGGTATCGGGTCGCGCTAAATTCAAAGAAATGTATTTTTGCGCACCATTTGGTATATTGTTACTACGTGTAGTGTGTCACAATGGAATCTTGGTCGATCCGATAATTGTTGTGATTATTCTTGATTTACCACCACCTACATCAGTCAAGCAACTTAGATCAATGCTAGGACACACAAGATAGTATAGAAAATTTATCAAGGGATATTTAGAGATAACTGCTCCAATGGAGAAACTTTTGAAAAAATATGGAAAGTTGTAGTGGATAGAGAGTTGTCTGGAAAGGTTAGACAAGTTAAAGAGAAATATGGATACCACTCCAATATTGGTATTTCCATACTGGAAGAATTAGTTCCATGTTCATGTCGACGCATCGTCTGTCACACTTGGCATAGTTCTAATAGAATCGGGCAAGGGCACGATTGATCACCCTATTGCTTTTTCCAGTAGAAAACTTTCGATGACAGAGAAAAATTACACTACGACATAAAGAGAAGGACTTTCCATGGTATATGCACTACAAAAATTCAGACATTATTTATTGGGTGGACATTTTAAAATGTACACTGATCATTCAACATTAAAATACCTAGTCAACAAGCTAGTGTACTTGGGGGGGAATATCTGTCGATGGCTCCTCCTATTTCAAGAATTTTATTTTGAAGTCATTGTTAAAACTGTTCAACTAAATTTGGGGCCTGATCACTTGTCAAGGATAGAAAGTGGTGAAGAACCAAACATCCTAGAGGATAATTTTCCTGATGCGCAACTACTTACGATCACCATGTTTGATGACTAGTATAAGGATATCATCCACTTATTGAGTACAAGTTATGCACTTGAAGGGTTCACCACTACGCAGAATAAATAGTTGGTCATCAAAGCTAGTGATTTCACATTGATCGCTGGACAACTATTCAATATGGGCCCTGATGAAATATTGCATCGCTATGTTTTAGAGCACGAACGATCTTGGATAATGAGTGAAGCACACGCCGGTGTTGCAGGAGGACACTACGCTGGAAGTAAAATAGTGCACATGATATTGTAGGATGGATTATGGTGTCCAACCATACATATATATACTAAGAAGTTTTGTCGAAGCTGTGATGTTTTCCAGAGAACAGGAAAATCGCTGAGACGCAACGGAATGCCTTTAGCGTCGTAGATAACTCTATAAGCGTTTGATAAATGGGCCATTGATTTTGTTGGTCTTATCATTCCACTAGGAAAAAGGATTGGCATGCGCTATATTATCACATCGACAGATTACTTAACCTGATGGGTGGAAGCAACACCTGTTAAATATTGTACTGTTGCGGCTGCGGCAAAGTTTCTATTTGAAAATCTGGTGACAAAATTTGGCTGCCCTAAAATTTTTCAAAGTGATCGAGGTACACATTTTGTTAATAAGTTGATTGATGAGCTGATTACAGAATTTCAGATACATCATAGGAAAACGAAACCCTATCATTCTCAGGAGAATGGAATGGTTGGAGCATTTAACAAGATTTTGGAAAATACATTAACCAAAGTATGCAAGGCACGCAGAGATGATTTGGATAAAATTTTTTTAGCTGTGTTATGGGAATATCGCACAACTTACAAGATATTAAAAGGACACACTCCATTTAGACTGGTATATGGATAAGAAGATGTTGTGCCGATGGAATATATTCTGCAGAGCTTAAGAATTGTTGTGCTAGTTGAAATGACTGATGTGGATGCTGTCGAGTAGCAATTGTTGTAGCTCGTTCAAATGGAGGAGGAACGCTTCGTCATAGGGTTCCATCAAAACATCAAAAAGCAAAGCAAAGAAAGCATGTCATGATCTCCATATTAAGACTAAGCATTTCAAAGTTGGAGGACTTGTTTTGATGTATGAAAACAAATATTTGAAGCATCCAGGTAAATTGAAGACACATTGGCTACGGCCATATCTGGTCACACACATCACTAACATAGGCATAGTAAGCCTACATAAGTTGGATGAGACACCATTCGCAGGAATGATAAATGGTAGCCGGTTGAAACCTTACCATGATGGCTGCGACATAGTTGCGTAAGGAGAAAGTATGAAAAAAAGAGAAAAGAAAGAAAGAAAAGGAAATGGTTCTGTCGCATGTCTTAGACATGAGTATACAAATTCCACAATAAAAGCAGGAACGGTAGTTGGACACCATAAAATAATGGATATGAAAAACGATTTAGGCGATTATGACACCTGAGGGTCATTAATTTGACAAGTCTAGGGAAAGGTGGTGACGTAATTTTTGGTCCCATTCGTTGTCCTCTCCATAAATGTCCTATAAGGTACAAGTATGAGCTTAAGCATGCAAGTAAATTTTGAAATGCATTGAAAAGGAATCCCATATTATCAACAAGACACATCTTTGCCATTGAATGATTGCATATATGGTGAACTTCGCATATAAGTAAAAGCATTCATCGACAAGATTAATTTTACCTATGAGAGAGAAGAAGAGTGAACCAGTGTCTGCAAATGTGAAGTGCCGAAGGAGATGGTTATTTTGATTTACAGTACCAGTGAACGATCAGATGTTACAACTGCATCACCCTACCTGATAATTGAAGAGGTTATATCGACTGAAGCACAATAGACAACGAAACAAGAACCAAAACCAATGGTGCAACTGACTCCACAAACTGTTCCTGCTGCTGCTTCAGCCCTAGTTCAAAATGCACTAGCTTTAGGTTGAGGACCGTATATACCGATGGGATTTTCAAGCAAAAATATTATAGGAACATCAAGGCCTCATGTAAGAAAGCCAAAGTCCAGGATGAAGCACAAGTTCACCAAAACAACAGCACCTCCAAGGAGAGAGAGGGATGCTAATCCAGAGGAAAGGAACTTGCTACCACCATATGTTCCACCAAGAAGAGAAGAGGAAAAACGAGTGAAGCTCCCGAAGTGAGCAATCTCCTCCTTGGTTACACCCAAGATCCCATTTGGAGTTCCTCTGCTCATGGATATCATACCAAAGTTGTCGAGGCTGAAGTTCGAAGATAATGATACTCACAAGCAGTCTGAACTGAACAGAAACAAGTACATGGTAACTGTTCCAACCGTACCACCTACACCACATATCGTTGTTCCAATGGAGTGAAATTGAGGAATAGCCCAGGAAGGCCTGATTAACTTGCTATATATGCCTAATTTTGGTTGAAGCAAGAAGGTAAACACAGATGTGTGCCGGTTGTTGGTATGCTTCCATGGAGGCTTTTTCTGGATTGACGAACCATATTCTGTTGATGTTGATTTAATTGCATCAATCACGGGTCTCCCGCATTCAGGAATCAAACCGATGCCATATCTACAGAAATATCAAGATCAATATTCAACGATGATCACAAAGGTCAAAGACAAGTATGAGCTTATGTACGTAAACAGAGGATTCATGATTTTCTCTATAAACGTCAATTCAATGAGGTTCGTTGCAAAGGCGTTATCTTGTAAGCTATTGTGAAAGATGCGACCCATTGAGTGCACTACAGGAATAGTCATACTAGCAGAACTCTGCACTGAGATAGTACTGATCAATTGGTCCCAGCATCTCATGAATGAGTTGTTGGATGATGCAACCTAAGTGCAAGAAGACAATAAGGCACAATTCCATTACTCCTGGTTGCTTATTTTGATTTCCTTCGTAGTTTGGTTTGATCCACCAAACTACCAGCCATTTGAGGTCCCAGTGCCATGTCAAGGTGCAAAGCATCAGAATATTTGGTTCGATAAGGAAGACAAGATTCGACAGAAGGATAACAATATTGAGTTTTTTTTGTATGGTGAAGTGCAAAGGGAGGTAGTGCAACACCAGAATAGACTGCTCCCTGGGACATTCCAGAAATACACATCTATTATAACTTTCCAGGATGGTTTCCATAATATCATTCTACATACATGATAGGACCCAAACAAAATATCACTGCTGACACACTTCATGATCAGAAATAAGCATGTTGAAGCTTCCATCAAGGAATGGGCTGTAGAATGGCGCATCCCAATCGTAGAGGAGACGAGTCAAGGTCGATATGGGGGCGTCGCGCAAGACACCTCACCGCAGGATTCAACAGATGAAGAAGAAGAAGATGAAACTGATGATGAGTACGCATAAGATGATTTAGAGGACATGTCGACTGATGAGGAAGTGGAGAAGAAAAAGGAAGTGCAGGAAAAGGAATGACACATACCAAAGAAAAGGAAAAGGAAAGATGACAAAACTGCTAACGCACTTAGCTTGGATGAGGAAAATATCACCATCATTGCAGAGGCAGCTGGGGAGGTAGTGCAGACCAGCCTCAAGAGCATAAGTAGAAAACATACATGCTTAACTAATAAAATAACAGCGCATGTAAACGGGCTCACTGATAGCCTTGTGGTTGTTAAAGGTACCACTCAAATGAAGGTTATGGGTTCTATTAATGGAACAAGAATAACTTATGTAAGGAAGCAATCAACCGAGTATCTGCGACTTGGGAATCACTCATGGCAGATGAAAATGTGGAGAAAATCACAGAGGACCTGCAACATACATACTTAGAAATAAAAACGGTCAAAGTAGATATGAAGAAGCTTCCTATAAAAGAAAAGATAGAAAAGGAAGTAGAGTTGAAACATTTGTAACAAAATTTAAAAACTTTGCATGAACAAGAACAAATAAGAAATGATGAAGTTGCAACGCAACAAGAAGAAGAAAAATGAGTTACAGGGCTCATTCAACATGTACAACAGAAACTCCACAACATAAATTAGTTGCTGGAAGGTGTATCATTTGAACATATCAGTTTCGACTGTGTGGAGCAATTGGAAAACCAGGCGGAAGAGGTATGCCAAGAAATTATGCAAGTACAAGGAATTCTCAAAGAATTTCTGGTTAAGGTCAACGCTGTGGAGTAGGGAGAGAAAGAACCATGAAAAAGCAAAATGAGTTACAGGGCTCATTCAACATGTACAACAGAAACTCCACACCATAAATTAGTTTCTAGAAGGTGTATCATTTGAACATATCAGTTTCGACTTTGTGGAGCAATTGGAAAACTAGGCGGAAGAGGTATGCCCGGAAATTCTGCAAGTACAAGGAATTCTCCAAGAATTTCTGGCTAAGTTCGATGTCGTGGAGCAGGGAGAGAAAGAACCATGAAAATGCTTAGTCGCTTAGGAAAAGCCACATGTGAGTTTTGGGGGCTTGTTGGGTCAGGAAAGAGCAGTAGAAATAAAGTGCAGAAGAAACAAATCTGCACAAGGAGGAAAGTAAAGCGCAAGTGCAGGAAGGAAATGAAGTGCAGAAAGGAGATGGACTGTGACAAGGAGTATTGCAATGGAGGAAAAGTGGATCTACAAGCATGCAGAAGGATAACGAATAGAAAGTGACGTGTCAGAAAGATCGTGGGTGCTAGAGTCGGTGTAAGCCAATGAAATTCATACATATGAAGAAATATATGTAATTCATGACAATAGCGCCTTGTGTCACTCATACCTATGATAGATTGTAGCCATTTATGACAACTGATTATGAGGAAACCTTTTTGTATAAGGGTTGGAAAAAGTTGAAGAAATTAGTTAGTAGTGTTTTAGAAGGCTGTTGAGCTGTGAAACCCATTTTGCAGAAGGGTTTCTGAATAGTAGTTTTGTAAGGAGTCATTCTGTAGTTGAGTGCGTAGATAGTAGTTAGAAGAGTTGATATAGGTTGTGTGTGGACTAGTAAGAGTATTTAGAAGAAGAGCATAATAAAAATAGAGAGCATGAGATGGAGAAATATTCTGTGATCCAAAAATACATATCTCAAAGTTTGTAGTCAAGTCACAGACTAAAAGGTGCATATATTTCTCATGCCAGATGAAGAGCAGCTTTATGGATTTTACCCGAATGGGTTTCCACATTATATGTCGTGTTGCTTGAATGTGTATGTTGAATGTTTGTAAGTTCTGTTGCATTGTTTACATTTATTGTTTAAGTGAATGTTGCACTTTTAGTGAAGGGGGTTGAATGAATGAATGACCAGTATCAATGAAGACATTTTGTATTATTTCAAGTTCATTTGCTGTTGAGTTGTCAAGGGAGAATTTGTGTACAAAGTTGGTTGTGTCGCACTGTTACATCATTGTCGAGTTAGTAAAAAGACTCCCACCATCCGACTCTGTCTAGCACCTTGGTTATGTGCCAGGGGACTGTAATCCCTTGCCTAATTGCATAGACATGGTACAAGTAGTTACCCATTAATACATCTCAGGTGAGACTGCGCCTGATTCGTAGATGTTGCTGACTGAGCTTGCTCTGTCGGGCTAATGTCTTTGGGTGTTTTTTTGGCTATTTTGTTGCAAGCAAGGAAAACCTGATCCTGGTTTGTGATAGTGAGAAAAAGTAGCCAATACATCTGGGTATTATGGTCTCTTGTAATCTCTAGCATATGAGAACACCATGACTGATTACATCACCAAGAAACCTATGGCTCTAACTATAATAGAAATCATCACTCCCTCTTTCTATGGGTATCATTCTGGATCACACCAAGTCTACTCTAAAGTATTTGAACTTCAATCTGGATAGAGGCTTGTTCAATAAATTGTCTATCTGCTCATTCGATACCACATACTGGAGCTTCACTACTCCTCTCTGCACCATATCCCTGATATAGTGGAACTTGATATCTATGTACTTTGACTTGTCCTGGAACATCAGGTTCTCCTACAAATTTACACAACTATGGTTGTCCCAGAACATACAAGTAATTTCTAACTAGAGATCATACAAATCAGATAATATCTTCCACATCCATACTCCCTCACAACTAGCCAAGCAAACAACAACATGCTCTGCCTCAACTGTACTTAGCACCACACAGGACCGCTTCCTTCTAAACCATGAGATCATGCCATATCCCAAACTAAAGAAACAAACCGAAGTGCTCTCTATCAGTGGCACTACCCTCCCAATCCAGATCAACATAATTGTGTAGGTTAATCTTCTAATTCACATCATACTTGAGCCGATACTCAAATGTACCCTTCAAGTACCTCAATACATGCTTTGCAACAACCAAGTGAACATGTCTTGAATCATCCAGGAACTGACTCAATGTGTTCACAAAAAATCATATGTCTGGTCTCGTATTCACCAAGTACATCAATGATCCAATAATTTGATGATGCATCATTGCATCAACCAAATTTGATGAAGCATCACACAATATCTTCAAGTTTAATGCCATAGGTGTGGCTATCGCCTTGCATTCCAGCATTCTAAATCTTCTTAGAATCTCCACTCCATACTTTCCTTGACCAAGGAAAATCCCATTTGAACTTTGCCACACATCCACACGTAAGAATTAGTGCATGATCCCTATGTATTTCATCTGAAACTTAGTAACAAGTCTCCTCTTTGCATTTTCAATGAGTTCATCCTCTTCTGTCAGGAACAGGTCATCGACATATAGCATGAGCATCACTGGTCTTTCACCTTTAACCTTGAAGTAAAGGTTGGAATCCACTTTACTCTTATTAAATCCTTATCTTATCATGAGGCTATCCATCCTTCCATACCATGTCCTGTGTTCCTGTTTCAATCCATACAAGTCCTTCTTCAATTTTCACACATGAGTCTTCCTGTCATGTGTCTCAAATCCCAGTGCTTGTTCTACACTCACTTCATGCTCGACTACACCATTCAAGAATGTTGTCTTGACATCCATCAGGTGTATCTTACATCTCATAACTGTAGCTAATGCAAGTATAGATATAATATAAGTGTACCTTGCTATGGGTGCAAATGTATCCTTGTAGTCTATTCCTTATTTATGTGAGAATCCTCACACCATGAATCTTGCCTTGTGTTTCTCAGTGCTACCATCTACAACATGCTTGATCTTGTAGATTCACTTTTAATTTATGAAAGAATTCTTTTCCAGTCTTGGAAATATCTCCCATACAACATTCTTCGTAATCGACCGATACTCCTCGATCATGGCATCCTTCCATTCTTTCTTTTTTCCAGCCTCTTCATAGTTGGAAGGTTCCTTGTCAATGATGTCACACAACAATTCCACATAGACGTTGTAAGGTTTTGGTATTTTCCTTTCTCTATGCGTCCCTTTTGTAGAGCGATACCTTTCTACATCTTGTATTAGCTCCCGTGCCCAGGCTGATTTCCTCTTGTGGGTGTAATTCTCGTGAAGTGTCTCTACCGAATCTTGGGGTTCTGCCATGTCATGATCTTCATGGTCTTCTAGAATTTCCAATTCCATTGCTGTATCTTGGAATCTTTTTCCTTCATGTTCCTCGACCTCTTCAGAGTCCTCATCAAAGGTTACATCTCTACTGATGTCGATCTTCTTTAATAATAGGAATTATATTTGGTAGGACTTTGTTGTATCACTATATCATATGAATATTACCTTCCTCCCAAAAGGATTGAGCTTGGTCCTCTTCTCCTTTGGGATATGTATGTACACTAGGCATCCAAATATTCCAAGATGGATGAATTCTCGTTTCTCTCCTAAGAAATCCTTTTCACGAGTCTTGCTTTCAAGTACTCGATGAGGAGTACGATTCTGTACATACACAAATTTCCTTTCTTCTTCCACCCAAAGGTACATTGGAATATCCTGGTCATGTAACATTTATTTTGCTGCTTCCATTATGGTTCGGTTCTTTTGTTCTACAATGCCATTCTGCTAAGGATTGTATGGAGTGCTCAACTCCCTCTTAATCCCAGACTCTTTGTAGATTCCTTGAATTATTCTGAGGTGAAATCTCCACCATTATTTGATCACAGAGCCTTGACCTTCATTTTGGTGTGGTTCTCGACCAAGTATTTGTATTCCTTGAACATACTGAATACTTCATTTTTCCCTTTCAAGATATATATCCAAGTCTTACCTGAGAAATCATCTATAAAGGAAACATAGTACACATACCCGCTTGGTGAGATGGATGACATGGGACTACATAAATATGAGTGTATTATCTCCAGTATTCCTTTAGCTTTACTTTCACTGCTAGGAAATTTCTTCTTATCATTCTTTCCTTGTGCACATCCTTTGCAAACGCCTTCATGTTTTGCTTGGATTTTTAGAAGTCCCGATACTACTTTTCTTGCAATATGTAGTACTTTGTAATGCACATGTGCAAGCCTTCGGTGCCAAAGTTTACTTAGTACTATTGAATCATGAACCAATGCTTATTTAGGCTGCCCCTTTAGTTTGTACAAGCATCCATCTTATTTTCCAATCATTGTTGCATCATTGATTATATTTCCTTTAGGACACATTAGAACTTGACCATAAATAAATGTAATTCTCATTCTGTTTGCATTGAGCGTAGAGATAGAGAGAATATTCTTCTTCAACCTTGGAACATATAGCACATCCTTCATCTTTAAATATTTTTCAGAGTCTAGCTTGTATGAAGCTTCTACACTTCCTTTTATGGGGTATTTATAATCATCCCCGAGTTTCACCTTGTGAGGTGAATCATGCTCAGGCATATTGATGAATAATGCTTTATATCATATCATATGTTTAAATGCCCTATTATCCATAAGCCAATCATTGCTTCCATGTGATATAGGGCCTGTGAGTATTGAGATTAGCACATACTCTTGATCTGAATCATCCTTTGCTCTTACAAATATTTTGTTATTGGTTCATCCTCTTCGGTGGTATGATCACGATGTCTCTTCTTCTTTTCATTGAAGGAGTATTTTTTCTTGGGAAAATCTCTTGCAAAGTGTCCCTTTTCATCACAAGTGTAACATCGAATGTTGGAAGGATCTATTATGAACTTCTTTTGTTTCTTTTCGTTCTTTTTGTTGTGACAATGGTTCTCCTTCTTTCTGTAGTTTCTTCTGGTGTGTATTGTGAGAGATTGATATTCAGTTGCTTCCACATTCTCTTATCTTATTATGAGTCGATCTTCTTCTTGTGTGCATTCTTCTGGGAGTTTGTTAAAGGAGATCATCTTCCTTCTTGCACAAATTCCTTGAATGAATGAGTTCCACAATTTTAGGAGGCCATTCAAGGTAGTCATCACAATCTCTCCTTATTCTACATTCTCTTCAACTGCTTCAAGTTGTTCCTTGATTTGAGAAACCCTTGTGACGTAGGATTGTATAGTATCTTATTTATGTATCTTCACATTCTTAAATTGGTTCCTCAATGTCATATTCTGATTGTTTTTATTTCCTTCGAACAACTTTGTCAAAGCATAAAATACTTCCTTCGATGTCTTAAAGGATGACATGTGGGGGATGAGATGATACTTAATAGAATATACAACTCTTCTCTTTCTATTAACTAAGTTATTCTTATGAGTATCCTTAGCATCATCTCCCTCTGGCTCTGAAACTTCTCCCATGATGAACTGATCCAAATCATTCTCTTCAAGGATCTGAGAGATTCTATGCCTCCATGATCGGAAGTTATCAGCTCCTCCAAGCTTGTACTCAAGCTGAGTATGACAAGTCATTTTCAAATGAGAACCTCAAATGGAAATTTTAAATATTTAGATCTTACCGATTTGAGGTGTTTGACCTGGTTCCAGAGATGGATAAACTGGTATTTGTTAGAGAAACCCTAGTTTTCCAAACTTGGAATTTGGAAATTCTATTTGGAAAAAAGGTGCACCTCCTTGAGGCGAGTTTCTCAACTAGGTCCTTTTCTAAAGATTGAGGTGGGAAGCCTATGAAACTTGATGCCCTAGTTTCTTCCTGTAGTGTCCTACAATTAAAAAATGAAACTTCTATGAATTTATAACTCTTTCCACCAAAAGGTGTGCCCCTCTAGGGAGAGTTATCCTAACCCTCTTTTCTTGATGATCTATGGAGAGAAGACCCGGAACTAGGAAGCCCTAGTTTCCATTGCTGCATAGTGCCTTCTTTAAGAGAGGCTCTGATACCATGCTTGTTTTTCTAATCTAATTACTTGATTAGGGTATTTATATAAAAGAATAACAAGCAAAAAAAGATACAAAATATAGAGCAGATACACAATACACAAATATTTTCACTGGGAAAACCATAAAGGAGAAAACCCCACAAACTTCCTCCAAATAGTTCCATCACTAAGACAATATCACAAGATGGAAAAACCCATTAAGAAGAAGTCTTCTACAATTATCTCTCTCTCTCCTCATGCGAACTTGAGTGAGTGTGAGTGTGTATAAATAATGGAGGGCACCTCCCTATTTATACCCTTCAAGTGACTGACCTAAACATGAATGGGTCTGACCTCTTACCCCAACAGGGCCGAATTCTCCTAGAGAGACTCCAAAAGAACATTATAATAAATTATACTCGGGATTATTTCCCTGTATTACAATGAATGTTGTACCTCAAGGTCCATACACAATAATGACATCCCAAAAGGAGGCAAACACATCTCTGATAAGGGTACACCATCATACAATGATAATATACATCATAATTGCTTCCAAATTTACAATTAGAATCTTTATCTAATCTAATTAACTTGATTAGGATATTTATCTAAAAGAATAACAAGCACAACAAGATACCCAAGATAGAGTAGATACGCAAGGCATTGATATTTTCACCGGGGAAACCATAATGGAGAAAACCATGCAAACTTCATCAGAATAGTTCCCTCACTAAGAAAATATCACAAGATGGAAAAAACCAATAATAATTCTTCTACAGCTATCTATCTCTCCTCCTTGTCTGTCTCTCTCTTTCTCTCCTCATGCGAACTTGAGTGAGTGTTAGTGTGTATAAATGACGGAGGGTGCCTCCCTATTTATACCTGACCTCTTACTAGGGCTGACCTCTTACCCTAATAGGGATGACTTCTCCTAGAGAGACTCCAAAATCACATTATAATATATTATACTGGGGACTATTTCCCCAAATTACAATGGAGGTTGTACCTAAAGGTCCATACATAATAATGACATCCCGAAATGAGGAAAACACATCTCCGATGGGGTTACAACATCATACAATGATAATATACATCAAAATGTCTTCCGAAGTTACAAATATTTTTTATTATTATCTAATCTAATTAACTTGATTAGGTTCTTTATCTAAAAGAATAACAAGCACAAAAAGATACATAAGATAAAGCAGATACAAAAGACACAAATATTTTCACCGTGGAAACCATAAAGGAGAAAACTCCACAAACTTCCTTAGAATAGTTCTGTCGCTAAGAAAATATCACAAGATGGAAAAACCAAATAAGAAGAATTCTTTTGAAGCTATCTATCTCTTCTCCTCTCTCTCTCTCTCTCTCTCTCGTCATGTGAAATTGATTCAATGTGAGTGTGTATAAATGAGGGAGGGAGCCTCCCTATTTATACCCTTCAACTGACTAACCTAAGAAATGATTGGGGCCGACCTCTTACCCTAACATGGGTGAATTTTCCTAGAGAGACCCATAAAGCACATTATAATATATTATACTGGGGTCTATTGCGTTGAATTACAACAAAGGTTGTACCTCAAGGTCCATACACAATAATGACACCCCAAAAGGGGGAAAACACATATCTGATGGGGGTACAACATCATATAATGATAATATACATCAGAATGTATTTTGAAGTTACAATTACAACAACACTCCCTCTTAACTAGGAATATATTATCTCTCTCGCCACATTCATCAACACATCTGGTCCATTCATCATCATAGAGTCATCATCATATATGCTTCCATAGTCATCATCATAGATGCTTCCATAGTCATCATCTTGTTGATCATCGAATAGTACTATCTGACATCAAAAGTTTCTATAGAGCCAAAACTTTTTCATGTTGGGTGTAGGCCTAGTCCTCATCTAGGTCTTCATCATATCGATAAGAACTCCATTGCATAGGTGTATCCCATTACCATTCTTTACATTGGAAACCACTGGAATAAACTATGTGTCCTACAGTCATCTCGTTGTATCGAGATCATATCTTTGTCTTGCAAAAAACAAAACAAAACACATAGAGCACACATAACAAAACCTAGATGTAGACCACCTGCATTCTACCAATATAGTTGTATGCTAGGATCTTTCGCGTAACCAAGACAACCACAAATTCCACTATGCGATGATCACTGAGGAGCACACCAACTACGTTACGTCTCTTTATGGTCAACCTTTGTTCTACCAACATAGGAGCATGATAAGATATTTCACGTCACTAAGACAACCTGCATCTACCACTATGTGAAAATTGCCCAGGTGCGCACCAAGTGCCTTGTGACCTCATCATATCCAACATGGGAATACACACATATAATGACTGATTACGATAGAACAACATGCATACTGCGCAAGGTATTTTATGTTCCAAGTCAAACTCAAGGAATTATTACATCCAAACAACCTACCTCCAGTATTTTTTCATTCAAAAAAACTTAGAGGACTTATTACGTATGAGTAACTTGCTTACCACAACGGGACCTTTTTACAGTTTAGACAACCAACAAGATTCAATTACATCTGAAAAATATTCATACCACACTAGGATCTTTTACACTTCGTATAACCAGTACCAAGACTGATTACGTTGAAGGATAACCTATGAACTTTTCCAGGATTGATTACATTTGAGGAAAACCTACATGGTTGATTACGTCTAAGCAACCTCCGTCCTACGCCAGGATTTTTTCTGCTCGAACAACCTGTCTCATTTCCCATGTGAGATCTCATGAATCTACATCTTTTGGTCTCTTCTCATCTGTAGCATAGTAGCACACCAGGACTGATTACATCACCGGGACAACTTGTAACTCTGACTATGGTAGAAATCATCACTCCACCTTTCGAGGGGTCTCGTTATAGATCACACCAAGTATTTCTATGAAGTACTCGAACATCACTCTGGCTAGAGGCTTGGTCAATACATCGAATATCTTCTTATCCATTGCCACATAATTGATATTCACTTCTCGTCTCTGTACCATATCCCTGATATAGTGGAACTTAATCTCTATGTGCTTCGACTTGTCATGGAACACTGATTTCTCTTACAACTTCACGTAAATCTGGTTGTCGCAAAAGATACAATTTAGTTCTAACTGGAGATCAAACAAATAAAATAGTATATTCTGAATCCATACTTCCTCACAAATAGACAAGAAACAGAAAACATACTTTTCCTCGGCTGTACTTAGCACCACTTATGACTGCTTCCTACTAAACCAGGAGATCATTCCATATCCCAAATTGAAGCAACAACTTGAAGTGTTATTCCTATCAACGGTTCTACCTGCCCAATCCAATAAACATAACCATGCAGGTTAATCTTCTGATTCACATCATACTCGAATGTACCCTTTAGGTACCTTAATACATGATTTGCAACAACCAGGTGAACATGTATCAGATCCATCAGGAACTTGATCAGTGTGTTCACAACAAAGCATATTTCATGTCTCATATTCATTAGGTACATCAACGATCCAATCATCTAACTATACACCATGGAATTAATCGAATCTGATGAAGCATCACACAAAAGATTCAATTTTGATGCCATATGTGTGGCTATTGTTAATGTAATTGTAACTTCATAAGATATTAACTTGTATATTTTATATTATATTTGTATTTTATTATTATACCTCCGATGGAGATGTTCACTCCTCCGATCAGGAGAGTCATCATTGTATTTGAGTCATGTAAATTTATTGAGGATAAACCTCCTTTGTATGACGGGGAATTAGTACCCAAAAATAAGTTGTAATTGGGTTATTAGACTCCCCTTAGAATTAGACCCAATAGAGGTAAAAGTCAAGTGGAAAATAGGGTATAAATGGAGAGAGAAACTCTCTATTTTAACACACACACACTCACTCATCAAGTTCTCATGAGAGAGAGAGGAAAAAATCTCCCAAGTGAGAGAGAGAAGCTGCCGATGATCATCTTTATACTTTTGGATTTTAATTTTGCTATTGGTGCTCGTTCTATCTTTGAGGAAGTTCTGGGGTTTTTTCCTTTATGGTTTCCCTGAGGAAAATATTTGTGTCTCTTATCTCTTGTACTTATTGCTGTGCACATTATTCTCTCAGATAAGATCCTAGATCATATTGAATAGACTGTAAAAATATAACATGGTATCAAAGGCAAACTGAGAAGAAGGCATAATGTAGCTACAGAAGATAGGGATTCTTAATTTTTGGGTCTCTCTCCACATATCATCAAGAAAAGGAGGATAATATAACTCACCTTAGGAGGGCACATCTTCCTGTCGAAGAAGAATTTGATTCCGATAATTTTCATTTTTTGTCCTATCATTGTTGCAGGAAATTAGGAATTTTCACAGAAGTGGAATTTTGGAGTGCAATCAACATAGGATTTTTCTCCTCCTCAAAATAAAAATTTTGAGACCAAGATCGAAGTTATTGGTTGGGTAAAACTCTAGGAAAGTCAAACCCTAGTTTGAATCTAGACCAAAAAACCATAACTATAGAAGGCCAGATCTAGATCCATCCCAGTAATCTCAAATTGGTAAGATCTAAATATTTTGTATTTCCATTTGAGGTTATCATTAATGTTAGTTTTCTATCAATTTGATAGTATTATCTTAGGATCTTATCTAAGAGAATAACATACATAGCAATCAAACACAAGAGACAATAGACACAAATATTTTCCTCGGGGAAACCATAAAGGAGAAAACCCTGCAACTTCCTCAGAGTTAGAATAGGCACCAATAGAAACAATAAAACCCAAAGATAGTAAGATGATATCCGATAGCTGTTCTCTCTCTTATCCCATCTCCTTCTCTCTCACTCATGCGCTACAACTGAGTGTGAGTGACTATGTGATAAATATAGAGGCTCACTCTCTATTTTTACTAATTCCTGAATTGACAATAACTTACCAGGGATTACTTCTATAGGAGAGTCTAATAACCATAATTCCCCAAAACTGTGGGAAATTTAATCCTAGAACAACAAGGAGGGTTACCCTTTATGACTTTACATGATTTTTTTACATGATTGATTCTCCTGATAGGAACATCGGGGTATGACATGACTCAATTACATTACAAATACTTCCCGATAGGAACATCGGGGTACAATACATAAAATATACAAGTGAATACATTCTGAAGTTACAAATACATCAACACTCCCTCTTAACTAGGAAGGCATTCTCTTGGAACAATTCATCAGTACAAGTCTTCTTCTCTGGATCAAATCTGGATCATCATCAATGATGGATCATCACTAGATCATCATCAAAATTGGATCATCATTAAAGTTGGATCATCACTAGATCATCATCAAAGCTAGATCATCACTGAATCATCATCATCACTGCTTCTGCTATCTTGATCAACTGGTGCTATCTCTCAATTCTACTCGTCATAGGAAGTTCTACAGAGCTAGCCCTTTTTCATGCTGTTTGTAGTCCTAGCCTCCAGGTAGGTCTTCTTCAATGCTTATATCCGACCCTATTCAGAAAGGCTCACCTAACACTTACATCTGACCATGAGAGGAACACATCCACCACCATGTCAGAAAGGCCCAATGCTCACATATGACCATGGGAGGCCTAGCCTGCCACCATGTCAAAATGGCTCAACACTTATATACAACCATGGGAGGCCCAACCTGCCAGCATTTTAGAAAGGATCAACACTTATATCCGACCATGGGAGGCCCAACCTACCACCATGTTGGAAAGGATCAACACTTATATCTGACCCAGTCAGAAAGGCTCTGCACTTACATATGACCATGGGAGGCCCAACCTACCACCATGTCAGAATGGCTCTACACTTACATCTGAGCATGGGAGGCCCAACCTGCCACCATGTCAGAATGGACTTGCACTTACATCTGACCATGGGAGTCCTAGCCTGCCACCATGTCAGAATGGCCCTAAACTTACATCTGACCATGGAAGGAACCAATCCTACCATGTCAGAAAGGCTCTTGGACTCATCACCTCCTCTTGGAGGGAACCTCAATCTGGAGAACAACAAGATTCTCCATAAATTACTCAAAATTCACTCTATTTGTTCAACACATCAGCTATTTGTTCATCCGTCGGAACATACTAGAGTTTCACTGCTCCTCTCTGCACCATATCCCTGATATAGTGATATTTGATCTCGATATGCTTTGACTTGTCATGGAACATTGGGTTCTCTGACAACTTCACGCAACTCTAGTTGTCATAATATATACAAGTAGCATCCACCTGGAGATCAAATAAGTCAGATAGTAGCTTCGTTAGCCACACTGCCTCACAACTAGCTCAACAAGTTGTGTCATACTCTACTTCACCTGTACTTAGTGCCACACAAGACTGTTTTTTGCTGAACCAAGAGATCACACCTGATCCCATACTGAAGCAACACCCTGAAGTGTTCTTCCTATCAATGACACTTCCTGCCCAGTATGAATCAACATAACCTTCCAGGTTAATCTTCTGATCCACCTCATACTTGAGCCCATAATCAACTGTACCCTTCAGGTACCTCGGAATATGCTTTGCGGCAATTAGGTGAACATGTATCGAATCTGTTAGGAACTGGATCAATGTGTTCACAGCAAAGCAAATATCTGGTCTCGTATTCATCAGGTACATCAAGGACCCAATCATCTGACGATACATCATAGCATCAACTGTCTTTGATGAAGCATCACTTAATAACTTCAGGTTCGATGCCATAGGTGTGTTCATGGCCTTGCAGTCCATCATCTCGAACCTCTTCAGGATCTCTACTACATACTTCCCTTGTCCCATGGATATTCCATCTGTACTCTACCACAACTCCATGCCTAGAAAGTAGTGCATCATACCCAATTCCTTCATCTCAAACTCGACAACAAGCTTCCTCTTTATATCAGCAATTAGCCCATCCACACCTGTTACAAACATATCATATACATATCGTAGGACTATTGCTGGGTTCCCTTCTTCAACCTTGTAGTAAAGGTTGGAATCTGCTTTACTCTTGGTAAAGCCCAAACTAGATAGGAAGCTGTCAATTCTGCCGTACCATGTCCTGGGTGCTTGTTTCAGACCGTACATGGATTTATTCAATTTAATCACATGAGTCTCCCTGTCATGTGTCTCAAAACCGAGTGGCTGCTCCACATACACTTCCTCTTCCACTACACCATTTAAGAAATCAGTCTTGATATCCATTTGGTGTATCTTCCATTTCATCACTGCGGCCAGAGCATGTATTGATCTGATGGAAGTGTATCTGGCTACAGGTACAAACGTTTCTTCATAATATATTCCTTCTTTCTGGGAGAATCCATGAGCCACAAATCTTCCTTTATGTTTCTCTATGCTACCATCTGCAACATTCTTGATCTTGTAGATCCATTTGGAAGTCAGAACAAACTTCCCCTCTAGTCTTGGGACAACATCCTAGACATCATTCTTCATGATCGACTGGTACTCCTCGATCATAGTATCCTTCCATTCTTTCTTCTCTGCCGCTTCTTCATAGTTGGAAGGTTCTTTGTGAATGATGTCACATGAAAATGCTACATAACCGAAGCAGTACCTGGTTCTTTTCCTCTCTCTGTACATTTCTTCTGGAGCCCCATATCTTTCTGCACCTTAGATTGCCTCTTGTACCCATGCAGGTTTCCTCTTGTGAGGATTATTCTCTTGGGGTGGATCTACAGGTTCTTGGGGTTCTTTTATTTCTCGATCTTCATCTTTATCTGCATTGTTCATAGTTGTATCTTGAATTCTTGGTACTTCTGTTTCTTCAGAGTCATTAACTAGTCTCTTTCTGGATTTGTTGTAAGCTGAATCTTCGTTGAATGTTACGTCTCTGTTTATGTCGATCTTCTTGAATATTGGGAAGTATATTCTGTAAGATTTCGAGCTTTCACTATATCCCACAAATATACCCTTCTTTCTAGAAGGATCTAACTTTGTCCTCTTTTCTTTTGGAATGTGTATGTACACAGGACAATCGAATATTCTGAGATGGATGATCTCTGGTTCCTTACTAGAAAATACTTCTTCAGGTGTCTTGTTCTCGAGTACCCTATGTGGAGTACGCTTCTGTACATACACTGTTGTTCTGGTAGCTTCTTCCCATAGATGCATGGGAAGATATTGATCATGAATCATTTCTCTTGCAGCTTCCATGATCGTTCTATTCTTCCTTTCTGCAACCCCATTCTGCTATGGATTATATGGAGTGGTTAACTCCCTCTTAATCCTAAATCTTTGCATAACTCTTTGAATTCATTTGATGTGAATTATCTGCCATTTTCTGATCGAAAGGTCTTGATCTTATTTTCTGTGTGGTTCTCGATCAAGGCTTTGAATTCCTTGAACTTGCTGAATACTTCATCTTTGTTCTTCAAGAATTATATCCATGTCTTCATAGAAAAATCATCAATTAAAGAAACATAGTATACATACCCTCTTAATGAGTAGGATGAAATCGGACCGCATACATCGGAGTGGATGATTTCCAAGATTCCTTTTGCCTTGCTCTCGCTACCTGGAAATGTATTCTTTGTGTTCTTTCCTTTTGCACATCCTTTGCAAACACCTTCATCCTTTGTGTGTATTTCTGGAAGACCTTCAACAATTTTTCTTGCAAGTGGTAGTGCTCTATAGTGCACATGTGCAAGCCTTCTATGCCGAAGTTTATTTGGCTCTACTGAGTCATGGACCAAAGCTTGTTTTGGTTGGCCCTTTAGTTTGTATAATCCTCCCTCTTGCTCTTCAATCACAATTGCATCATCAATAGTCTTTCCCTTTGGCCACATAAGAACTTGGCCATCTACGAATGCAACCCTTATGCCTTTTGCATCCAATGCAGATATGGAGAGGAGATTCTTCTTTAGTCCTGGCACAAACAAGACATCCTTCATCTTCATATACTTTCTAGAGTCTATCTTGTAGGAGGATTCACCACTACATTTTATTGGATACTGATAGTCATCCCCAAGTTTCCCCTCGTGAGGTGACTCATGTTCAGATAGTTTCACAAAGGATTCTTTGAATCTCGTCATATGTTTGGAAGTGCCATCGTATATAATCCAATCATTGCTTCCATGTGTGATAGTTCCTGTGAGAGCGAAAATCAAAACATATTCTTCATCACTTGAAGAATCATCACTTTCTTGTCTGATGCTCTTTGTGGAAGGTTCATCATCCTCTGCAGCATGAGCATGATGTCTTCTCTTGTTTCCTTTCTTCTTGTGAGAGCTATTCTTATTCTTGGGAAAATCTATTGCAAAGTGTCCTCTTTCATCACATGTAAAGGATCTGTATTTAGATATATCCTTGTTATATTTTCTAGAGTTAAAATGCTTACCTTTGGAATGATGATAGTCCCTTCTGCTTTTCTTGGAGTGTACTGTGAGAGCTTGATTTTCACTTCCCATCTTTTCTTCTCGGGATACTATCCAAGCTTCTTATTGTGAGCATTCTTCCCATATTCTACTGAAGGTGACTAGCTTTCTTCTAGCACAAATCCCTTGAATGAAGGAGTCCCATGATCTAGGGAGACCATTCAAGGTGGTCATCACAATCTCTGCATTCTCAACTTCTTCATCCACTACTTCAAGTTTTTCTTTGATTTGGGAGACCCTTGTAAAGTATGAATGTATAGTCTTCGAATTCTGGATCTTCACATTCTTCAATTGGTTCCTCAAAGTCATTTTCTGATTTATGTTCTTTCCTTCAAACAGTTTGGTCAGGGCATCAAACATTGCTTTAGGTGTCTTTAGGGAGGACACCTGTGGTATGAGGTGATCCTTGATTGAATCAGCAATAATCCTCTTAGCCATGACCAATTTATTTTTTTGTAAGGCCTTAGCTTCATCTCCCTATAGAACTGGAACCTCTTCATTGATGTAAGAGTCGAACTCATTTTCTTCCAGAACCAGGGAGATCCTATACTTCCAAGCTCGGAAGTTATCAGCTCCCTCAATATTTTCATCAAGCTTGGTGTGATGGGACATATTAACTGAGAACCTCAAATGGAAATACAAAATATTTAGATCTTACCAATTTGAGAAGTTGAAAACTAGATCTAGAGCTGATCTTCTGCAGTGCTGGTTTTCTAGTTCCAGGGAAAATTACAGTTTGACTTTCCCAGAGTTATACCCAACCAAAAACCTTGATTCTTGTCTCTAAAATTCGATTTTGAGGAGGAGAGAAATCTTAGCCTGGGCTCACTCAAAAATTCCTCTTCAGTGAAAAGCCCTAATTTCCCGATGTAGTGGTAGGTCAAAAACTGAAAAAAAAAAGAATCAGATTCTATTTTGAAATAAAGATGCACCCTTCAATGGAGGTTCAACCTAGCCTCCTTTTCCTGATGGATTATGGAGAGAGACCCAAAAATTAATAAGCCCTAGCTTCCGCAGCTGCACAGTGTCTTCTTCTCAGGTTAGCTTTGATACCATGTTAGATTTTTATCAATTTGATAGTATTATCTTAGGATCTTATCTGAGAGAATAACATGCATAACAATCAAACACAAGATACAATAGACACAAGGATTTTCCTTAGGGAAACCATAAAGGAGAAAAGCCCGCAACTTCCTCAGAGATAGAATAGGCACCAATAGCAGTAGTAAAACCCAAAGACAGTAAGATGATCTCTGACAACTGTTCTCTCTCTTATCCCAGCTCCTTCTCTCTCAGTCATGCGCTACAACTGAGTGTGAGTGACTATGTGATAAATAGAGAGGCTCACTCTCTATTTATACTAATTCCCGACTTGACAATAACTTACCAGGGCCGAATTCTCTAGGAGAGTCTAATAACCCTAGTGCCTCAAAACTGTGGGGACTTTAACCCTTGAACAATAAGGAGGGTTACCCTCTATGACTTTACATGACTTGTTTAAATTATTGATTCCCCGATAGGAACATTGGGGTATGACATAACTCAATTACATTACAAATACTTCTAGATAGGAACACGGGGTAGAATACATAAAATATACAAGTGAATACATTCTGAATTTACAAATACATCAACAATTAAAGATGTCTCACCACACCAAGCTTGAGGATAAGCTTGAAGGAGCTGATAACTTTCGAGCATCGAAGTATAGGATTTCACTAGTCCTTGAAGAGAATGAATTGGACACCTACACAAATGAATAATTTCTAGTTCTAGAGGGAGATGAGGTTAAAGCCTTACACAAGAAGAACTTGGTCAAGGCTAAGAGGATTATCGCTGATTCTATATAGGATCACCTTATACCAGATGTGTCTTCCTTAAAATACACCTAAAGATATGTTTGATTCCTTGACCAAGATATTTTAAGGAAAGAATATAAATCAAAAAATGACCTTGCAAAATCAGTTGAAGAATGTAAATATCCAGAATGCAGAGACCATACAGTGATACTTTACAAGGGTCTCTCAAATCAAGGAACAACTTGAAGCTGTGGGAGAAGACATAGAGAATGGAAAATTTGTGATGACCACCTTGAATGGTCTCCCAAGGTCATTGGACTAATTTGTTCAAGGAATTTGTTCTAGAAGAAAGTTAATCTCTTTTAGTAGGCGGTGGGAGGAATGCTCACAAGAAGAAGCTCGAATTATAGCTAGAGAAGAAAAGATGGGAAATTAATATCAAGCTCTCACAACACACACCAAGAACAACAAAATGGATCACCCTCATCACAAGAAATAAAAAAATCACCACTAGAATCAAAGGGAAATTCTTAGAATACCCAGGAGAGATATATCTAATATCAGATGTTATACTTGTGATGAGAAGGGAACTTTTTCCAAAGACTGTCCCAAGAACAAAAATAGGAAGAACAACAAGAAAAGACATCATGTTGACATTGCAGAGGATGATGAACCTCCTAGGAAGAGAACCATAGGAGATAATGAAGATTCTTCAAGCGATGAAGAATATGTTCTGATTTAAGCTCTCACATGTACTATTTCACACGGGAGCAATGATTTGTTGGTAGATAGTGGGGTTTCCAAGCATATGAAAGGATTTAAGGAATCCTTTGTGAATATATCTAAACATGAGTCACCTCACAATAACTTGGGGATGACTACCAATACTCTATAAAAGGAAGTGGCGAATCCTCTTGCAAGCTAAAATATGGAAAATATTTGAAGATGAAGGATGTTCTATATGTACCAAGACTCCAGAATAATCTTCTCTCCATATCTGCATTGGATGAAAAAGGTATGAGGGTTCCATTTATTGATGGCCAAGTTCTTATGTTACCAAAAGGAAAGACCATAGATGATGTAATAATTTTTGGAAAGCAAGAGGGGGGCTTATACAAACCAAAGGGCCAACTTGAACAAGCCTTGGTCCATGACTCCATAGATCCAAGTGAATTATGGAATAGAAGGTTTGCACATGTGCACTATAGATCACTATCACTTGCAAGAAAATTAGGTAAAGGTATTCCTGAAATCTAGACAAATCATGAAGGCATATGCAAAGGATGTGAAAAGGGAAAGAACATAAATAATACATTTCCAAGTAGCGAGAGAAAAGAAAAAGGAATCTTGGAATTCATCCACTCTAATGTATGTGGTCCAATGTCATCTAGTTCATTGAGTGGGTTTGTATATTATGTTTATTTCATTGATGACTTTTCTAGGAAGACCTAGATATATTTCTTGAAGAGAAAAGATGAAGTATTCAACAAATTTAAGGAATTCAAATCCATGATAGAGAATCACATAGAAAAGAAAATCAAGACCTTTCGATCAAGACAATGGTGAAGAATTTACATCAAAAGAATTCAAGGAATTATGTAGAGATTCAGGGATTAAGAGGGACTTGACCACTCCATACAATCCATAACAAAATGGAATTGCAGAAAGGAAGAATAGAACGATTATGGAAGCAAAAAGAGCAATGCTTCATGATCAGGATTTTCCCATGCATATATGGGAAGAAGCTACAAGAACAACCATGTATGTGTAGAATTGTACTCCACACAAAATACTGGACAATAAGACACCAGAAAAAAATTATTCAGAGATAAACCAAAAGTCAACCATCTTAGGATATTTGGCTACCCAGTGTACATACACATTCCAAAGGAGAAAAGAACGAAGTTAGACCCTTCAGGAAAGAAGGGAATATTTGTGGGATATAGTGAAAGCTCGAAGGCTTAAAGAATATACTTTCCAGGATACAAGAAATTGATATCAGCAGGGATGTGACATTTGATGAAGACTCAGAATACAACAAATCCATAAAACTACCTATTGAAGACATTGAAGAACCAGAAGTGCCTAGGATCCGAGATACAACAATGAATGAAGCAACTGCAGAAAAAGATTGAGAAATGGAAGAACCTCAGGAACTTATAGATTCATTTAGTGAGAAGAATTCTCACAAGAGGAAGCCAGCATGGGTACAAGAGGAAATACTAGATGTAAAGAGATATGGAGCCCCAGAAGGAATACATAGAGAAATCAAAAGACCTAGGCCATACTCTAGTTATGTATCCCTGTTGTGCGACATCATTAACAAGGAACCTTCTAGCTATGAAGAATCATCATAAAAGAAATAATGTAAGGATTCCATGATAGAGTAATATTAGTCGATTATGAAGAATGATGTCTGGGATGTGGTCCCAAGATCATAAGAAAATTTTGTTGTGGCTTCCAAGTGGATCTACAAGATCAAGCATGCTGCATATGGAAACACATAGACATATACAGAAATATTTGTGGAACATGGCTTCTCCCAAAAGGAAGGGATAGATTATGAGGAGACTTTTGCACTTGTATCCAGGTACACCTCCATCAGAATAATACTTACTTTGGATGGAGCCATGAAATGGAAGATACACTAGATGGATGTCAAGAAAACATTCTTGAATGGTGTAGTAGAAGAGGAATTGTATGTGGATAAGCCACTCATATTTGAGACACATGACAGGAAGAATCATGTGTGCAAATTGAGTAAATATTTGTACGAATTGAAGTAGGATCCTAGAACATAGTACTACAGGATGGGCAGCTTCCTAACTAGTTTGGGATTTACCAAGAGTAAAGAAGACTCCAACCTTTACTACAAGGTTAAGAAAGTGAACCCAGTAATCCTCCTACTGTATGTAGATGACCTATTTGTGACAGGTGAGGATGGGGTGATTGCATATACAAAGAGGAATCTTGTTGCCGAATTCAAAATGAAGGACTTGGGAACGATGCATTATTTTCTAGATATGGAGGTGTGGAAAAGTATAGATGGAGTCTTGCTTGGTCAAGGGAAGTGTACCGTAGAGACACTGAAGAGGTTTGGGATGATGGATTGCAAGGAAAGAGCCACACCCATGGAATTGAACTTGAAGCTACTTTTTGATGCTTCATTAGAGTCAGTTGATGCCATGATATATTGTCAAATGATTGGGTCATTGATGTACCTAACGAACACGGGACCATACATATGGTTTTCTATGAACACTTTGAGCCAATTCCTGACGGATTCGAGACAAGTTCACCTGGTTGGTGCAAAGCTTATATTGAGGTACCTGAATGGTACAATTAATTATGGGAAAAGATATCACGCGAATCAAAAGGTTAACCTGCAGGGTTATGTTGATTCAGACTGGGTTGGAAGTGCCTATATAGGAAGAGAAATTTGGTGTGCTTCTTCAGTATGGGATCTGTTTGTGCCAGAAATTGTTCCCAGACTACAGAAGAACAAGCCAACACAATCTCAAAAAATCACAATAAAGTAAAATAGGGTTTTATAAGGTTTTGGTTGAACAGTTTGAAGACAAGAGGGAAAACATTCATAAGACCAAAGTAGACACTAAATCATGAGCATTTAAATGTCTGATATGCATAACATATAAACCATAATCCAACAGAGTAAACACAGTACTGAATTTCACCCACATTTAGCAAGCATTTCAAGCATAAAAACATTAAACAGGAAATGAATATACCAACTGAGTAATTAACACAAATTAAAAATGAAACTAGTTAATAATATGAAGGGCATATAGTGCATATATTTCATAGTTCAATCATCAAAAACACATAAGAGTCTTTTACTTAGCTCATAAGCACAACATGATAGCCTCCCCTTTCCAGCAAAAAATCGAACCATTTGTTTTCTTTCAGACTTACGTTTATCCTATTCCTTCAAAATCATTTGAATAACTGAACCCTAACTGATTTTAGGCTATCTCTCTAATAGTTCCATCTAAATTATCATTATACCAAAGTGATTATCATTTGAATGTTCTTGCTGTAACAACATCTCCCATTATTAACAATTAATCCTTCTCAGCATCAACGATCAGCGGTTCAAGACCGAAGGAATCAACACTTCCCATTTCTAACCTGTCGACGATCGGGAGCAGTAATCTCTAATGCATTGAAACTTCAAGCCACTATGCTGCCACAGTGTCGGTGTTTCAAAGAACTCAATCTTCGCAATGTTTAAAAAATGACTTTAGACCATTAGCTTTCCTCAACGTTGAAAGAGGATTTTAAACTTGCGCGGAATTTTGACCATAGGCTTCACGATCGGTGATTGGAAGCTCTATCAACTATCTCATCGGCACTTTAAAGAACTAAGCTGCCACAGTGTCGACACTTTAAACCATTGTGGTGCCGGCGCATTAGACCATTGAATCTCTGCAACATTGAAAGATGATTTTAAATTTGCACGGGACTTTAGACCATTGGATTTGCGATCGATGATCGGAAGCTTTATCAACTACTTTGTCGACACTTTAGACCACTACCGCAGTCGAAAACCTTATCAACTATCGCGTCAGCACTTTAAACCACTGTGCTGCCGCAGTGTCGGCACTTTAGAGAACTAGCTTCGCGATCAGTGGTCGAAAGCGTTATGAACTATCTCATCGGTGCTTTAAAGAACTATGCCTCCACAACATTGAAAGAGGGTTTTTAACTTTGCGTGACTTTCTTGTAGCACTTTTGTGTAACTTTTTCTGGCTTGAGCTACAAGAAAATTCAGGTTAATGTTTTTCAAAAATCATGCTAATGATAGGGGTTTAAACTTGGTTTAGGAATATCAATTAAACTTTTATGCTATTTTTCAGACTTTTTAATCCATATAAGCCTTATATAAGCCCTTTGATCATGAAATCAAACCAAAACTTGTAAAAATAAACTAAGAAATCAAATAACATAAAATCTAAAGGGAAAAATTCAAACTATCCCAATCAACAAATTTTTCTAGGAATAAAGAGTAAAACCAAACTTCAAAACATAAACAAAAAGTATTAAAAGATAGAAAACACAAACATGTTCTAACATCTGGCTCCAACTGTGGGATGAAGTCCTCCCTGTGAGGCTTCAAGAACTTGTAGACTAGTGCCTTCTGTGCTGCTACCGGCTAGTCTGCAAAATATCCATTGGGCTATGGAGTCTTTATTCAATCCTTCACACACTGGTATATACAATGAAATTCAAATCTCTTTCTTTCAAATATTGTAAAAGTGTTTGAGGAACCTTCCATCTACTGAATTAAATTGTAATCCCATTTCTAATGTAACCAGGCAAAAATTTCATCAACCGACCAAAACCTGCTTCCAACTCTGAATATATGTATAATCAGAAATATTGGAAAACATGAAGAGTAAAGATCTAGAAACTTGTACTCACTTTCATCAAATGATGTCTCTAATATAACATATTTATAACTTAGTATTGATTCTAAATAATATGCCACTGGATGATAAAATTTCCAAAAGTTACCTCTTCATGTTCTATGAAAAAGATAGGCTGTCCATAAGAATGTTTTGTTTCATGAATATCAATCAAGCATTGGAAATAAAGGACATTAGGATCAACCTGAATTTGCTTCGGAATTTTTTGGACAGTATCATCAATAATGTCAACAAGCTGAACCCCCTTTTCCACGCTGTCTTCAAATGAATAACTATCATACATTGGCTCCGGTTGTTCAAGGATAATGGACTGAATGCATTCCTGAATCTGCTGATCAGATTGTGCCATAACACACACCTCACACATTTCTGGGTCTTTCTTTTCAATTTCATCATCATATTTATGAAAAATTATAGCATCTTCATAATGGTTTTGAACAATAGATTTATCATAACCATGAATATAAGAAACTTTTGATATAACGTTAAAAATTTCAACAGCCTCACTTTCATCAATTTTAGTATCAAAATAAAAAAGACTAGAATATAATTCATCACAGAATTCTTGTCTTGGAACCCTAATTTCTTCATCATAACGAGGAGCATTCTGGGAAATTTTGAATGATGATGCTGAAGGTTCGTATTTTTCTTCAATACAAAATTGATCTTTAACACAACAATGATTTCCAACAGTTTGTTGAACAAGAGATTGATCTTCTACAGGATTAGCATTCAAATGATTATTAATACTGTTGAAATCATTATGAGAATATTCCAAACTATTTCTGCTGATCTCATTACTAGAATAATCTTCAACCTGACTTAAAACAACAACTTGATTATCGTAATGATCATGGAATTCTTTCTTGACAGCAGTATCTAAAAATGTTACCTCTTCATCTTCAACAAATTCTAAAACTACAGCTTCTTCATGATATGTTTTCAATCCTTGATTATACTTATCATCATGATTTTTTGAATCAGAAATTGTATTATAAAAATCAGCTTGCTCACAACAATCTTCTAAAAATATTTCAGCTGAGAACACATACTTACAATGTTTCTAAAAACAAGTGTGGAATTATTTTAGTGAGAAAATGCTAGCAGCAGGAAGAGAAAATACCATTCTCATGCATCTTGCTCGAGTGAATACATGAACATCTTCATGAGCACATCTTCTTGCTGAATATTTAACTGAACCATATATTGATGAAATATGCTGAGGTGATCTGAAGGGTTATCCTCTTTGCTTTCTCTAAACCGTGGAAGATAATATCCACAAACATCCATAGTAGGTACTGGATTTGGAAAACCTGGAACATCGAAAAAATTGAAAGGTGCAAACCTTCGAGCCATAATGGCTTCCATGGACTTCGGCCTCTGCATCTTGAAATAGTGGAGTCGCCAATCGATTTTTCAAGATAGACTTTGTTTTTCCTCCTCAGAAAGTGAAAAGGGTGACAGTAGGTCAAAATAAATTAGGGCTGCATAAATCTGGGGATGATTGAGACCTTTTGATTTTTCTAGCTATTTTCAAAATCTGTTCTAGGTCTGAGACACCCAGTTGTAAAGGTGAACTAGGTCTATTTCCTGTTCCAGCTCCATTAGTAGCCACTGTGAAATACTGATGAAAAGTAGTCTTTAAGATTTGTTGGTTTAAGTTCACCTGTCAAAACCAGTGAAATGATAAGTATCCCAGGGAAAATAGGTTTTCAACTTCATCCCCGGCAACGGTGCCAAAGATGTTTGTGCCAGAAATTGTTCCCAGACTACGGAAGAACAAGCCAACACAATCTCAAAAAATCAAAATAAAGTAAAATAGGGTTTTATAAGGTTTTGGTTGAATAGTTTGAAGACAAGAGGGAAAACATTCATAAGACCAAAGCAAACACTAAATCATGAGCATTTAAATGACTGAGATGCATAACATATAAATCATAATCTAACATAGTAAACACAGTATTGAATTTCACCCACAATTAGCAAGCATTTCAAGCATAAAAACATTAAACTGGAAATGAATATACCAATTGAGTAATTAACACAAATTAGAAATGAAACCAGTCAATAATATAAAGGGCATATAATGCATATATTTCATAGTTCAATCATAAAAAACACATAAGATTCTTTTACTTAGATCATAAACACAGTTTGATAGCCTCCCCTTTCCAGCAAAAAATCAAACCATTTGTCTTCTGTCAGACTTACATTTATCCTATTCCTTCAAAATCATTTGAATAACTGAACCCTAACTGATTTTAGGCTATCTCTCGAATAGTTCCATCTAAATTATCATTATACCAAAATAAAATGACTTTCTAAACTGAACTAATAACTGAATTTATTAACTAACTTTACAAGTCTTTAGTTGCTTCAACTAGTAAAGAAATTGCAACCCTCCTTGTTATCTCCTCGTTTTGCTGAGTCAGCTCGTGGATAGTCTGCTTTAGCTATGTGAATTGATCCTTTGTTTGCCTTTTCCTGCTCCTGAAAACCCTGATTTTCATCCTGTTTCAAAATTCCGATCTTCAAGTACTAATTTTCCGCCACAATTTGCACCTGCTCTACGTGCACTTCAAGAAAAACCGTGATTGGAAACGCTTTTGTCTCATTATAGTCTGTCATTATTATTTCATCGCTTCTGCAAGAAACCACCATGATTCACTTTCATGATTATATTCCACTTGTCAAAGTGATTATCATTTGAATGTTCCCACGGTAACACCATCTCCCATTATTAACAATTAATCCTTCTCAGCATTGGCGATCAGAGGTTCAAGAACGAACGAATCAACACTTCCCATTTCTAACCTATCGGCAAATGGGAGTAGTAATCTCTAATGCATAGGAACTTCAAGCCACTATGCTACTGCAATGTCGACGTTTTAAAGAACTAAATCTCCGCAATGTTTAAAAAATGACTTTAGACCATTAGCTTTCTGCAACGTTGAAAGATTAATTTAAACTTGCACGACATTTTGACCATAGGATTCACAATCGATGATTAGATGCTCTATCAACTATCTCGTCGGTGCTTTAAAGAACTAAGTTGCCACAGTGTCGACACTTTAAACCATTGTGCTGTCGGTGCATTAGACCGTTGAATCTCCGCAACATTGAAAGATGATTTTAAATTTGCATGGGACTTTAGACCATTGGCTTCATGATTGGAAGCTTTATCAACTACTTTGTCGGCACTTTAGACCACTACCGCAGTCGGAAACCTTATCAACTATCGCGTCGACGCTTTAAACCACTGTGCTGCCGCAGTGTCGACACTTTAGAGAACTAGCTTCGTGATTGAAGATCAGAAGCGTTATGAACTATCTCATCGATGCTTTAAATAACTATGCCTCCACAACTTTGAAAGAGGATTTTTAATGTTGCGCGACTTTCTTGTAGCACTTCTGTGTAACTTTTTCTGGCTTGCGCTACAAGAAAATTCAGGTTAATGTTTTTAAAAAATCATGCTAATGATAGGGGTTTAAAATTGGTTTAGGAATCTCAATTAAACTTTTATGCTATTTTTCAAACTTTTTAATCCATATAATCCTTATATAAGCCCTTTGATCATGAAATCAAACCAAAACTTGTAAAAATAAACTAAGAAATCAAATAACATAAAAGTTAAAGGGAAAAATTCAAACTATCCCAATCAACAAAGTTTTCTAGGAATAAAGAGTAAAACCAAACTTCAAAACATAAACAAAAAGTATTAAAAGATAGAAAACAAAAACAGGTTCTAACAGGATCAGTTGTGATCTATTGGTTTAGAAGGAATTAGTCATACATGGAACTGAGTACAACCGAAGTTGAATATGTAGCATCTTGTTCAGCTAGTTTTGTGGCCATATGGATTAGGAAGCTACTGTCTGATTTGTTTGATATCTAGTTAGTGGTGACTTGTATCTTATGTGACAACCAGAGTTTTGTGAAGTTGTCTGAGAACCCAATGTTCCATGACAAGTCAAATCATATTGGGATCAAGTACCACTATATCAGGGGTATGGTGCAGAGAGGAGTAGTGAAGCTCTAGTATGTTGTGGCGGACGAGTAGATAAATGATGTGTTGGCCAAGCCATTAGCCAGAGTGAATTTTGAATAATTCAAAGAGAAGCTTGGTGTAATTTAGATCGAGGTTCCTTCCAAGGGAAGGTGATGATTCTGGAAGACGTAGATGCACAAGAGCCTTTATCACATGGTGGTAGGTGTGTAATCACATGGTGTAGATGTAAGGCTTGTGGTTGTTTTAGTTGATATGTGTGCATATGGTCTATGATTCATGTGATGATGAGATGATATGAAGATGACAAGACGGTAGTAGTGGATTCAGGTTTTGTAGAGGCATATAATTAGTCCTAGGAGATCATTTAGGTTTTGCAGAGGCATATAATTTGTCATGGGACGATCCTTCAAGTTTTGTAGAGGAATAAAATTAGTCCTTGGAGATCCTTTAGGTTTTGTAGAGGCATATAATCTGTCTTGGGATGCTCCTTCAGGTTTTGCAAAGGAAAGGCATCAGTCATGGGATATCCTTCAAGTTTTTCAAAGGCATGTAATTAGTCCTGGGAGATCCTTTAGGCTTTATAGAGGCATATAATCAGTCCTAGGAGATCCTTTAGATTTTGTAGAGGCATATAATCAATTCTGGGATGATCCTTTATTTTTTACAGAGGAAATGTAATAAATCCTCAGCTATACCTACTTGATGATTTAAAGAACTACATGGAGGCTAGGCCTACATCTAGCATGAAAAAGGTCTGCCTATGTAGAACTTCCTATGACGAGTAGAGTCAAGAGAAGAGATAGAACCATTTGATCGAGATGATGAGGAAAACAACATTAGTGATGATGATGATATAGAATTGAATACTTGTGCCTATATTTATTAATATATGTGTCTAGAGAATACCGTCATAGTTAAGAGGGAGTGTTAATGTAATTGTAACTTCAGAAAATATTCACTTTTATATTTTATATTGTATTTGTATTTTATTATTGTACCTCCGATGGAGATGTTCATTCTTCTGATCAGGAGAGTGATCATTCCATTTGATTCATGTAAAGTTATTGAGGATAACCCTCCTTTGTATGAAGGGGAATTAGGCCCCCAAAATAAGTTGTAATTGGGTTATTAGACTCTCCTAGAGAAGTCGACTCGGTAGAGGAAAAAGTCAAGTGGAAAACAGGGTATAAATAGAGAGAGCAACTCTCTATTTTAACACAAACACTCACTCATCAATTTTGCATGAGAGAGAGAAGAAAAACTCACACAAGTGAGAGAGAGAAGCTATCAAAGATCATCTTTATACTTTTGCTACTATTGCTCATTCTATCTCAGAGGAAGTTACGGGGTTTTATCCTTTATGGTTTTCTCGAGGAAAATATTTGTGTCTCTTGTCTCTTGTACTTATTGTTGTGCATGTTATCCTGTCATATAAGATCCTAGACCATATTGAATAAACTATAAAAATCTAACATGATATCAGAGTTAAACTAAGAAGAAGCCATACTACAACTACAAAAGCTAGGGACTATTAATTTTTGGGTATCTCTCCACATATCATCAAGAAAATAAGGCTAGGATAAATCTCCTTAGGAGGGTGCATATTCCTATCGAAGCAGAATTTGATTTTGGGCATTTTCATTTTTTGTCCTGTCACTACTGCAGGAAATTAGGGATTTTCACAGAAGTGGAATTTTGGAGTGCAATCAGCATAGTATTGTTCTCTTCCTCAAAATAGAAATTTTGAGACCAAGATCGAATTTTTTGGTTGGGTAAAAATCCAGGAAAGTCAAACCCTAGTTTGAATCTGTACTAGAAAAAAAAACTGTAGAAGACCAGCTCAAGATCCATCTCGGGCATCTCAAATTGGTAATATATAAATATTTTTAATTTGCATTTGAGGTTCTCATTAAACATGTCTCACCACATCAAGCTTGAGGATAAGCTTGAAGGGGATGATAACTTCTGAGCATGAAAGTATAGGATTTCACTAGTCCTTGAAGAGAATGAATTTTTGAAGAGAATGAATTGGACACTTACATAAATGAAGAAGTTCTAGTTCCAGAGGGAGATGAGGCTAAACCCTTACACAAGAACAACTTGGTCAAGGCCAAGAGGATTATTGATAATTCTATCAAGGATCATCTTATACCACATGTGTCTTCCTTAAAGACACTTAAAGAGATGTTTGATTCCTTGACCAAGCTATTTTAAGGAAAGAATATAAATCGGAAAATGACCTTGTGAAATTAGTTGAAAAATGTGAAGATCCAGAATGAAGAGACCATACAGTCATAATTTACAAGGGTCTCTCAAATAAAGGAACAAATTGAAGATGTGGGAGAAGACATAGATAATGGAGAAGTTGTGATGAACACCTTAAATGGTATCCCAAGGTCATGGGACTCATTTATTCAAGGAATTTGTGCTAGAATACAGTTAATCTCTTTTAGTAGGATGTGGGAGGAATGCTCACAAGAAGAACCTCGAATTATAGATAGAGAAGAAAAGACAGGAAATGAAAATAAATCTCTCACAACACACACCAAAAATAACAAAAGGGATCACTCTCATAACAAGAAAGAAAAACATCACCACCAGAATCAGAGGGGAAATCTTAGAAAACTCGGGAGAGATCTATCTAATATAAGATGCTATACTTGTGATGAGAAGGGAAATTTTTCCAGAGACTCTCCCAAGAACAAAAAGAAGAAGAAAAACAAGAAAAGACATCATGCTCACACTACAGAGGATGATGAACTTCCAAGGAAGAGAACCAGAGGAGACAATGAAGATTATTCAAGCGATGAAGAATATGTTCTGATTTAAGGTCTCATAGGTACTGTTTCACATGGGAGTGATGATTGGCTTGTAGATAGTGGGGCTTCCAAGCATATGATAGGATTTAAGGAATCCTTTGTGAATCTATCTAAACATGAGTCACCTCACAAGGTGAAACTTGGGAATGACTACCAATACCCTATAAAAGGAAGTGGTGAAGCTTGTTACAAGCTAAAATATGGAAAATATTTGAAGATGAAGGATGTTCTATATGTAGCAGGAATCAAGAAGAATCTTCTCTTCATATCTGTATTATATGCAAAAGGTATGAGGGTTCTATTTATTGATGGAAAATTTATTACGTGGCCAAAAGGAAAGAATATAGATGATGCAGAAGTGATTGGAGAGCAAGAGGGGGGCTTATTCAAACTAAAGGGCCATTCCAAACAAGCCTTGGTCCATGAATCCATGGATCCAAGTAAATTATGGTATAGAAGGCTTGTACATGTGCACTATAGAGCACTATCACTTGCAAGCAAAGTAGTTAACGGTCTTCCTGAAATCCAAACAAAGCATGAAGGCATCCGCAAAGGATGAATAAAGGGAAATAACATAAATAATACATTTCCAAGTAGCGAGAGCAAAGCAAAAGGAATATTGGAAGTCATCCACTCTGATGTATGTGGTCTAATTTCATCCAGTTCATTGAGGGGGTATGTATATTATGTTTCTTACATTGATGTTTTTTTTAGGAAGACATGTATATATTTCTTAAATAGAAAAGACGAAGTATTCAATAGATTTAAGGAATTCAAAGACCCGATAGAGAATCACACGAAAAAGAAAATCAAGACTTTTCGATTAAGACAATGGCAAAGAATTCACATCAAAATAATTCAAGGAATTATGCATAGATTCAGGGATTAAGAGGAAGTTGACCACTCCATACAATCCACACCAATATGGACTTGCATAAAGGAAGAATAGAATGATTATGGAAGCAACAAGAGTAATGATTCATGACCAAGATCTTCCCATCCATCTATGGGAAGAGGCTACAAGGATAACTGTGTATGTACAAAATCGTACTCCACAAAGAATATTGGACAACAAGACACCAGAAGAAACTTTATTCAGTGATAAACTAGAAGTCAATCATCTTAAGATATTTGGCTACCCAGTGTACATACACATTCCAAAGGATAAAAGAATGAAGTTAGACCCTTCAGGAAAGAAGGGCATATTCATGGGATATAGTGAAATCTCGAAAGCTTACACAATATACTTTCCAGGATACAAGAAGATTCGATATCAGCAGGGATGTGACATTTGACGAAGACTCGACATACAATAAATCCAAAAAACTACCTATTGAAAACATTGAAGAACCAGATGAGATAGAACAATGAATGAAGCAACTCTAGAAGAAGATCGAGAAAAGGAAGAACCTCAGGAACCTATAGATCCACCCAATGAGAAGAATTATCACAAGAGGAAGCCAACATGGGTATGGGAGGACATACTAGATGTAGAGAGATATGGTGCTCCAGAAGGAATACAAAGAGAATGTAAGAGACCTAGGCCATACTTGAGTTATGTAGCCCTGCTGTGAAAAATCATTAGCAATGAACCTTCTAGCTATGAAGAAGCGATAGAAAATAAAGAATGGAAGGATTCCATGATCATGGAATATGAGTCAATTATGAATAATGATGTATGGGATGTGGTACCGAGACCATAAGGGAAGTCTGTTGTGGCTTCCGAGTGGATATTCAAGATCAAGCATGCTGTAGATGGAAACATAGAGAAATATAAAGCAATATTTATGGGACGTGGCTTCTCCCAAAAGGAAGGGATAGAATATGAGGATATTTTTGTACCTGTTGTTGCCGCCTTTCACACACCTGGGTCACGTGGCAGAAATATTCAAGCCACTCGGTGTATCCTTGGGGGCGAGTCTTGAGTCAAGGCTGTCACCTTGTTCTTGACTCCTCCATTTAGGCTCAACTCCTAATGAAGCCAAGGGGGGTAGACCCTATTAAGTTACTAAGGCTAATTACTTAGTATGGTGATGTAAAACTGAATGAATTACTTAGGAGTTTGAAATTTAACCATAAACAACCATAGATGACAAGATACAAAATGAACGCACGAAAGCACAATGCTGAGACACAATATATATATATATATATATATATATAGCAAGAAAATAACCAGTGCCTTAAAATGGAGTCAAAAGATAATCAATGTACTTGCATGTTCTTGGATTGAATGTTTTGCAATTGCCTCCTGGTACGTTTTAAGTTAATGTGAAATATGAGTTGATTAAAATTAGGTGAAGGAGTGGACTCCAGATATACCCGAGAGTACTTGGAGTATGTCCAAAACTAAACCTTCATGGCTACCCACAAGGAAGATGTGGGATGAATGGAGTCTCTAGGGCTATTGTTCATAACGCACCCATTAGGGTGTGACAGAGATCGGTGCCTCGAGGTCACTTTTCAGGAGTTCCTGCTTCCTTTGGGTATTTTGCCACCGTAATGGTTTGATCTAGGTGTTGGATTTTCACCTGATGGTTTGTCAATTTGGGAGAGTGAAACCTAATCATTTCTAGTCACTCAAATGATTTTGATACAGCTTGACTGATCGGACGAACCACAGCCAAGCGCAGAGCATACACACCGGAGTCTTGTCAATTTTAGTAAATTTTGAGATGGGTGTTCTTGTTAAAAAGAAAACCCTCCAGGAACCTCTTTCGATCCAAGTGGATCTCAATAGAGGAATCAAGGAGGGGTTAATTTTATAATAGCTAATGAAACAAATGATGAAAAGGAAAACACATATACACAATTCCGGTTTTCTAATTAGTCCTACCACGCATCTCTTTCCCCTTTCGGGTCAATCAGGAAGTCGTGGGGTAAGTATTAATATTACTTTGAAATATCAAATATGGAATATGAAATTGATAATAAATCAAAGTATACTACCCTTTAGAATATAACTACTCTAGTTTGCAAAAAAAAAATCAAAGAAAAGCAAAAAAGAAACACGGACACAAATCCCCCTAGGGGGGATGGTGAATAGGCTCGAAAGAGCCTATTCGAAAGGAAATTTTATTTTTATTAGCAGTGATTTACAATATCAGCAAATTAAAATTGATGCACTTTGGTCCTTTTTATCTGGGATCCAAAGGATTACAACAAGCTTGTAACAAGCTAGAATTAAAACACAGTGGTGGGGGAAGCTTCCGGGAAGCTCCGGTTCGTCCAAGAGTCAGAAATTGGGCAGAATCTCCTTCTATTTTTTGTTAGAACTGCTAAAAAAAGCAAGAAATCAAAATCAAATGTACCCAAACACACTTTGAAATTTTTTTGGGTCACTACACTAGTTACCAAAAAAAAACTTAGTAAAATTTTGTTAAGTTGGGGTAATCTAGTTTTGCAAAAAGGAACCAAGGAAAGAAAGCTTTCCTTGGGATCTTGGCTTGCTGTTTGGGAAGCCAATGAGATGTGCAATTTTATTGCAGAATATGAAACTTTAAATTACAGCAAAGGAAACTACCTTAAAAGCAAGCTACAAATTTTCTTTAAAATGCTTGCAAAAAAGAGAATAATTTCAGCTAGATCTCTTAAAATATAACTTTATATGCAAAACGAAACTGAGATCTAAAATTAAGAGAGGATCTTACTAGCTAGATATATATGTAATTTTCTTAATGAGACCGATCTAAGCAATAAGATTCCTTAATAGTAACTAGTTTGAAGAAAATTTAAGATTTTGAAGGAGGAAAAGGAGAAGAGAAGTGCTTGTTGTTGAAGCAGATCTGCAATGGAAACTTGTTAGTGGAATACAGAGGGGAAATGTATTCACAAATATTTTGGATGTACAGTGGAGTCAAACTAGATCCATAGCTCATCCAATCCTTGCTACTTGAAAGCTAAAAACACAATCCTGCACGAAACCTCATGAGATCTGGATATATATATGAAAAAGAGACAAGAATTACATGCAAATAAACTTATTAAACATGTATAATCTAGATATTCTAACATATATTCTATGAGATATAATAAAAACAAGTAACCTTACTTTCCCAACTATACTCCTATTGATTCAGCTGAATCGTTCAAGCCAGACATGGTTCAGATGTAGAAATTGAGAGAAAAGCCGGTAACATCAATAGCCGTAAGAAAATGCTTAATCCACACACATGAGAGAATTACACCATTTGTCCTCCAAGCTTATTTATTCCAACATTCAAAATATTACAACAATATTACAATAGCAAACCCTTCAATCCAACTCTAACTAGCTTGGAAGAGGCAGCTTGTGCTTTATTTATACAAAAACCAGGAGATCTAGCCTAGGGGGGCACAAATCCCAAGGAGATAGACCACTGTAGCTGAAGGAGAGTCCATAAATTCCTGATCTGTGTCTAACTGAGCCAGATATGAGTCTCACTGAGTGCAAATTTCAATCAGGGGGCTGATCTGACTGACACCTCAACCTATTTACTGAAGCATCCACCAAACTTCATCCAGATGAGCCAAAACGTGTGGAGGAGAGAGGGAGGGTGAAATTCCCCATAAAGGATGCTGAAGATCAACTTTGGATCTATCCAGATCACCTCCATCAGTCAAGGATTTGTCAGATCCAGTCAATCTGGTTCAGATCTGACTGATTTCAATGAAGCTGAGAATCCACTGATCTATGATTTTGGATTTGCTCCATTATTCATCAATTTATTAATTAAAATAATCAATAAATGATTTTTTGGGCCTTTTTGACTTGAGTTATGGAAAATCACTCAAAACTAGGAAATAGTGGGTCCATGGGTTTACATGGTGCTCTTATCTTGAAAATGAGCACCTACATGACTGAAACTGATTATTTGGCCCACTTTTATTACAAAATCAAATTTTCCAATTAAACTATTAAAAAATAGCCTAAGTTTTGGAAAAATTAAATTTTAATTAAAAACACTGAAAAAACTAAAAAAATAAAAAAGTTGAAAAAACCTAGGGGGACTTAGGCATGTTCATATGACTCGACCATGATGCCTAGCATGTTTTTACATTGACACATAGACTCTAATAACCTCAATAGGCCTAAATTCCAAGCCGACCACCCCAACTTTGGAGGTATGGAGTGAAAAATTAGAAATTATTAGTCGTTTATTCAACAACCAATAATAACCAAGGGAAAAAACACCCTAGGCTGATCGGATTGACAAATAAAGTCTAAGATACTGAGTCTTTTACAGACACTATCATGCTAGAACATTTATTACAATTCCTCCATGGGGTATGAACATGTGATATAGTACAACAAAGCTTCCCAGAAGTAAGACTGAAGGTCTTCTGAAGTCCGAACAAGTTATCCTGTCCGGTTCACCAGGATCACTTGATAAAAAACCACTAAGTACAACTTAGGTGGTAACATTCTGGCTCCAATTGCAGGACGTGTGCTCGATCTGGTCATAGGGCAAGGAGAGGATAGGAGAACACCAGAATCTCTGGTTTATACACCCTGTAAAAACATCTCAACTTGATAAGAAAACCTCAGTAGCACAAGCTTTACATAAAAACCAAATGAACCATTAAGATGACTTATTTAAACAAAATAAATGTAACTAACTAATAAAAAAAATGTTTTATTATAGCTAAAACAAAAATGTGGAAAGTAAATGCTCTTTTTCAAGGAGAATATTTTCCTACTCTAAGCATGATATAAACACGGTTAAGTGTAATCATAAATCCAATGTAACCACCTAAGCATTTTATTAACATAATTTTTTTTCCCTTGTCTTTGGTTACCAGCCAAAGTAAGGATACTTTATTCAGAAAATGAAAACCTACATGATGATCCGGAAGGGGCGGGATGGATGGGAAATCATAGGCATGAATAATGTCGTCGAACTTCCTCCCAAACTGGTAAGTGCTTTCGTAGGCTGCTTCTATCCATGACTGGATAGAGTTGATGTACAAATCGAAATGATGAGGTAGATTGACTACACCATCATACTGATCATCAAGGCTTACAAGATGATAATTCACTGTATAAGCCCCAAGTGGCTCCAAATCATGAGGAAACTCTATATGTGAAGATGATAGTTGAGACTAATATTCGACTAACTACATCACATCCATCTTTTCACAACACTGCTTCTCCATGTCTTCATTATTGATACCTTTGTGTGGCTCTGCATGATATGACTTTGAATGATCATATAAGAGTTTTGAATGCTGCTTTTCCATACTAGGATTTTCCAAGGTCTCCAGATCCATGCTTCCCTCGATGGAAGTATAGTAGATTGGAATTCCACAAATTTCTAAACAGACACTCCCCTTGCTATATATAGCATAGATATGATTCTTAATAAGATATCCACAAAAATTCCAATAGTCATCACCATCATCTATGTTAGAGGTGATGGATTCCCCATTGCTGATATTGGGTTCCGATATCGAGTTCTCTTTGTCTTCATTACTGATACTGATATATGTATTAGACTGATCATGTGGATAAACTGCATGCTCCTTTTTCATATCAAAGTTTCCCAAGGCCACATGGTCCATGCTCTCTCCTTTAGATATGCCATAGATAGAAAAATCAACAAAACCATCAAAAGTTTCTGGTCCATTATTTTCCTCTTTATTCATGTCATATACTGGATTTTCCATGAATGTCCAGGACTCCTCATCAACATCTTTGTCGGGGATAAGGGTGTCTTTGTCACTTGTATCATGCTCCAAGCTATACTTGTCCTCATTTTCATACTCATCTTCTTCAGAGAAAATGTCACAAGGTAGTAAACCTTCCAGACTATCATCATTATATGGAGAACACATAGGAGTCCCATCATGTATATTACAGTTTTCATCATAAGTTTCACTATAAGATTCTGCAATGGTTTCATCCTCAGGCTTGTACTGTTTAGATGGTGACAAAGGGTAGGCCTGGCCTACCATGTATATATGATCAGGCTCGCTTGAAGTTGTTTCCTGATTACTGACCTCGGGAAGTCCATGTTCCATGACTTGATTTACAACATAACAAGTGCTTTCTTGGTGGAATTGTTCACTGGGTCTACACCATGGAATTACTTCTTCTACCATGTTAGCTGAGTCTAACTGGTTTGGAATCCTAGGCTCCTGTTGAGGAAATTTATTTTGATACATCTGATTTTGCTTGGGCTGAAAGTTCCTAGGTCCATTATTCTTTTCCATTGTGATCAATATATTATGAATGTGATTCAAGTGTGCAGAATGATTGGCTATTAGTTGGTTTTGACTAGTAACCCAGTTTTTTATCATGTCCGTCACCTTTTCCATGGGATCTTTAGAAGTTCTCTTTTCTTTTGATTCAACGGCTTTACCCTTGGTCTCTTTGTTGCAGGAATTGTTTCCACTAGTGTGACCTGGAATGTTGGCCTTTCTTGAAGACTGTATATTCTTTTCTATTTTCTCAATCAATTCTTGAGCAGTTTTTAGATTGGTCGGCTCTTTGTCTCTTAACTGGTACCTCAAATCACCAGTGAAAGCTTCGATGTAAGATATGAGGATGGAAGCATCCTTTGGCTTGATTTTGTTAGGGAGGTCTGCAACCAAATGCCTGCACTTAGTGTTAAATTCATGCATGGTTTCATTCTCCATCTTCTTAATGTTATGAAGGGCAGCAAGCAGATGTCTTGGTTCTTTCTTTTCTCCCCATTTCTTCTTAAAACCCTCTAGGAATTCACTAAGAGTTTTATATGAATCATCATCTAGGTCGAAGTACCATTCTTCAACATCATCTTCTAAGGATAAAGCAAAGAGCTTCATTTTGACATCGTCATGGTCATGGGAAGCATCATTGCAATAACTAACCAGGTGCTTTTCAAACTTTCGAAGGTGAGACTTGGTAGTGATGACATTATTGCCCTGAAATATGGGGAGCTTCTTGATAGCATATTTTGGAATGGCATGGGGAGCACCTGCTATCTGAGAAAAGTCAAGGGGTTTGAATAATTCCGTCATTTCTTGAGATTGGTGAACATGACTCTCTAAAAATATGTGATGGATATCTAAGAGGGATTGGTCTCCTAAATCTTCAAGGTTTCTACGAGAATTCCGCCTATTCAATCTTTCCCTAATAAACCTTTTGGGACCAGGGAGAGGATTGAATAATTGTCGGCGGTTTCTTCGGGTAGAAATTCTTGAAGGGATGTTAGATAGTGGAGTTGCCAGATGGATCGAGTTTTAAATTTTATGATTTTTAAAGACTAGATCAATCAAATTTTTTTTATCTTTTTAATTGTTTAGAAAAAAGTTAAGATAAGTCGTACTTGGGAATAAAAATATTTATCCCTGGCAATGGCGCCAAAAAGTGTTGCCGCCTTTCACACACCTGGGTCACATGGTAGAAATCTTCAAGCCAGTCGGTGTGTCCTTGGGGGCAAGTCTCGAGTCAAGGCTGTCACCTTGTTCTTGACTCCTCCGTTTAGGCTCAACTCCTAATGAAGCCAAGGGGGGTAGACCTTATTAATTTACTAAGGCTAATTACTTAGTATGGTGATGTTAAACTGAATGATTTCCTTAGGAGTTTGAAATTTAACCATAACAACCATAGATGACAAGATACAAAATGAACGCACGAAAGCACAATGCTGAGACACAAAATATATATATAGCAAGAAAATAGCCAGTGCCTTAAAATGGAGTCAATAGATAATCAATGTACTTGCATGTGCTTGGAGTGAATGTTTTGCAATTGCCTCTTGGTACATTTTAAGTTAATGTGAAATATGAGTTGATTAAAATTAGGTGAAGGAGTGGACTCTAGATATACCCGAGAGTACTTGGAGTATGTCCAAAAATAAACCTTCAAAGCTACCTGCAAGGAATATGTGGGCTAAATGGAGTCTCTAGGGCTATTGTTCATAACGCACCCGTTAGGGTGTGACAGAGATCGGTGCCCTAAGGTCACTTTTCAGGAGTTCCTGCTTCCTTTGGGTATTTTGCCACCGTAATGGTTTGATCTAGGTGTTGGATTTTCACCTGATGGTTTTTCAATTTAGGAGAGTGAATCCTAATTATTCTAGTCACTCGAATGCTTTTGATATAGCTTGACTGATCAGATGAACCACAGCCAAGTGCAGAGCATATACATCGGAGTCTTGTCAATTTTAGTAAATTTTGAGATGGGTGTTCTTGTTAAAAAGAAAACCCTCCAGGAACCTCTTTCGATCCAAGTGGATCTCAATCGGGGAATCAAGGAGGGGTTAATTTTATAATAGCTGATGAAACAAATGATGAAAAGGAAAAAACATATACACAATTCCGGTTTTCTAATTAGTCCTACCACACATCTCTTTCCCCTTTCGGGTCAATCAGGAAGTGGTGGGGTAAGTATTAAGATTAATTTGAAATATAAAATATGGAATATGAAATTGATAATAAAGCAAAGAAAAGCAAAAAAGAAACACGGACACAAATCCCCCCAGGGGGGATGGTGAAAAGAGCCTATTCAAAAGGACATTTTCTTTTTATTAGCATTGATTTACAATATCAGCAAATTATAATTGATCCACTTTGGTCTTTGTTATCTGGGATCCAAAGGCTTACAACAAGCTTGTAACAAGCTAGAATTAAAACACAGTGGTGGGGGAAGCTTCTGGGAAGCTCCGGTTCGTCTAAGAGTTGGAAATTGGGCAGAGTATCCTTCTATTTTTTTTAGACCTGCTAAAAAACAGCGAGAAATCAAAATAAAATGTGCCCAAACACACTTTGAAAGTGTTTTGGGTCACTACACTAGTTACCCAAAAAAAAACTTAGTAAAATTTTGTTAAGTTGGGGTAATCTAGTTTTGCAAAAAGGAACCAAGGAAAGCAAGATTTACTTGGGATCTTGGCTTGCTTTTTGGGCAGCCAATGAGATGTGTAATTTTATTGCAGAATATGAAAATTTAAAGTACAGCAAAGGAACTACCTTAAAAGAAAGCTACAAATTTTCTTTAAAATGCTTGCAAAAAAGAGGATAATTTCAGCTAGATCTCTTGAAATATAAATTTATATGCAAAAAAGAACTGAGATCTAAAATTAATAGAGGATATTACTAGCTTAATCTATATGTAATTTTCTTAATGAGACAGATCTAAGCAATAAGATTCCTTAATAGTAACCAGTTTGAAGAAAATTTAATATTTTGAAGGAGGAAAAGGAGAAGAGAAGTGCTTGTTGTTGAAGCAGATCTGCAATGGAAACTTGTTAGTGGAATATAGAGGGGCAATGTATTCAAAAAGATTTTGGATGTATAGTGGAGTCAAACTAGATCCACAACTCGTCCAATCCTTGCTACCTAAAAGCTAAACACACAATCCTGCATGAAACCTCATGAGATCTGGATATATATATGAAAAAGAGACAAGAATTACATGTAAATAAACTTATTAAACATGTATAATCTAGATCTTCTAACATATATTCTATGATATATAAGAAAAACAAGTAACCTTACTTGCCCAACTATACTCCTCTTGATTCAGCTGAATCGTTCAAGCCAAACAGGGTTCAGATGCAGACATTGAGAGAAAAGCTGGTAACATCAATAGCCGTAAGATAATGCTTAATCCACACACATGAGAGCATTACACCATTTGGCCTCCAAAGCTTCTTTATTCCAACAATCAATAGATTACAACAATATTACAATAGCAAGCCCTTCAATCCAACTCTAACTAGCTTGGAAGAGGCAGCTTGTGCTTTATTTATACAAAAATCAGGAGATCCAGCCCAGGGGGGGCGCAAATCACAAGGAGATAGACCATTGTAGCTGAAGGAGAGTCCATCAATTCCTAATCTATGTCTGACTAAGCCAGATCTGAGTCTCATTGAGTGCAAATGTCAATCGGGGGGTTGATCTAACTGACACCTCAACCTATTGACTGAAGCATCCACCAAAACTCATCCAGATGAGCCAAAACATGTGGAGGAGAGAGGGAGGAAAAAATTCCCCATAAAGGATGCTGAAGATCAACTCTGGATCTATCCAGATCACCTCCAGCAGTCAAGGATTTATTAGATCTAGTCAATCTGGTTCAGATCTGACTGATTTCAATGAAATCAACTAAGAATCCACTGATCTATGATTTTGTATTTGCTCCATTAGTCATCAATTTATTAATTAAAATAATCAATAAATGATTTTTTGGGCCTTTCTAACCCGAGTGATGGAAAATCACTCAAAACTAGGAAATAGTGGGTCCATGGGTTTACATGGTGCTCTTAGCTTGAAAATGAGCACCTACATGACTGAAACTGATTATTTGGCCCACTTTTATTACAAAATCAAATTTTCCAATTAAACTATTAAAAAATAGCCTAAGTTTTGGAAAAATTAAATTTTAATAAAAACAGTGAAAAAAATAAAAAAATAAAAAAGTTGAAAAAACCTAAGGGGACTTAGACATGTTCATATGACTCGACCATGATGCCTAGCATGTTTATACATTGACACATAGACTATAATAACCTCAATAGGCCTAAATGCCAAGCCAACCACCTCAACTTAGGAGGTATGGAGTGAAAAACTCACAAATTATTAGTCAATTATTCAATAACCAATAATAACCAAGGGAAAAAACACGTTGGGATGATCGGACTGACAAATAAAGTCTAAGAGACTGAGTCTTTTATAGACACTATCATGCTAGAACATTTATTACAATTCCCCCATGGGGTATGGACATGTGATATAGTACAACAAAGCTTCCCAGAAGTAATACTGAAGGTCTTTTGAAGTCCAAACAAGTTATGCTTGTCCAGTTCACCAGTTTCACTTGATAAAAAACCACTAAGTACAACTTAGGTGGTAACACCTGTATCCAGATACACCTCCATCAGAACAATAGTTGCTCTGGATGCAACCATGAAATGAAAGATACACGAGATGAATGTCAAGAAAAAATTCTTGAATGGTGTAGTGGAAGAGGAAGTGTATGTAATGTCCCCCTTTCGGAATTTTTTTAAAATCCCAATTTTCTAATTTTTTCTCAATTTTGGCTCTTGACTAGTTTTGATGTCTAGACCTCTAAATTGACCGAAATGCTCTAAATTTTCTCTGAAGGTAAATGAATGATAATATAAATTAAATATAATTCTCATGTATGTTTTTTTACCTCCCAATTACATCTACAAACTTGTTTAATGTTATGTTCAAAGTAGGAGTCTTTACTAGCAAATTGGGGCTCCAATTCCCCACGGGTAATTGCCATAAATGGCTTCACAAATGATCCCAAAGTCACTTGAATTTATTAACAGAGGCTGGTTAGGTGTAAGGGACCTTTTCAAAGTCTCATATCCATCATGGTTCAGTTTATACAGTCTATTATGACTCTTTCCAAAACAACTCCCAAGTCACAATTTTGACCCTTAGGGAAAATGCACCAAATCTTCTCCCAATGCAATACAAATAACTAAAATGGCTTCCAATGCTTAATTAATGAACATGATAATTGAAATACACATTAATTACAGTCCATCCATCATACATTTATCATAGACACATTCCTCCATTCGAAATGATAAGCATTACCATGGCATATATCAAAATAGAGTGGAAATGGTCATTGTTTGCTCATTAAAAGTCATTTTGACATACACATCTTGGGAATTTCGACTTGAAAATTTCTGAGAATGAATAAAATATAATTTTGAACTTATTCCAATCATAAATGGACAATTAAAGGCTCTCCCAATTCGAAATCATCAACATTACAATGGTTCACAACAAGATAGTGGGAAAATGACACTATTTCTTCATTGTTCAACATTTTTACATGAATTATTTTGGGTATTTCGACCTGAGAGTATTCTGAACATGAAATACAGAGTATATACATCATAAAATAATATAGTGGGCATTATAATCTTCCCAAAAGAGATCAATAGCTCACCCAAAGCGCAATCCCTCCATTGGCATGAATATGGTGTGAAAACTGGAAATAGTTGAGAGAGAGTGTTGCAATAGAAGAATCCACATGATTTCTTGTAGCTTACACCTGAAAAAAATACTCCATTAAATATCCATGAAATAACTGAGTGGCCTTTCCAAACACCAACTAGGATGGGAATCTTTCACCCTCGAAATTGGCTTAAGCAAGAAAACTAGTCATCCACTAGCTCTCACAATTCACAAATGACAATTTCACAAATGAGAAAAAGCTTCTTCTCATGGATGATCCCTATATTTTATAAACATTATTGGTATTCTAAGGTTCAAAATCCATCCATAAACGAAATCCAAGTCGAATTGGTGTGGCTGCTCATGCTATGCCATGTGGCCTCTCTCTTCACCTTCCCTCTTCGCCCAAATTTGAGTAGGAGCCTCTTGGCCTTCTCCAACTCCCAAATTAGACCTCCAAGATGCTCTATTCAGGCCTAAAATGTTAGTATGTCAGTATTTCAGCCTTCAAATCTAGCTTGGGTCATAACTATCATAGAATCTCCATCATGGTGTCATAGCTGTCATAAATGTAAGGGGAATCTAGCCAAGTGTTCATGAAACTCCCATTTGGCTCTTCCTCTCCCATGTAAGTTACAATTCATCCCAAATTATACCTATGAAGTATATTGAAAATTATATTAACCTCGTAATCCATAAAAAAACATTAGTCTTCCCACAGATTCAAAATTACAAGAGGAGGATGCCATTTAACATATGAATTCTAGCTTGAGTGGGCCCCACAGTCTCCATGTATCTCCATTCTCCATAGCCATTTCATTTTTCACTTGCATTCATTTAATTAAATCCATTAAATAAATATTTATTCCTTCTAATTTCTAAACACCATTTATTAGCTCCTTGTTAGTTTTTCAACATTAAGCTAGCATTATGTTAGGATCTTTACTGAGAGAATAATAAGTACATCAATCAAACACAAGAGACAGTGAACACAATGTTTTTGATTGGGGAAACCATAAATGGAGAAAAACCCACAACTTCCTCAGAGATAGAATCAGCACAAGATGTAAAACCCCAAAACAGTAAGATGCACTCTCGACAGCAGTAATCTTCTTCTTGTCTAGCCCCAGTGTCTTCTCCTTCCTCAACTATGCGCTACACTTGAGTGTGTGAGTGATGTGTGCTAAATAGAGATCCCAGATATCTATTTATACTAATCTTGACATGACTAAAACCCTACTAGGGCCGACCTCTACTAGGAGAGTCTAATAACCCTAGTGCCCTGGAACTACAGGGACTTTAACTCTTACATAATCGAAGGGTTACTCATTATGACTTGACATGGCTTGTTTACATTATTGATCCTCCCGATCAGAACATCGGGGCATGACAACATGACTCAAATACATAATAGATACATCCTAGAATAAACATTGGGTTACAATACATAAGATACATAGATGAATACATTCCGAAGTTACAAATACATCAACACTCCCTCTTAACTAGGAAGGTATTCTTTCGACACAATTTTCAGCACTGGTCTTCTTCTCTGTATCAACTGGATCATCTTGTCATTTGTATCTCGAGTCTTCTAAGTCTTCAAGTCATCTTCATCTTCAAGTCATCTTCATTCTTCGAATCTGGATCATCTCTTGATTTGGATCATCATGGGACATCATCACTGGATCTGGATTATCTCTCGATCTGGATCATCATCACTGGATCTGGATCATCACTCAATCTGGATCATCATCACTGGACTAGATCTGGATCATCACTCCATCTAGATCTGGATCTGTATGATCTCTCGATCTGGATCATCACTCGATATAGATCTCTTGGAGTCATCATAACTGGATCTAGATCATAGCTTGATCTGGATCTCACCCGGTCATCATGATGTGTGTGCTATCTCATCATAGGAAGTTCTACAGAGCTAGCCTTCTTTCATGCTGGGTGTATTCCTACCTCCTCTTAGGTCTTTGGTATCCCTTACATTTGACCTACTCGTCAGAATGGCCAGCACTCACATCTAACCTGCTCGTCAGAAAGGCGGTAGCCCTTACATTTGACCTACTCGTCAGAATGGCCAGCATTCACATATGACCTACTTGTTAGAAAGGCGATAGCCCTTATATCTAATCATATAGGACCTAATCTTACAGTCACATCATAATGGCCAGCACTCACATCTGACCTACTCATCAGAAAGGCGGTAGCCCTTACATCTATGTAGGAGCTCATCCTACATCAGAATGGCCAGCACTCACATCTGACCTTCTCGTCAGAATGGCGGTAGCCATTACATTTGTCCTACTCGACAGAATGGCCATCACTCACATCTGACATGGAAGGAACTAAATCCTTTAGCCATGAATAGAATGGCTCTGCCCTTACATCTGACCTACTCATCAGAATGGCGGTAGCCCTTACATCTGTCCTACTCGATAGAATGGCCATCACTCACATCTAAAATGGAAGGAACTAAATCCTTTAGCCCTGAATAGAATGGCTCTACCCTTATATCTAACCTACTCATTAGAATGGTGATAGCCCTTACATCTGTCCTACTCGATAGAATGGCCAGAACTCACATCTGACATGAAAGGAACTGAATCCTCTCACCATGACAGAATGGCTCAGCCCTTATATTTGACTTGCTTGTCAAAATGGCTTTGGGACTCATCACTTTCCCTTGGAGGAAACCTCGATTTGTAGAACACCAAGCTTCTCCCTGAAGTACTCAAACTTCACTCTGGCTAATGGCTTCGTCAACACATCAGCTATCTATTCCTCTGTCGCAACATACTGGAGCTTCACTGCTCCTCTCTGTACCATATCCCTGATATAGTGATACTTGATCTTGATATGCTTCAACTTGTCATGGAACACTAGATTCTCTGACAACTTTATGCAACTCTGGTTTTTACAATGTATACAAGTAGCATCCATCTGGAGATCAAATAAATCTGACAGTAGCTTCCTCAGCCATACTACCTCACAACTAGCTGAACAAGCTGTGACATACTCTACTTCAGCTATACTCAGTGCCACACAAGATTGATTCCTGCTAAACCAAGAGATCACACCTGATCCCATACTGAAGCAAAACCTTGAAGTGCTCTTCCTATTGATGGCACTGCCTGCCCAATCTAAATCAACATAACCCTCCAGGTTAATCTTTTGATTTACATCATACTTGAGCCCATAATCAATTGTACCCCTCAAGTACCTCAGAATATGCTTTGTAGCAATCAAGTGAACATTTCTTGGATCTGTCAAGAATTGGCTCAAGGTGTTCATAGAAAAGCAAATGTCTGGTCTCATGTTCGTCAGGTACATCAATGACCCAATCATCTGACGATACATCGTAGCATCAACCATCTCTAAAGAAGCATCATTTAATAGCTTCAGGTTCGATGCCATAGGTGTGGCCATAATCTTGCAGTCCATCATCCCAAACCTCTTTAGGATCTCTAATGCATACTTCCCTTGTCCAAGGAAGATTCCATCTGCACTCTGCTACACCTCCATACCTAGAAGTTAATGCATCATACCCAAGTCCTTCATCTTGAACTCATCAGCAAGCTTTCTCTTTGTATCAGTAATCAACCCATCCATACCTGTCACAAACAGATCATCTACATATAGTAGAAGCATCACTGGGTTTCCATCTTCAACCTTATAGTAAAGGTTGGAATTTTCTTTACTCTTGGTAAAGCCCAAACTAGATAGAAAGCTATCAATTCTGCCATACCATGTCCTGGGTGCCTGTTTCAAACCATACAGGGCTTTCTTCAATCTGCATACATGAGAATCCCTGTCATGTGTCTCAAAACCAAGTGGTTGTTCTACATACACTTCCTCTTCCACTACACCATTCAAGAAATAAGTCTTGACATCCATTTGGTGTATCTTCCATTTCATCACTGCAGTCAGAGCAAGTACTAATCTGATGGAAGTGTATCTGGCTACAAACGCAAATGTCTCTTCATAGTCTATTCCCTCTTTCTAAGAGAAACCTCGAGCTACAAATCTTGCCTTATACTTTTCAATGCTACCATCTACATCATGTTTGATCTTGTAGATCCATTTGGAAGTCACAACTGACTTCCTATCTGGTCTTGGGACAACATCCCAAACATCATTCTTCATGATCGATTGGTACTCTTCGATCATAGCATCCTTCCATTTTTTTTGTTCTGCCGCTTATTCATAACTGGAAGGTTCTTTATCAATGAAATCACATAGTAAGGCTACATACGTAGAACAGGATCTGGTCCTCTTTCTTTCTCTATGATTCTCTTCTAGAGCCCCATATATTTCTGCACCTTGGATAAGTTCTCGTACCCAAGCAGGTTTCCTCTTATGAGGATTCTTCTCCAGAGGTGGATCTATAGGTCTTTGTGGTTCTTCAAATTCTTGATCTTCTTCTCGAGTTTCCTCATTCATGGTTGTATCATGAATTCTGGGTGCTTCTGCTTATTTAGGTTCTTCAACAGGTCTCTTTCTAGATTTGTTGTAAGCTGTGTCTTCATCAAATTTCACATCTCTACTGATGTCAATCTTCTTATATCCTAGGAAATATATTCTGTAAGCCTTCAAGCTTTTAAAGTATCCCACAAATATACCCTTCTTTCCTGAAGGATCTAATTTAGTCCTCTTCTCTTTTGGAATGTGGATGTACACAGGACAACCGAATATTCTGAGATGGATGACTTCTGGTTTCTTGATGGAGAAGACTTCTTCAGGAGTCTTGTTCTCAAGTACTCGATGTGGAGTATGGTTCTGTACATACACCACTGTTCTGGAAGCTTCTGCCCAAAGATGCACAGGAAAGTCTTGATCATGAAGCATTGCTTTTGCAGCTTCCATGATAGTTCTGTTCTTCTGTTCCACAACCCCATTCTGTTGTGGATTATAAGGAGTGGACAACTCCCTCTTAATCCCTGATTCTTTGCATAGCTCTTTGAATTCATTTGAAGTGAATTCTCTGCCATTATTTGATCAAATGGTCTTGATCTTCTTTTCAGTATGGTTTTCAATCAAGGCTTTGAATTCTTTGAACTTACTGAATACTTCGTCTTTGTTCTTCATGAAGTAAACACATGTATTCCTAGAAAAATCATCAATAAAAGAAACATAATATGCATACCCAGTTAGAGAGTTTGATGACATAGGACCGCATACATCGGACTGGATGATTTCAAAGATTCCTTTTCCTTTGCTTTCACTGCTTGGAAATGTCTTCTTTGTATTCTTTCCTTTCGCACATCCTTTGCAAACCCCATCATGTTTTTCTTGGATTTCTGGAAGACCTTTGATAGCTTTGCTTGCAATAGGTAGTGCTCTGTAATGCACATGTGCAAGCCTTCTGTGCCATAGTTCACTTGGATCTACTGTGTCATGGACCAAGGCTTGTTCTGGATAGCCCTTTAATTTGTACAATCCTCCTTCTTGTTCTCCAATCACTACCGCATCATCGATAGTCTTTCCTTTTGGCCACATGATGACTTAACCATCTATGAATGCAACCCGCATTCCTTTTGCATCTAATGCTGATATGGAGAGAAGGTTCTTCTTGATTCCTAGCACAAACAATACTTCTTTCATTGTTAGAGATTTTCCAGAGCCTAACTTATATGAAGATTCCCCACTACCTTTTATTGGATATTGGTAGTCATCTCCTAGCTTTACCTTGTGAGGTGATTCATGTTCTGATAGTCTTACAAAGGATTCCTTGAATCTAGTCATATGTTTGGAAGCCCCACTGTCTATAAGCCAATCATCACTACCATGAGTAATGTTACCTGTGAGAGCTGATATCAGAACATATTCATCCTCGCTTGAAGAATATTCAGTTTCACATCTGGATCTTTTTTTGGATGGTTCATCATCCTCTGCAGCATGAGCATGATGTCTTGTTTTGTTGCTCTTCTTTACTATCTTCTGTTTGTTAGGAAAATTCCTTGCATAGTGTCTTGCTTCATCACAAGTATAGCATATGATCCTAGATACATCTCTACTAGCATTATCTTTGTGAAAGTGCTTACCTCTGGAACCATGAGATTTTCTCTTGCTTTACTTGGAGTGAGACTTGGAGTGTATCGTAGGAGCTTGGTATTCACTTCCCATCTTCTCTTCTTGAGCTGCTATCTGAGCTTCTTCTTGAGAGCACTCTTCCCATAGTCTGCTGAACTTGACTAACTTCTTCCTAGCACAGATTCCTTGGATCAAAGAATCCCATGACCTAGGAAGGCCATTCAATGTAGTCATTACAATCTCTGTGTTTTCCTCTTCTTCATCAACTGCTTCTAGTTTCTCTTTGATTTGAGAAACTCTTGTGAAGTAAGATTGGATTGTTTCTGCATTCTGAATCTTCACATTCTTCAGTTGGTTTCTCAGGGTCATCTTTCGATTGATGTTCTTCCCTTCAAACAATTTGGTTAGGGCATCGAACATAGATTTAGGTGTCTTGAGAGAGGACACCTATGGGATAAGGTGATCCTTGATAGAATCAACAATGATCCTCTTTTACATAACCATCTTCTTCTTATGTAAGGCCTTTGCCTCATCTCCCTCTAGAACTAGAACCTCCTCATGAATGTAGGAGTCTAATTCATTTTCTTCCAGGACCAAGGAGATCCTATACTTCCAGGCTTGGAAGTTTTCATCTCCCTCAAGCTTTTCATCAAGCTTGGTATGATGAGAAATCTTAAATGAGAACCTCAAATGGAAATACAAAAGATTTTAGATCTTACCAGGTTCAAGATGTCGGATCTGAAACTTGAGCTGAAATCCTGTAGAGCTGGTTCAGGAGCAAATTAGGGTTTTTCTTTTCTGGAGTTATGTCTACCCAAATGCCTTGAAATTTGTCCCTAACTTCGATTTTGGGGAGGATATCAATCCATGCCTGGGCTCACTGAAAAATTCCTCTTTTGTGAAAAGCCCTAATTTTCAACAGTAGTGACAGGTCCAAAACTGAAAAACCTCAGAATTGGATTCTGCTTTGACAGAAAGATGCGCCCTAAGGAGGAGATTTCTTCCACCTTACTTTTGCTGAAAATCTATGAAGGAAGATCCACAAACTAGGAAGCCCTAGTTCCTGCAGCTACACAGTGTCTTATTCTCAGGTTAGCTCTCATACCATGTTAGTTTTTCAACATTAAGCTAGCATTATGTTAGGATCTTTACTGAGAGAATAACAAGTACAGCAATCAAACACAAGAGACAATAAACACAATGTTTTTGATTGGGGAAACCATAAATGGAGAAAAACCCCCAACTTCCTCATAGATAGAATCGGCACAAGATGTAAAACCACAAAATAGTAAGATTCACTCCCGACAACAGTAATCTTCTTCTTTTCTAGCCCCAGTGTCTTCTCCTTCCTCAACTATGTGCTACACTTGAGTGTGTGAGTGATGTGTGCTAAATAGAGATCCCAGATCTCTATTTATACTAATACCAACATGACTAAAACCATACTAGGGATGACCTATGCTAGGAGAGTCTAATAACCCTAGTTCCCCGAAACTGCGGGGACTTTAACTCTTACACAATCGAAGGGTTACTCATTATGACTTGACATGACTTGTTTACATTATTGATCCTCCCGATTGGAACATCAGGGAATGAAAACATGATTCAAATACATAATAGATACATCCTGGAATAAACATTGGGTTACAATACATAAGATACATAGATGAATACATTCCGAAGTTACAAATACATCAACACTCCCTTATTAACTTCCCAATGTTTCCACCCAACCTAGGGAACTAGTAGGATTGATGGAATTTTCCTGCTATCCAATTATTTGAATGAGAACATTACAGTGTATGTGGAGAAACCACTTGAATTTGAGACACATGACAAGTAGAATCATGTGTACAAATTGAAGAAATATTTGTACGGATTGAAGCAATATCCCAGGAGATGGTACGGCAGGATGGGAAACTTCTTGACTAGTTTTGGATTTACCAAGAATAAAGAAGACTCTGACCTTTACTACAAGGTTGAGAAGGTGAACCCAGTAATACTCCTACTATATGTAGATGACCTATTTTTGACATGTGAGGATAGGTTTATTGCATATACAAAGATGAATCTTGCTGCTGAATTCAAAATGAAGGACTTTGGCATGATGCATTATTTTCTAGGTATGGAGGTGTGGCAGAGTATAGATGGAGTCTTCCTTCGTCAAGGGAAGTATACCATAGATATCTTGAAGAGGTTTGGGATGATGGAATGCAAGTAAGAAGCCACACCCATGGCATCAAACTTGAAGCTACTTTTTGATGCTTCATTAGAGTCATTTTATGCCAAGATATATCATCATATGATTGGGTCATTTATGTTCCTGATGAACATGTGACCAGACATATACATTGCTCTGAACACTTTGAGCTAGTTCCTTATGGATCCAAGACAAGTTCACCTGGTTGCTACAAATCATATATTGAGGTACTTGAAGGGTACAATTGAAGTAGAATATGTTGCAGCTTGTTCAACTAGTTGTGAGGCAATATGGATTAGGAAGCTACTATATATTTGATCTCCAGTTAGAGGCGACTTGTATCTTCTGTGAAAACCATAGTTATGCGAAGTTGTCTGAGAACCCAGTTTTCCATGACAAGTCGAAGCATATTGAGATCAAGTACCACTATATCAGAGATATGGTGCAGAGAGGAGCAGTGAAGCTCCAATATGTTGCGACGGATGAGCAGATAGCCAATGTGTTGACCAAGCCATTAGCCAGAGTGAATTTTGAATACTTAAGAGAGAAGCTTGGTGTACTTTAGATCGAGGTTCCTTGCAAGGGAAGGTGATGAGTCTGGAAGATATAGATGCATGAGAGCCTTTATCTCATGGTTGTAGGTGTGTCCCTCCATGGTGCAGATGTAAGGGTTGTGTTTGTTCCAATTGATATGTGTGTGTCTTGGCTATGCTCTGTGTGACGATGAGATTATCTGAAGATGACGAGACAGTAGTGGGGGATTTAGGTTTTGTAGAGGAATATAATCAGTCCTAGGAGATCCTTCAGGATTTGTAGAGGCATATAATAAGTCCTAGGATTCTCCTTTAGGTTTTGTAGAGGAATATAATTAGTCTTGGGAGACCTTTCAGGTTTTTCAAAGGCATATAATCAGTCCTGGGATGCTCCTTCAGGTTTTGCAGAGGCATATAATCAGTCCTGGGATGCTCCTTTAGGTTTTGCAGAGGAATATAATCAGTCCTGGGAGACCCTTCAGGTTTTCCAAAGGCATATAATTAGTCTTGGGATGATCCTTCAAGTTTTTCAGAGGCATATGATAAGTCCTGGGAGATCCTTCAGGTTTTTCAGAGGCATATAATTAGTCCTGGGAGATCCTTTAGGCTTTATAGAGGCATATAATCAGTTTTGGGATGCTCCTTTAGGTTTTACAGAGGAAATGTAATAAATCCTGAGCTGTACCTACTTGATGATTTGAATACCTACATGGAGGCCAGTCCTTCATCCATAGAGAGAGTGTCTCTCTATTTTAACACACACACACTCACTCATCAAGTTCGCAAGAGAGAGAGAGAGAGGAAAAGCTCACACAAGTGAGAGAGAGAATTTGTCGAAGATCATCTTTATACTTTTGTATTTTACTTTTTCTACTAGTGCTCATTCTATCTCTGAGGAAGTTACGAGTTTTTCTCCTTTATGGTTTCCCAGAGGAAAATATTTGTGTATCTTGTCTCTTGTTTCTTGTACTTATTGATGTTCATGTTATTCTCTCAGATAAGATCCTAAATCATATTGAATAAACTGTATAAATATAACAGCTATCGCCTTGCATTCCAACATTCTGAATATTCTCAGAATCTCCTCTGCATACTTTCCTTGACTAAGGAAAATACCATATGCACTCTGCCACACCTCCATGCTTAGGAAGTAGTGCAAAATTCCTAGGTATTTAATCTCGAACTTGGTATCAGGTCTCCTCTTTAAATATGCAATGAGTTCATCCTCTCCTGTAAAGAACATGTCATCGACATATAGCATGAGCATCACTAGTATTCCTCCTTCAATCTTGAAGTAAATGTTGGAATCCAATTTACTCTTAGTAAATCCTAAGCTCATATGGAAGCTATATTTCTTGTTGTACCATATCCTAGGTGCCTGTTTCAATCAATACAAGGACTTCTTCAATTTGCACACATGAGTCCTCTTGGTATGTGGCTTGAATCCCAGTGGTTGTTCTACATACACTTCATCCTCGACTACACCATTCAAGAATTTTGTCTTAACATCCATCTAGTGTATTTTCCATCTCATAACTGCATCTAATGCAAGTATAGGTATGATGGAAGTGTACCTTGCTACAGATGCAAATGTCTCCTCATAGTCTATTCCTTCTTTCTATGAGAAGCATCATGCCACGAATCTTGCCTTATGTTTCTTTGTTATGAATAAAATAATAAATAAAAATACATAATAATCAATAATAATAATAATTAGTAAACATTAAAACCAAGAGTTGCGACTCTCCAAATAGGTGTGCCTNATTTTCTCATCCATAAAATATTCATATATATATATATATATATATATATATATATATATATTTATTTATTTAATTGAAGATGGATCATCTTCCTTCATAATCCTGGATACATGCATTTTCCTGCAACAACGGAAATGGTGTAACATATCAGAGTGGTTTCTCCTCCCCTGAGCTAGGATTCGACTCTTTCTTCTCAAAACTTGGTTCTCATTCAACACACTCTTCCACCACCCTCCCCTCCTTTATATTCGCCCACTTTTGCACCACCTCCACCTCCATATGCAAACTGGGTCCATCTCCACGTCCACGTCCATTTGTCCCTCCTACCAACTTCATGGCTCCATTGCTCTGCTGTAATCCCTGTTTCCACCTATCCCCATGTTCAATTTTTTCCTCGTGATCGCATTTCACTCTTCTCCTTTACTCCTACATGAATCATTCCTTCACACCTAGAAACCCTCTCCACTCTCTTACATGTCCTCTCCACTTCAACTTCCCCTTCACCCTACATCTCTTCCATCTTCTTCCTCATAGACCCATGCACCTATCCATCTATTACCTCGCTCCCCTACATAGTTGCAACCTAACGCTCTCTACAGTTTCTCTCCTCCCCATCCTGCAGCCTCCCCAAGATACCAGTCCCTCCTGTCACACCCATTCTCTTCTGCACAATCCCCATTCCCTTTCATTTCCTTCTCTCTTCCCCATCCTGAACACTCTCCAAGCTCCATGCTATTACCTCTTCTTGTGCCTGTCGCTGCACTCTCCACGCTAGCTCTTCCCTCCACTACCTCGACTCCTCTCCCTTCTGCCATCCTCTCGCTATGCCCAACTCTATCCATTTAAAACCTTAACTTTTTATAAAAAATAATATTATTTAATTAATATTCATTTTTATTAAAATCTCAATTCAAATTATAATAGAAATATTTAAATATAATATTTATTAATTTTACAATAATTATAGTAATTATTTTACTATAATAATTATTATCAATTCATTATTTTCCCAAAGAAATTCTCTTCTTTCATTTCACTCAAGCCAAAATAATGTTCAAATACACACCTCCACATACCAAGACCAAAGCCAGGATGAAATTAAAATACCAAATTACGTAATTGGGGAAGGACATCAAGGTCCCCATCGCCAATAAAGAAACTGGAAGGAAGAAATGAAAAATAACAATGCAACACTTAATAAAGAAATCAAAGATGAAGTTATTCTAGTATTAAAAATAAGACTTGATGACAACCTAGACATGATGAACAAGAAAAACAATATTTGGATGACAAAATGAGTGCCATGACACAATACATGAATGCCATAACACATAACCATAATACATTCATGGAAGTGTTACAAATACTAATTCCTAGTAAAAACCAAGTCAACAGTCTAGATATGTTAGATTCCTCATCTCACGTTTCCACACTAAAAACACTGTCCAAGAATCAAGAAGATTTGGAAAAATAAATAAAGATTAACAATGTGTCTCTTAAACAAGAGATTGAAACAAAAGTACTTCCATATATGGAGGCACAATTAAACAAAAAAATGGACGCTATCATTAAGATAGTAGAGAAGGAAAAGGATAAAAATAACCACAAACAACAAAGAAGTTCAAATATGTCGGTTGCATCATATAGTACCTCTGAGTCACCATCCAACCATAAATAAAAAAGCAACTAATATCATCCTTACATAGTGTACCCACCTAAGGAAAAAATAGAGTTGTTGAAATACAATGGGAGTGAAGACCAATGTGTTGCTTGGTTAACAAAGTAGAGGAGTACTTCAACATATACAATATTACATCTGAGGAAGAGAAGGTGAAATATGCATCAATGCATATGGAATGGTATGTCTATAATTGGTACATGTTGTGGAAGGGAGACAATTTTTCCTACACCTGGAACTTGTTCAAAAATAATTTTTTTAAAAGGTTTCAAGGAATCACAAAAGATGATTTTTTTCATAAATTTTACCATATTACAACAGGAAGGAAGTGTCGAGAATTCACACATCTGTGGGAACATCTGTCGACAAAAATATTTGGTTTATTTGACAAATACGAATCGAAACCTATTTAGGAGGTCTTAAACCATACCTCCAAAAATAATTAAAGATGCATGACATACCAAACGTAGAAGTGGAAAGACATAAATAAAAAGCAACAAAACACAAATTGAAAGGCATAAAAACAAGAGGTGATAACAATTATCGACAAGAAAAAGAGACACAATGCATATATTTTTGAAATAATTGGTCACCCAGTCATCAATGCCACAAACCTCAATCATATACCTATGGTGTTGAAAATAGGCCAAAAACATCTACTAGTTACTTTGATAATGTCAAAAAAAGAAGAAAAACACATGTTGTTGATGTGGTGATGACTGGATCCCAAGCAAAAAATGTAGGGACCGTCAGATAATACATTGCAAAATCATAAATGGAAAAGAAGTACAAGTATCTGCAGATGAAATATTATCTGATTCTAATACCGACACAAAATCAGAGTGAAGAATGACATCATAAAAATCAAGCTTTGAGGACGAAGTTTTCCTAAGGGGAAGGCAATATTATGAATAAAATAATAAATAATAAAAATACATAATAATAAATAATTAGTAAACATTAAAACCAAGAGTTGTGACTCTCAAAATAGGTGTGCCTAAGATATATTTAAAGCTGGATTTTCATTGTATTTTCTCATCCATAAAATATTCATTATTATAATATTTATTTAATTGAAGATGGATTATCTTCCTTCATAATCCTGGATGCAAGTGTTTTCCTGCAACACTAGATACAATGTAACATTTTCAATGCCACCATACGCAACGTGCTTGATCATGTAGATCCACTTTGAAGTCATGATAGGATTCCTTTCCGGTCCTAGAACTATCTCCCAGACATCATTCTTCATAATCGAATGATACTCCTCAATCATGGAATCCTTCCATTCTTTCTTTTTTGCAACCTCGTCATAGTTGTAAGCCTTACATGTCAATGATGTCACACAACAGGGCCACATATTTGTTGTAAGGTATTGGTATTTTCCTTTCTCTATGCATCCCTTCTGGAGCACCATACCTTTCGACATCTTGTATTAGATATGGAGCCCATGATGGTTTCCTCTTGTGGGAGTCATTCTCATGAAGTGTCTGTACATGATCTTGTGGTTTTTCCATGTCATGATCTTCATGGTATTATGGAAATTCCAATTCCATTATCGTATCTCGGACTCTCATTTCTTCAGGTTCCTCCACCTCTTCAATAGGTTGCATCCTGGATCTGGAGTATGTCGAGCTCTCATCAAAGGTTACATCTCTACCGATGTTGATCTTTTTGATTCTTGTGAAGTATATTTAGTAGGCCTTTTATGTATCACTATATCGTATGAATATTCCCTTCCTCCCAAAAGGGTCAATCTTGGTCCTCTTCTCCTTTGGGATATGTATGTACACTGGGAAGCCAAATATTACGAGATGGATGAATTTTGGTTTATCTCCTAAGAAAGCCTCTTCAGGAGCCTTGTTGTCAAGTACTCGATGAGGAGTATGGTTCTGTACATACACAACTGTCCTTGATGCTTCCTCCCAAAGGTGCATTGGAAGATCCTGGTCATGTAGAATTACTTTCACTGCTTCCATTTTGGTTCATTTCTTTCATTCCACAAATCCATTCTACTGATGATTGTATGGAGTGCTCAACTCCCTCTTAATCCTAGAATCTTTGTAGAGTTCCTTGAATTCTTTTGAGGTGAACTCTCCACCATTATCTGATCACATAGTATTGATCTTCCTTTCGGCATGGTTACTGACAAAGGATTTATATTCCTTGAACTTACTGAATACTTCATTTTCCCCTTTCAAGAAACATATGCAAGTCTTACATGCAAAATCATGTATAAAGGAAACACAGTACACATACCCACTTAGTGATATGGATGACATGATGGGACCACACACATCTAAGTGTACTATCTCCAATATTCCTTTATATTTACTTTCACTGCTGGGAAATGTCTTCTTTGCATTCTTTCCTTGTGCACATCCTTTGCAAATGCCTTCATGCTTTGCTTGCAATCGATAGTGCTTTGTAATGCACATGTGCAATCCTTCGGTGCCATAGTTCACTTGGTTCTATTGACTAATGAACCAATGCTTGTTCAGGCTCTCCCTTAAGTTTGTACAAGCCTCTGTCTTGTTCTCCAATAATTGTAGCATCATAAATTGTATTTCCTTTAGGACACATTAGAAATTGGCCATCAACAAATGAAACTCTCATTCCCTTTGCATATAGCGCAGAGATGGAGAGAAGATTCTTCTTAAAATTTGGAACATATAGAAAATCCTTCATATTTAAATAAGTTTCAGAGTATATCTTGTATGAATATTCTCCACCTCCTTTTATAGGGTATTGATAATAATTCCCAAGTTTCATCTTGTGAGGTGACTCATGCTCAGACATATTGACGAACGATTCTTTGTATCTTGTCAGATGTTTATATGCCCCACTATCCACAAGCCAATAATTTCTTCTATGTGAGATATTTCCCGTGAGTGATGAAATTAGCACATACTCTTCATCTGACTCATCCTTCTCTCTTCTGAATATTTTTTTTGTTGGTTAATCGTCTTCAGCGGTGTGAGCATGGTGTATTTTCTTCTTGTTGAAGGAGTCCTTGTTCTTGGGAAAATATCTTGCAAAGTGTCCATTTTCATCACAAGTGTAGCATCGAATGTTAGATCGATATTTTTTGAACTTATTTTGTTTCTTGTCCTTATTCGTGTTGTGATGGTGGTTCTCCTTCTTCTTGTACTTATTTTTGGTGTAAGCCATGAGAGCTTGATATTCATTTTCTTCCATATTCTCTTCCCTTGTTATGAGACAAGATTATTCTTGTGTACATTCTTCTTGGAGTCGACTAAAAGATATCAACTTCCTTCTTGCACATATCCATTGAATGTATGAATCCCATGATCTTGGGAGGCCATTCAAGGTAGTCATCACAATCTCTCCTTATTCTACATTCTCTTCAACTATTTCAAGTTGCTCCTTGATTTGAGAAACCCTTGTGAATTAGGACTGTATAGTATCTGAGTTCTGTATCTTCTCATTCATCACCGGTTCCTCAATGTCATCTTCTGATTGATGTTATTTCCTTCAAACATTTTTGTCAAAGCATCAAATACTTAATTCGGTGTATTAAAGGATGACACATGTGCGATGAGATGATCCTTAATTGGATTTGCAATGATTATCTTGGACTTAACCAATTTATTCTTATGAGTATCCTTAGCCTCATCTCCCTCTATCTCTGGAACTACTTTACTAATGTACTAGTCCAAATCATTCTCTTCAAGGATCAAGGAGATTCAATACTTCCATGCTTGAAAGTTACAATCTCCACCAAGCTTGTCCTCAAGATGAGTACGATGAGCCATCTTCAAATGAGAACCTAAAATGGAAATAGAAAATATTTAGATCTTACCAATTTGAGGTGTCCGGCCTAGTTCTAGAGCTGGCTGACCTAGGGTTTATTAGAGAAAGCCTACTTTTCCAAACTTGGAATTTGGAAATTCTGTTTTGACCAAAAGATGTGCCTCCTTGAGGCGAGTTGCTAAGATAAGTGATTTTATGAATACTGAGGTGGGGAGCCTTCAAAACTTGATGCCTTAGTTTCTTCCCGTAGCGTCTTGCAGTAAAAAAATGAAACTTCTTCGAATTTGAAATCGCTTCCACCAAAATATGCACCCCTCTAGGGTGAGTTATCCTAGCCCTATTTTCTTGATGATCTATGGAGAGAAGACCTTGAACTAGGAAAACCTATTTTTCACTATTGCACAGTTCCTTATTTTAGAGAGGATCTGATGCCATGTTAGTTTTTATAATCTAATTAACTTGATTAAGTTATTTATCTAAACGAATAACAAGCATAACAAGATACACAAGATAGAGCAGATACACAAGACAAAAATATTTTCACTGGGGAAACCATAAAGTATTGTTGGCATGAAGTTTTGGGGTAAGTTAGATGCACATCATCATGGATGCTGCACAAGGTAAAAGATGCTGCGCAAGGTGGAAAATGACGCATAAGTCAGATTTACAATATTTTATGTATTTCGGTCATATTTTGTATATTTGGAACGCATTATATGGATTGTGGTCACTATTTTGTAGATTATGTTAATAAGTAGTTAGGAAGTTGGTTAAGCGGACCACCAATGTAATGGCGCGGGCCTATAAATAGATTTATAAGTGCAAGTGTTATAGGTTCTTATCCAGTTCTTAGTCTCTTCTTGTATCTTCTTATCTTTGTGCACATATGAGAGATTCTTCTTGGTTTTGAGAACAACAGCTTTTTTGGCTCTGTGTATGTGACTAAAGAACTATTGAGAATATGTGTTTTGCTGCGAAGAGTAATAAAACATGGAAGAGATTGAGCATTATAATTGTGTCTTTTACTATATTTTCTTTTCTTGTTTTCTATGATCCAAATGTGAATACAATGTGTGTCTGCGATGTGGATATGTGAATGATGCGATGTACCTCAGTTTTAAATGATGATATAATCCTAGATCTGATTGCGCACTGATGTTTTGCTACGATTCAGTTATGTTAATGTGATCTATTGAATGATGACATGATTCTATTGATGCATAATATAAGTATTTAGATCTGTTGAATAATGTTCTGTTGATTTGATGAGTTGATGCATGGTCCTCCTTCAAAACTGCAAAAACTTGGTTCCAATAGTTCTCCCTCAAACATCTCGGGTGAGACTTCATCTGCTCTACAGGAGTTGCTAGATGGGGTAAAAACTATTTGGGTCGATGCTCATGGAGAACGCGGTGGTTTGGGTGTCGACAGAGAGTGAACCCCTGTCGACGAGTTTTGTGTCAACAAATGGTTTCGTTTCTAGGACTTGAAGTTTGAAAAAGGAGGAGGACATGGTGTGGCATCCGAGGAGATTGAAAATATAGGATTGGTTCGACCAAAAGGCATGGGAGTTTCCTGGGAAAGAGAATAAGAAACCTGGACCAACGATGGATCAGTGGATGGCAAGGTACATGCATGATGTCCCACATGAATATTTTTTCATTGAGTTTTCGATAATATTGTACAAGTGGTTGGAATGATTGACATATCAGAAGATGAATTTCCAAGGAGGCAAACCGACTATCTCGACACCAGAATTGATCCAACGGTTGCAAGAAGTAGACAAAAATGCATCAATGTTTGTTGAAGTTTGGCTTGACAATATCTTGGAGGGATATATCACTGAGTTCATGGTCAAAACAATTAAATCTTACAGCGACACAGAAAGGGATTTCTTTAATGGACCAAGATGTAGGTTCCTATTATCTTGCCAGTTGTCTATTAAGATGCTAATCTGTGAAAAAGGGAATATTGAAGATGAACTCTATCGAGTAGAAACCTGGTCTAGAGAGGGTATGGGTATTGGGGAGATGAGGGTTGGATGGAATGATACGGGGTATATGGATGGAAGTTACAAAGGGACTGTGATGGAAGTTGAGGAAGGAAGTTGTCTTACGAGAGGAGGAGCAAGGTTTTGACAAGAAAAGAGGAAGAGGACACGAGAGAGTCACGCTGTGACCGAAACGCGAGACCACGAGAGAATACCACACGGGCCGAAGAGAATTTATAGCAATGGAGGAGATGATCAAGCTATGTATGAGCCCTAGGAAAGACTAACCTAGAGCAACAACATACCCACACCTTAGTGCATTGCACCACAATCGAAAAGAAATACTAGCTCGACACTGACTTTTCTGACGTGTCAACATCACTCTAACAGTAGCAGATCAACAAATGTAGGAAGAAGGCCCAGGATGGTGGGTGATGATGTGAAGTTACCCCTCTTTCATGGGAATTGTTAGGTCATGTTTTTGTTTTCCATCTTTTAATACTTTTGTTTTATGTTTTAAAGTTTAGTTTTATTCTTTATTCCTAGAAAATTTTATTGATTGGGATAGTTTGAGTTTTTTCCCTTTAGCTTTCATGTTATTTGATTTTTTAGTTTATTTTTACAAGTTTTGGTTTGATTTCGTAATCAAAGGGCTTATATAAGGCTTATATGGATTAAAAAGTCTAAAAAAAAACATAAAAGTTTAATTAGGACTCCTAAACCAAGTTTAAACCTATACCATGAGATTAATTTTTGAAAATCATTAACTTGAATTTTCTTGTAGCGCAAGCCAAAAACAAATGCACATAGGCACTATAAGAAAGTTGTGCAAGTTAAAAATCACCATTCAACATTTCAAAGATTTAGTTCTCTATGTTGCCGACACTGCGGCAACATTCCGGTATAAATCTTCGACGAGATAGTTGCTAGAGCTTCCGATCACCGACCGCGAAGCTAGTGGTTTAAAGCGTCAACACTACGGCAGCATTCCGGTATAAAGCTTCGATGAGATAGTTACTAGAGCCTCTGATCGCCGATAGTGAAGCTAGTTATTTAAAGCGGCGACACTGTGGCAGCATTCCGGTATAAAGCTCCGACGAGATAGTTGCTAGAGCCTCCGATCGCCGATCGTGAAGATAGTGCTTTAAAGCGTCGACAGTGTGGCAACATTCAGTCTTGAGGTTCCGATGCATTAGTGATTACAGCTTCCGATGGTCAACAAGATAGTAATTGGAAGTGTCAATACGTTTATTCTTGGGGTTCCGATCGCCGATGCTAAGAAAGATTAGTTGTTAGTGATGGGAGACACCGATACCATGGCAACATTCAAATATTAATCACTGTGAGAAGTGTGAGTATCATCATGAAGGCGCATCGTGGTGGTTTATTGCAGAAGTGAGACAATAATGATAGCAGACCATAATGAGACAAAGGCGTTTTGAATCATGTTTTTCTGAAAATGCACGTAGAGCAGGTGGAGATCGTGGCGAAAAATCAATACTTGAAAATCAAAATTTTGAAACAGAGTAAAATTAGGGATTTTGGGAGCGATCGTCTGGAGTGTCAAAATGGTCAGAGAATATTGGGGCATGCAGTTTGACACCTGACAGATAGGAGAATAGGATTCCAACAACTGGATTAGTCATTTTAACAGGTAGGCTGTGAACTAATTTCCAAGGTTTATTAATTTGGGGTTTTTCTAAACAGAAGATTAATGACTAAATTGAGGGAAAATTATTAGTTGTTAAGCCTAATTGATACTAAATGATGGATGCTCAGTCATGAAGTTAAAAGTATTGTCCAGCTTAAAAGACAGTCAAAGTGTCTTGTATTTATAGAAACTGTTTGATAATATTTCAAAATGAAAAAGAGTGTAAAGACCAATAGAGCAGAACCCTCAGACTTAAGTTGGGTCAAAAACTTTCCAGATTGTGCACAATTGTTTGCAGAAGTAGGATGGTTAGTGTTCTTCGAAAAGATTCAAGGTTATCACTTAGAGGTTTCTTACAAGTTTTCTCAATATTTAGACAAGGATGTAGTGTCTTTTGACACTTTGTAGTTGAAACTAACCAGGGAGTTACTAGCAGAAGCAACAGGAATTCTGGATGAGGGAGAATTCTGGTTCAAAAAGGTGCCCTTCACCTTTGATGCTCAGAGATATTTGCTTCCAGGTGTAGTATCAGACTGGGGAAAAGGTGTTCCTATTCAAAACTTTAAACTTGAGTGGATTGAGCCTATCAAAATATTACAAAGCTATGTCACCTGTGAGGGTAGATTTGCCTTTGTGTTTAAGTATCATTTTAGATTCCTTCAACATCTTAGTCATGAATCTAAAATGAATCTTCCTTTCTTCTTTTTTAAAATATTACAGAAGATGTCATGTAGGGTGAAAGAACACCAATATCATACAAAACAATCAGTTTTTCACCATGGGCTCATAAAGTTGATCATAAGTACTGTATTGTAGAAAAGAGAGAAGACATGGGAATACTTCTTATTTTGGTCAGGTTTCAAAACTGAGAAGGAGGATCAGTCTCAGAAGAGACAGGTAGATAAGGGCCAGACTTTGATTAAGAAAATTAGAAAGAAAGTCATAGTCAAAGATGAAGAAGCTGATAAACCAGGAGAAGCTTCGAATCAGGAAAATGAAAACATTGAGTTTGGGCAGCGAGTTAGTGTTGAAGAAAGCAAAGTTTTACGGTCAGAGATGAAAGAATTTGAGCCAGTGGAAGATGTTTTACCTGTAGAATCAAATCAAGGTGAAGAGGAAGATGTTAAGGAACAGAAGTAGAGCCCCATTATAGTATTTTCTGAAGAGGAGATAGTGCCATGAAATAAAATAGGGAAGGTTGTTGAATTTGCTTCAATAACTCATCAAGGAAAAGTTCTGAAAATGTTAGGAGAAGTTGGAGCAGTCTGGAGACCCAAGGCAAGGCTGAAGAACAAGCTTAGGTTAAACATGAAGAAATTATTAAATCCCAAATTGGATGAGAAAAAGGTTACAATAATATAATATTCATCATCTCAGGAGAAATTGGGAGATAGTGAAGATGATAACGAAGAAATTATAAAAGGTAAAAAACCAATAGTATCAAAAGAAAAATCAGTATTTACTGATACTAATATTTCATACATTTTCATGAAGGTTAAAAAACAGATGATTTAGGAACAACAACAGAATGATATAAAGAATTCTTGTATAGAGAAAAGAGAGATAATTGAAGAAGAAGTTCAGTGCAGTATTGAAGCTAAAGAATAGCCATAGGTTCCTGTAACCTTCACAGAGCTTACAAATGAGGATGAAGAAATATACAAGAAGTTGAAAATACCATGGACACCTGAAGGGATGCAAACAATATTAGGAGATAAATGTATTGATTCTGAAAATAAAAATATATAAAGGAGCATTAAGCAATACAAGCATAAAAGTGAATATATGCATGAAACCAATAATGGATTAGTAGTTGCAAATATGAGACTTAGAGAAGACTTGGAGGAAGTAAACAATCACTACCAGGAATTGATTGCAGTATATAAAGAGGGTCTTAAAAGAAAAAGACAGACAGAGAATCAGTTTACAGAATTAAGGTAGACTATCCAGGAGCTGAATCAGTAGAATTAAGAGTTAACAAAGAGGGTTACAGACTTGGAAGCAGACCACTTGAAAGCTAGAAGGAAAGCTCAGGATTTGGAGGGAATTGCTCTATTAGCTGAAGCAACAAAAGACTAGTAAAGTTCTTTAAGGAGAGCATTTATTTGTCAGTTCGAAAAGTTATTTATCTTTTTTGTATAATGTTAGTTTATATTGAACAATTTGATAGATGACCTAAAAGTAGTCAGGGTTCAGTTATGAAACTGTTTTTGAATGAACATGATAAATGTAAGTCTGAAAGAGGACAAAGGGTTCGATTTTTGCTGACAAGAGGAGGCTATCAGGCTTTGTTTATGAGCTAAGTGTAAATACTCTTATGTGTTTTTGATGACATAACTATGAAATATATGCACTATATTCCCTTTTGATTATTGACTAGTTTCATTTCTAATTTGTGTTAATTACTCATTTGGTATATTCATTTCCCGTTTAATGTTTTTATGCTTGAAATTCTTGCTAACTGTGGGTGAAACTCAGTATTTTGTTTATTCTGTTGGATTATGGTTTATATGTTATACATATCAGTCATTCAAATGCTCATGATTTAGTGTTTTCTTTGGTCTTATGAATGTTTTCCCTCTTGTCTTCAAACTGTTCAACCACAACCCTAGAAAAACCCTATTTTACTTTATTGTGTTTATTGAGATTGTGTTGGCTTTTTCTCTTGTAGTTTGGGGACAATTTCTGGCACTAACATCTTTGGCGCCGTTGCCGGGGAACGAAGTTGAAAACCTATTTTCCCTGGGATACTTATCTTTTCACTGATTTTGAGAGGTGAACTTAAACCAACAAATCTTAAAGACTACTTTTCACCAGTATTTCACAGTGGCTACTAAGGGAGTTGGAACAAGAAACAGACCTAGTTCACCTTTACAGCTGCGTGTTTTAGACCCAGAATAGATATTGAAAACAACTAGGAAAATCAAAAGGTCTCAGTCATAACCAACCCTATGTAACCCTGATCAGTTAGATATTTCATCACCTTTTTCTGTTCTGAGGGGAGAAGAACAAGAGTCATCTTGGTTGAAGCCTACAATTCCTATTGGTAATTTTCAAGTTTTCACTGATCCTCAATCTTTTAAGAAAGCGAAGACAATATCTCCTAGAAAAATCCCTTTGTTTCATATCAAAGTTGGTAAAACTCCATTTCATCCAAGTTCTAGTCAAGTATTTCCATCACCTAAACCAGTTAACTTAAAGATGGCAGCCCAAAATCAGCGATTAGACATGATGGACCGAATGGTGGCAGCTAGGTATGCACCTTTAGTTTTGCCTCAGCCTTTGAATGCACTTCCTGGGGGTGATTACCAAAAATATCTTCCTAGGTTTAATGGACAAGGTGAAACTACAACTGAGGAGCATTGGGATGCTTTTCTTAGCTATCCGAATATTGAGGCCAAGGATGTATCGATGAGGATGTTTGTATAGAGTCTTGATGGAGAGGTTAGAAAATGGTTCAGGGAGTTGCCTGCAAATTCTATCACTATCGTAGAAGAGCTTCAGGACCTTTTCATGAGACAATGGGGTGATACCAAGGATCACACCTATTACATCACTGAGTTTGGAGCCCTTAGGATAAAGAAGGATGAAACCATAGCTGATTTTTCGAAGAGATTCAATAAAATGTATGGCAGCATTCTTGTAGAGATAAAACCTTTAGAAACATCTACAAAACTCACATATCCCAATGCTGTTGATCATGAATTTTCTGTACTTTTAAGAGAAAGAATACCTATTACTTTACTGAACATGCAGGATGCAGCATTAGAAGTGGAGTCCAATATATTAGCTTCTAATAGATTGAAGGGAAATACAACTCAGCAGATATATGATAGGAAGGTAAAGAAAGAGGCAACTCCAGGGGTTTCAACATCCCACTTTGCAGAAGGAAAAATTGATGAAATGACCAAGCTAGTTAAGATCTTGATAGCAAAATTAAACAAGTTGGAATTAGAGAAGAATTCAAACAAACCTATTCAAGAGTGTGATAGAAACCCTAATAATCCAAACCAATTCAGAAGACAGTTTGTGCCTCGTTTCATTCCCAGAGAGAGAAGAAATAATGATATTCAGCGAGAAAGGAGAGAAATTGAGGATCAAAAAGTACCACCCCCACTTCAAAATAATGTAGTTGATGAAGAAGAAATTGAAGAGGAAGTGTTCTTTGAGGATACAGACAAGGATATGAATTATTTTGGAGAGAAGTTAACTGAGGGTTTTGTCACTGAAAAAGAGTTTTTAAACTCAGAATATTATGATGTTGATATGTTTGAAACAGAAAATGATTTAAATCTTGAAGTGACTGCTGTAACTGCTAATACATACTAGACTGAGCCAAAGAAAACTTTAAATTTGAGGTCAGGTCCAAAGCAAGTAGTTCAAAATCTAAAGAAAAAGGTAGTTGTACCTCCTAAACAGCAGTCTGATCCTATGTTAGAGAAAAAACAAACTCAGGATAAACAAAAGAAGAATGTGGAAGTTGAAGAGGTAAATAAAAGTATGCAGAGTTTTAACCTGGAAAATGAATTAGGCAAAATCAAGATCCCTATGCCTTTCACCGAGTTGATGAAGAATCCTTCTTATAAACATTCAGTTCTGAAAATGATTGGTTCAGCAAACAGTCAACCTCACTATGATACAATGAATTTACAAGAAGAAAGTCCTAAAATCTTTATTGGATCAGCCTTGGTAGAAGAAACTGAAAATGAGGCAAGTGCATCACCTCCTTTTACATCACACTAACTATTCATGAATAGATGATACAAAATTGTCTTTTGGATTTAGGAGCATCACATAACCTAATACCAAAAGCGGTCATGGAGGCTTTAGGTTTGAGTATAACAAAACCGTATCATGATTTGTATGCTTTTGATTCACAAGCTGTAAAATGTTTAGCAGTTATTAAAGATATGGTTGTCAGTTTAGCTCAGCTACCGATGAAGAGTGTGATTATGGATGTGGTAGTAGTAGACATTACACCTAAGTTTGGACTGCTCCTCCCTAGATAATGGGCCAAGAAAGTTGGTGGAACACAACAGATGGATTTAACATATGCTACTATTCCTGTATTTGGAGGAGAAAACAGAAGGTTATATAGAGAGTTACAATTTTCCTATATTGTGACAGATGACAAGAACCCTACAAATCATCGTTTGTATGCTGTTGACAAGGATTTGGGTACTTGTATGCTGCATTTTAGTGATGATGATAATACTGCTGGTTTATTACAGGTTGAAAAGGAAAATCCAGTAAAATGCACTAGGGAACAAGAAGATGAACTTTGGCAATTATATTTTGATGGATCATCCCGTAAGGAAGGTGCTAGAGCAGGGGTTCTTTTAATATCTCCTGGTGGTGAAATAGTAAAGTTAATGTATAAATTGGAATTTATTACCACCAATAATACTGCAGAATATGAATCTTTGTTGTTAGGTTTGAAAGCTGCAAAAGATTTAGGCATTCAATAGATTTCTGTATATGGAAACTCCGAGTTGGTTGTTCAGCAAGTGATGAACAACTATCAAGTGAAACAAGATTTGTTGAAAGTGTACCGTAATGAAGTATGGGATATGATAGAAAATTATTTTGTGGCTTTTAAAATCACTTATATTCCTAGGGATCATAACCAAACTGCTGATTCTCTAGCCCTAGCAGCCACACATTTTAGGATTCCCAAAATGACACAGATAAAATATCCTATTGAGGTTAGGTACAGACCTTCTGTACTTGATAATGTAAGGTAGTGGAAATTTTTTAAAGATGGCATTGAAATAAAAAGGTTTTTAGAGTTAACAGGTGAGTTTTCCAATTCCCTAATTGATTAAGAACAAGATGACGGGGTTGAATATTTTGAAGATATTGCAGAAAATGAGATTGCTGGTCACAAGATTATTGAACTTAAAAGTAATTTCATTCCTAAAATTTTGGTGCCATTAGAGAGAGTATTTTCAAAATATGATACACCTTTAAAACCTGTTGTACATTCTTCAGAAGAAAATGTGGTGGAAAACAATATTGGCACCCCTGAACATCCTAGAATGGTGAAGATTTCAAAAGCACTCACAATAGAGCAGAGGAACATGTACATTAAGTTGTTAAAAGAGTATGTTGATGTTTTTGCTTGTTCATATGAAGATTTGAAAACATAAGGTACTGGAATTATACAACATAAAGTGCCTTTAAAATCAAATGTTAAACCTTTCAGACAAAAATTAAGGAGGATAAATCCAACTTTGTTTCCTGTTATTGAAAAGGAGGTGAAAAAGTTATTAGATGCTAAGATCATTGTTCCCCTCAGGTATTCTTCATGGGTTTCCAATTTAGTTCCTGTCAGGAAAAAGAATGGTGAAATCAGACTGTGTGTTGATTTTAGAAATTTGAATAGGTCTTCATTGAAGGATAATTACCCTTTACCAAAAATAGAAAAAATATTGTAGAAGGTGGTTGGTGCATAAATAATTTCTATGGTTGATGGTTTTTCAGGATATAATCAAATTGCCATGCATCCTAATGATAAAGAAAAAACAGCTTTTACTACTCCCTGGGGAACTTTCATGTATGATAAAATGCCTTTTGGATTAATGAATGCTGGAGCAAATTTTCAAAGAGCTATTGACATAGCCTTTGTAGGGGAAAGGGATAAGTTTGTAGTGATTTACTTAGATGATATTACATTCTTTTCACAATCAGATGATGAGCATCTAAAACAATTAAAACAAACTTTTCTGAAATGCAGAAAATATGGTTGATCTCTAAATCCAAAGAAATCACATTTTGTTGTACAAGAAGGGAAATTATTGGGTCATTTAGTTTCAGCTGATGGTATAAGGAAAAATCTGGAAAGGGTGAAAGCAATACTGAAAATAAGTTTACCAAGGAGCAAGAAGGATGTACAATCTTTCATTGGTAAAATCAATTTTCTGCGTTGGTTCATACCAAATTTTGCTGAGACTATCAAACAGATTACATCCATGTTGAAGAAAGATCAGGAGGTCAAGTGGACTGCAGAAGTAAAGAACTCATTTGAAAAAATTAAGATGGCTCTTACTGAAGCTCCAGTATTAGTAAGTCCAGATTTTACAAAGGAATTTCTAACTTTTTCTTTTGCATTTGAAGATACATTGGCTGCTGTTTTATTACAGAAGAATAAGAATGGTCTTGAACAACCTATTACATTTTTCAGCAAAACTCTTAGAGATTCAGAGTTAAAATACAACATTTTGGAGAAGCAGGATTACTCTTTGGTAAAATCTTTGAAATTTTTCAGAATTTATGTTTTGTATTCCAAAGTTATAGCTTATGTACCTAATGCTTCCATAAAAGATGTTTTGACTCAGCCTGATAGTGAGGGAAAAAGAGGGAAGTGGATTTCCAAAATCATGGAATATGATGTGGATATCAGACCTAAAAAGCTAGTAAAGGGACAAGGTTTAGCTAAATTGCTAGCTGATTCAAATTGCCAAGCTTTAGTTCTACATCTCATGGCATAACAGTCAGCACAGGAAGAAGTTCAAGTAGAGCAGGAGAAATAAAAGATTATGGATCACTATGGAGAATCCACATGGTATGCAGATATTGTGCATTTTCTTTTGTACTTGCAATTTCCAGAACATTTAGACAAGAAAGCTGCTAGGTCTTTAAAATTGAAAACTAATAAATATTGTTTGATAGAACAATAGTTGTTTTGGAAAGATCCAGGAGGTGTTTTGCTCAAATGTTTGGATAAACCAGAAATTGAAGGTGTAATCTCTGAATCCCATGAAGGTGCATGTGGAGGACATAAGTATTGGAAGGCAACATCATATAAAATTCTAAGAGCAGGATATTATTGGCCCTCTTTATTTTTAGATGTATATCATCAAGTAAGAGCATGTATCCCTTGTCAGAAATTTGCTAGTAAACAAAAGTTGTTGGCATTACCTTTAAAATCAATTGCAGTTAATGCCCCTTTTCAGCAGTGGGGTTTGGATTTCATAGGAGAGATAAATCCATCTTCTTCAGGGAAACATAAGTGGATTTTGAATGCTATAGATTTCTTTACTAAGTGGGTAGAAGCTATTCCCACAAGGAATGCCACAGATAAGGTGATCATAAATTTTATTAAAGAAAATATTCTTAGTAGATTTGGATGTCCACAGAAAATATTGACTGACAATGCTAAGGCATTTAAAACAAAGGCTATGGTAGCATTTTGTGAAAAGAATGGTATCCTGTTGAAACACTCAACTCCTTATTATCCTCAGGGGAATGGGTTAGCTAAGTCATCTAATAAAAATATCATTTAGAGTATCAGGAAGTTACTGAAGCATAATAAAAGATCATGGGATTCTATGCTAAAGTATGCATTATGGGTAGACATAATAACAGTGACAAANGGGACACCTCACATAATCACGTGAGTGTGTAGATGCCCTTTTACATTTATTAAACTAAACTTCTAATTATTACATTTTGGATCATAATTCCTAACAAACAGTTAAACAAGCAATTGGAACTTCTCATTTCCAATTAGTATATGGTACTGATGCAGTTTTTCTTGTTCAGTTGGGCATCCCAGTAATGAAATTTTTTCAAGATTGTCACGAAGAACCTAATGATATGCAAAGAAGAATTTATGCACTGATAGAGTTACAGCAGAAACGTGAAACAGTGGAAGAAAAGGCTCAGTTGTACATGTTAAAGGTCAAAGAAAGATTTGATAGGAAGATCAAAGATAACACTTTTTCAATGGGAGACATGGTTTTGAGATGGGATGCTAGGAAGGAGCAGAAAGGAAAGCATGGCAAGTTTGATAACCTTTGGTTTGGTCCTTTCATAGTATCGAAGTTTTTGAAAAACAATACTTTTGTTCTATAGACTTTGGAATACTTTTGTTCTATAGACTTTGGAAGGTGAGGAATTGTCTAATCCAGTTAATGGACGATTCCTCAAACATTTTTATAGTTTTTGAGATGGAAACTGGACTTTCATTGTATATACCGGTGTGAATAACAGAATAAGGACTCCATAACCCAATGGAAATTTTGCAGACTAGCAGGTAGCAGCATAGAAGGCACTAGTCTACAGGTTCTTGAAGCCTCACAGGGAGGACTTCATCCTGCAGCAGGAGCCAGATGTTAGGTCATGTTTTTGTTTTCCATCTTTTAATACTTTTGTTTATGTTTTAAAGTTTGGTTTTACTCTTTATTCCTAGAAAATTTTGTTGATTGGGATAGTTTGAGTTTTTTCCCTTTAGCTTTCATGTTATTTGATTTTTTAGTTTATTTTTACAAGTTTTGGTTTGATTTCATAATCAAAGGGCTTATATAAGGCTTATATGGATTAAAAAGTCTAAAAAAATAACATAAAAGTTTAATTAGGACTCCTAAACCAAGTTTAAACCTATATCATGAGATTAATTTTTGAAAATCATTAACTTGAATTTTGTTGTAGCGCAAGCCAAAAACAAATGCACACAGGCGCTACAAGAAAGTCGTGCAAGTTAAAAATCATCATTCAATGTTTCGAAGATTTAGCTCTCTATGTCGTTGACACTATGGCAACATTCCAGGATAAAGCTCCGATGAGATAGTTGCAAGATATTCTGATCGTCGATCGCGAAGCTAGTGGTTTAAAGTGCCGACACTGTGGCAACATTCCGTTATAAAGCTCTGACGAGATAGTTGCTAGAGCCTCCAATCGTCGATTGTGAAGCTAGTGATTTAAAGCATTGACACTGTGGTATCATTCCAGTATAAAGCTCTGACAAGATATGTCATGTCCCCATGCCTCCGACCGGCAAAGAGGATGCGACCAATGCTTCAACAACCGGACTAACCGCCCATGAACATGGACAGAGCATAAAAATTACATAAACAGAATGCTGAAAGAGAATTTGAACTAGAATATGCACACAGAATTATTAATCATTCACAGATGCAATTTAATCATAATACACAGCGGAAACCAACAGTATTCAAACAAACATTCATTCAACATGCATTTATCATGTTCATTTCATTTTCATTATAGTAAATATAGAATTGCAGAGGTAAATTACACAAGAGCACTTATCTTATGAAAGCTTTGCTCCGCAACCAGCTACGTCGCTGCAACATTCCACCCAACCATAGGCTAGCGTGCTCATCAATATCTCAGCAACGCTGCCACCCCCGAGCTAGGCATGATTCTCCAAGGAATAAGGGAAATAGCAGGCTGACACATAGCCAAAGGTAACCAAAACACAGCCAAGCCAACTAAGTTGGGTTTATCAGGCCATCCAAGAGTTGATGAAGGCAAATTGCTAAGATGGTGAGCTCATTACAGAGCCAAGAATACCCACACCAGAACTAGCCTGACCTCTAAGACACCCATCCACACCCAACACAAGGAATCAGTCCCTTCTTTGCTACACAGTCCCTCAGGCCCTGCATTCCCTTCCAGTGTTATTCAGGGGTGATGGAGAAGAAGGTCAGCCCTCTAGTCTGTCTGTGTGGTTTCTAACACCAGGTTTATCAAGCAATCAAGCCAAAATCCTTACTCCTCACACAGTCTAAAGACCAACCATTGCGCTCCGACAATCAATTTAGCTATCACAGCTTGAACAGGAAAAACGAATTACACAGCCCCATACGTAACAGCAAAAACGGCTCACAACATGGGGGAAAACACACAGTCCTGAAGCTTATCAGTGAACACAACTCACAGCAGGGGAAAAACGTCCCAAATAGTCTGTGCGTGAGACCAATAGTCAGTGAGACAACCAAAAAATGGCCCTTCAAAGCCATGGTAAAAACACATGAAACTTCCAAAAATGTGAATGGAAAATGCACCAGCAGCTCCAAAAAAACGTGAAGAAGACAACCCAATCCATGGCACTACAAAAACGACCTCCAATCCATGGGAAAAATGAAGCCAACAGCCAAAACGTGGAAGGAAAAACACAGGAAAAACTCCAGCTGTTCCCAAAACGTGAGGAAACTGAAAAACGTGAATGCATAGCAGAATGGCCTACGTTTTTGGACATTTTCCTTGCCAAGGAAGTCAGAACACGATTTTCAAAAATGGGTCTCTACCCAATTTGAATTTCTTTGCCCATACTCTTCCCATTCCATGCAATAACTAACTCAACCACATTTTGGTAGAAATAAATGATTGGAGAAAAAGACAAGAAAGGTAGTTGACAGTTTGATGGGTTTTCTCAAAGACATTTGGCTTTTCCCCATTGGTCCATAGGTTAAATATTTCACCCCCCCTTATCCTTAGAAAATCATGCCCCATTCATTTTAGTTGCCGCGACCGTAGCTGGTTGTGTCCATTAATTAATTATGATGCATATTTACATGATGGCCAACATATTATATGCCGCATGCCCGAATAGAACTTCGGTGACAATTAAATCCAAAACATAGCATTACCAATCAATGGCGGGGCCTTGGCCTTTAGCTCCACACCATGATCATTACAATATATACATCATATACCTCTAATGTAACGAGGTCAAAACCGGGACATTACAAGATAGATTCTAGAGCCTCCGATCACTGATCGCGAAGCTAATGCTTTAAAGCGCTGACACTGCGGCATCATTCAGTTTTGAGGTTCCAATGCATTAGTGATTACAGATTTCGATCACCGACAAGCTAGTAATTGGAAGCGCCAATACGTTAATTCTTGGGGTTTCGATTGCCGATGCTAAGAAAGATTAGTTGTTAGTGATGGGAGATGCTGATACCGTGGCAACATTCAAATATTAATCACTGTGACAAGTGTGAGTATCATCATGAAGGTGAATCGTGGTGGTTTCTTGCAAAGTGAGGCAATAATGATAGCATACCATAATGAGACAAAGGATTTTCGAATCACATTTTTCCTAAAATGCACGTAGAGCAGGTGGAGATCGTGGTGTCAAATCAGTACTTGAAAATCAGAATTTTGAAACAGAGTAAAATTAGGGCTTTGGGGAGCGGTTGTCTAGAGTGCCAAAATGGTCAGAGAATATTGGGGCATGTAGTTTGACACTTGACAGACAGGAGAATAGGATTCCAGCAACTGGATTAGTCGTTTTAACAGGTAGGCTGTGAACTGATTTCCAAGGTTTATTAATTTGGGGTTTTTCTAAACAGAAGATTAATGAATGAAATGAGGGTAGATTATTAGTTATTAATCCTAATTGATACTAAATGATGGATTCTCGGTCATGAAGTTAAAAGTATTGTCTAGATTAAAAGACAGTCAGAGTGTGTTGTATTTATAGAAGCTGTTTGACAATATTTCAAAATGAAAAAGAGTGGAAATACCAATAGAGCAGAACCCTCAGACTTAAGTTGGGTCAATAACTTTCCAGATTGTGCAAAATTGTTTGTAGAAGCAGGATGGCTAGTGTTCTTCGAAAATATTGAAGGTTATCATTCATAGGTTTCTTACAAGTTTGCTCAATGTTTAGACAAGCATGTAGTGCCTTTTGACACTTTGAAGTTCAAACTAACCAGAGAGTTACTAGCAGAAGCAATAGGAATTCTGGATGAGGGAGAATTCTGGTTCAAAAAGGTGCCCTTCACCTTCAAATGCTCAGAGATATCTTCTTCCAGGTGTAGTAGAAGACTAGGGAAAAGGTGTTCCTATTCAAAACTTTAAACCTAAGTGGATTGAGACTATCAAAATCTTACAAAGATAAGTCACCTGTGAGGGTAGATTTTCCTTTGTGTTTAAGTATTATTTTAGATTCCTTCAACATCTCAGTCATGAATCTAAAATGAATCTTCCTTTATTCTTTTTGAAAAGCTTACAGAAGATGTCATGTAGGGTGAAAGAACACCAAGATCATACAAAACAAATAGTTTTTCACTATAGGCTCATAAAGTTGATCATAAGTACTATATTGCAGAAAAGAGAGAAGACATGGGAATACTTCTTATTTTGGTCAGGTTTCAAAACTAAGAAGGAGGATTAGTCTCAGAAGAGACAGGTAGATAAGGGCCAGACTTTGATTAAGAAACTTAGAAAGAAAGTCATAGTCAAAGATGAAGAACTTGATAAACCAGAAGAAGCTTCGAATCAGGAAAATGAAAACATTGAGTTTGGGCAGCGAGTTAGTGTTGAGGAAAGCAAAGTTTTATAATCAGAGATGAAAGAAGTTGAGCCAGTGGAAGATGTTTTACCTGCAGAATCAAATCAAGGTGAAGAGGAAGATGTTAAGGAACAGAAGCAGAGCCCCATTACAGTATTGTCTAAAGAGGAGACAGTGTCACGGAAGAAAAGAGTGAAGGTTGTTGAATTTGCTTCAATAACTCATTAAGGAAAAGTTCTGAAAATGTTAGGAGAAGTTGGAGTAGTCTAGAGACCCAAGGCAAGGTTCAAGAAAAAGCTTAGGTTAAACATGAAGAAACTATTAAATCCCAAATTGGATGAGAAAAATGTTACAATAATAGAAGATTCATCATCTTAGGAGAATTTGGGAGATAGTGAAGATGATAACAAAGAAGTTATAAAAGGTAAAAAACCAATAGTATCAAAAGAAAAATGAGTCTTTACGGATACTAATATTTCAGACATTTTCATGAAGGTTCGAAAACAGATGATTCAGGAACAACAATAGAATGATATAAAGAATTCTTGTAGAGAGAAAAGAAAGATAATTGAAGATGAAGTTCAGTGCAGTATTGAAGCTTAAGAACAACCAGAGGTTCCTGTAACCTTCATAGAACTTATGAATGAGGATGAAGAAATATACAAGAAGCTGAAAATACCATGGATACCTGAAGGGATGCAAACAATATCAGGAGATAAATGTATTGATTCTGAAAAGAAAAATCAACAAAGGAGCATTAAGCAATACAAGCATCAAATTGAATATATGCATGAAACCAATGATGGATTAGTAGCTGCAAATAGGAGACTTAGAGAAGACTTGGAGGAAGTAAACAGTCACTACCAGGAATTGATTGCAGTATCTAAAGAGGCTCTTAAAAGAAAAAGACAGACAGAGAATCAGTTTATAGAATTAAGGCAGATTATCCAGGAGCTGACTCAGCAAAATGACGAGTTAACAAAGAGGGTTATAGACTTGGAAGCAGACCACTTGAAAGCTAGAAGGAAAGCTCAAGCTTTGGAGGGAATTGCTCTATTAGCTGAAGCAGCAAAAGACGAGTAAATTTCTTAAAGGAGAGCAGTTATTTGTTACTTCAAAAAGTTATTTTATCTTATTTTTGTATAATGTTAGTTTATATTGAACAATTCGATAGATGACCTAAAAGTAGTTAGGGTTCAGTTATGCAACTATTTTTGAAAGAACATGATAAATGTAAGTTTGAAAGAGGACAAAGGGTTCGATTTTTGCTGACAAGAGGAGGCTATCAGGCTTTGTTTATGAGCTAAGTGTAAAGACTCTTATGTGTTTTTGATGACTGAACTATGAAATATATGCACTATATGCCCTTTTGATTATTGATTGGTTTCATTTATAATTTGTGTTAATTACTCAGTTGGTATATTCAATTCCTGTTTAATGTTTTTATGCTTGAAATGCTTGCTAACTGTGGGTGAAACTCAGTATTGTGTTTATTCTGCTGGATTGTGGTTTATATGTTATACATCTCAGTCATTCAAATGCTCATGATTTAGTGTTTTCTTTGGTCTTATGAATGTTTTCCCTCTTGTCTTCAAACTGTTCAACCAAAACCCTAGAAAAAACCTATTTTACTTTATTGTGTTTATTGATATTGTGTTGGCTTGTTCTCTTGTAGTCTGGGAACAATTTCTGGCACTAACAGGAATGGGACTGAGGATCCTGAGCAATATTGGTTCTTGTGTAAAGCAGTCTGGACTGTCAAACAATATCCGGATGATAATGTTAAGAAGGGCTAGTTGGAAACGACCCTTCGAGGTTGTGCACTGGATTGGGTCATGAAGTTTGTACAAGTTTCTACGGGAACTCTAGTGAAGACTCTGTAAGAAATAAGAATAGGATTGATTAAAGAATTTAGAAAACCGAAATTTGACACATAATAAATTACCGAGGTGAAGGAGATAAAGAAATATCCAAACGAAATTGTTTGGGATTTCGATCAACAATTCAAGACACTGATGCAAAGAGTCAGTTTTGAGATGAGTGATGTTCAACATAAAGAATGGTTCATCGTGACGTTGGTACCACACATCAGAATTCCATTGATGCAACAAAAGATTATGACACAGAGCAAGGCTCTGGAGATTGCAATGATGTTGGAATATTCACATGTTGGAGAGAATGCATAAGTATGAATCTTATCCAGACACATTTGGAGAAATTGACGATCCAGTTGCAAGATATCAAGAGAGGAAAAGAGCATCACAAGGAATTTTGGTGTACTTGATGTTGCATAGTGGGACATACTAAGGATTAATGCCCAGATTTTTGGAAATACTTACTGCTTAGAGCGCCGAATCCATTGAGTTGTGGCAGCATGCCATGGTGCTGTATCTTCCAAGTTTATTGTCATTGACATGAAGATTGTGGATATATGTAGAAGATGGTCACAAAGCCAACGAATTTGTACTACACATTTTGTTGATCTATTGGGTATGAAGATAAGGATTGTTGTGCATATGATCTACTGCAGGACATAATGATGGACATGTACTATGTGAAGGGAGAGGACCATAGAATGGTGCAAGAACCATAGTAGAAGCCACAGGTAGTACAACCACCACCGCAACCATAGATGCAGTTTTTTCCATAGGCACAACCATAGCCACAGTTTGTACAAAAACAACAACCATAGATGCAGTTTTCTCCACAACAATAGTTTGTTTTTCCACTTCCACTTTATAGTAAGATGCAGATGGATTCATAGAAACCACAGTATGCTCAACCGCAGTATGTGCAGCTACAAAAAAATACCCCACAACAACAATAATTCAATCAACTGCAGTATCAGCAGCAAGGAGGATTCCGAGGAGGACGAGGTGGAGGTTTCGATCGAGGAGGAGAACGAGGTCACAAACCTATACAATATTATAATTATGGAGTGGTGGGACATTACCAAAAATATTTCCCACAATTTCAAGCAAAATGTACCTATTGTATCTCTATCGACCACACTGTTGAGAATTGCCCACAACTGATCACAAAGTAGCAGGCATGAATCATTCCTCAATTGTAGAACCAGAGTCAGAATCAGTTGCCAAACAAGAACCAGTTGCAGAACCAGAACCAACTTCAGAATCAGAACTAGAACACAAATCAGAACATGAACCAACCTAAGAATCCATCACTAAACTAGAATCAGGGACCAAATGTTGCGAAGATATCGGTAGAACTAAGAAAGAAGGATGTTGATGTTGCTGTCATTACTAATGGAGGTGTGATGACGGGGGATGATAGCTCATTCCCACAAATTCGGTTGGCTGGGAAGAAGAAGGTATAGTTTGATGTCAATGCTAAAAGAGACACATTATTTGAAGCACATGATGCAATATGAATAAATCTTCGTAAGTTTCCTATCTATGAGATGCCAACTACTTTTGATTCCAATTCAGTAGCAGGACCATCGCAACAACATGGTACCTTGTAGAAATTATTTGAAAGTTGTTTGTCATTGGAGAGAGATATTGATTCCCTCATATAGATTGAGGATATTTTGCATCAAATAACCAAGGGATGGAAGGAATCCACGTTGAACTCTTTACACAAGAAAAAGATAGGAAACGAGATGCACATGAATATTCATATTGGGGACTATGTGGTAGATTCAGTCATCTTGGATCTAGGCTTAGATGTCAACATTATAACAAAGCAGACCTAGGAGAATATGGGGAGCTTGAAGTTGGCTTGGTCCCCTGTGCAGCTGTGGCTGGATAAACAAGCCAGAGTAACACCAATTGGGAAAGTTCCACATCTTGTAGTGGAAGTAGAGGGGATGAAGACTTATGCTGATTTCGATGTGATTCAAGAGTTTTTGATGGTGGAGGTTCATATGCAGCACTGCTAGGGATTAGGTGGGTCAATGATAGTTTGGTGGTGATAAATTTTAAGAAATGTGTTATGAATTTTGAAAATCATGACATCAGGGAAATTGCTCTAATGGACCTAACTGAAAAATGAAGATATGTGGAACTAGTTAAAGAGAAAGATGTAAGAGGATGGGATCAAGAATATAACATATCATATGATTACATCCATTTGACTGTCGATGGTGAGCTTGGTTGGCGCAGTTCTAGCTCCGCATCTTCGGATTTTGATGATGCTTTGGAAAACTAGCAGAATTAGATGCATGAGGTATCACTTCAGAAGTGTGGCTTGGTTACGCAGTCATTGTGTTGAGTCGTAACAAAAACTGTTGAGCTACTAGTATATGAAGGACTACCCAAGTTGTTCGAGTTCTATTCAAATTTGAAGATAAGGTATCAAAACCACAACAGTTGCTGGAATTGGATGAAGCATTGAAGGCTACTCCAACACATTGGTGGGAGACCCATAAGAAGTCGATCACTGGATGGTCACAGTGTTGAATATTTATGATATTTCTCTTTGGTGATACAGAAGAGTGCCACGCTGGCAAGTAAGATGGGAAGAGTAACCTTGGTAATCATCTGATCGAGTGTCAGACCTAGTGGGCATTGCGACCAAAGGATGAGTGGGTCCATGATTTTGTCCACATGTTGGACGAGATTCTGTGATCATGGTGTGTATCAGTGGAGTTGCCCAGAGATATCACTACTTGGGATGAGTTGAAAATTTGCTTCAATCACACCTTTAGTTTCGTGGATACCAATCCAGCTATTCATAGTGCACTGTAGCACATCCATGACGTTTTTCTGAAGGTAGTTCCAGTTGCATGAGATATATTCGATGCAGTCGATGATGGAATGCTAAAATGTGATGGAAGGACCAGATGATGGTGAGTATCCACTGAACATCAATATTCCAGAGACAAAAGGGAGTCGGGATGTCACAGCACCCAACGTACCAACATCGCCGATGAATTAACTGTTAACAATTTGGAAGGTCAACATTGGGATATAGGAGAACCCAATGTTTGTGAATGTTGGGGACTACTGAGATGAAGAAATCATGATGAAAATAACGGATCTGCTGCATGAATTGTAAGATTTTTTTCCTACAAAGTTTTTTGAGATGAAGGAAATATTAGGAAATTTAGGAGAGATGAAGATCCTGCTGAAACTAGATACAAAGCCTGTGAATCAACGATCATATCGTTTGAATCCACGATACAAGTATAGGGTCAAAGCTGAGCTCGATCACATACTGGATACTGGGATAATAGAACTAGTTGAGGAATCAGAATGGATCAGCCCCATGGTTGTGCAAGAAAAGAAGACAAGTGAGTTTCAGATTTGTTTTGACCTTAGAAAATTTAATGATGCATGCTTTCATGATCCATTTCCAACACATTCAGTGATGAGGTGCTAGAAGGGGTGGGAGATCAAGAAATTTATTCATTCACGGATGTCTTTTTGAGTTATCACCAAATTAATATCGTGAAGGAAGATCGCCACAAGACAACCTTTGTTACTGAAGGGCATGTTTTCAGTACACTATAATGCCCTTTGGATTGAAGAATGCACCTGGGATATTCTCTAGGATTGTTGTCGCTGCATTCAAATATTTTATTTAGAAGTTTTTGGCAGTTTATATGGATGACTGGACGGTTTATGGATTTATCATGGACCATTCGAAGAATATGCGGTTGATGCTGGAGCGATGTTGAAAACATCAGATTGTGCTGAACGAAGAAGTGCATTTTCTTGGCACCTTTTGGGATGCTGCTGGGACACATTTTTTGCAAGCAAGGATTGTTGGTTGACCCATCGAATATTGCACTGATTTTGAGTTTTCCATCGCTTACAAATGTGAAGAAACTGAGAGAGACACTGGGACACATGAGATACTACCACAATTTCATCCAAGGTTATGTCGCAATCACTGATCCGATGGAGAGGTTGCTCAAGAAACATGCGGTCTTCATACAGATTCAGGGGTGTCAGGGTAGTTTTGAGACACTAAAGGAGAATATGGCTTATGCACAAATACTGGTTTTTCCTGATTGGACTAAGGAGTTCCATGTCCACATGGATGGATCGTCAATTGTGCTGGGATTAGTGCTGGCATAGCCAGGGAAGGAGATCTTGATCACCCGATCTCTTTCTCTAGTCGAAAGCTGTCATCTATAGAGAAGACTTATGCTATGATAGAAAGGGAAGGTTTGGAAATGGTATATGCACTACATAAGTTTTGAAATTACCTATTGGCAGTCATTTCAATATGTTCACACACCATTTTGCTTTGAAATACCTGGCCAATAAGCCTGTTTTGGGGGGGAAGATATGTCGATGGATACTTCTCTTTCAAGAGTTTGATTTTGAGATAATTGTGAATTTAGGTCACTTGAATGTGGGCCCAGATCACTTGTCATGGATAGAGACAGGTGAAGAACCAATAAACATTGAGGATGGGTTTCCCGATGCGCAACTATTCAGAGTTGAGATGGTTGATAATTACTAGGAAAAAATAATTCAGTTTTTGGTGACGAGAACAACATTAGAAGAGATTACTACAAGTCAGAAGAAGCAGTTGGTTGTTAAGGCCATGGATTTCCAGCTGATCGCTAGAAAAATATATAAGCTAGGACCATATGAGATCTTACGACAATGTGTCCTACCGCATGAAAAATGGAAAATATTGGCAGAGACACATGTAGGAGTCACAGGTGGACACTATGGCGGTCGTGCTATTACCAGGAAGGTGCTCTATGCAGGGCTCTGGTGACCCACTCTCCATGGTGATGTGAAATACTATGCGTGGAATTGCAATGGCTATTAAAGAACTGGGAAACTGTGAAGGAGGGATGAGATGTCACTGGTAGCTTAGGTGACATTGCAGCTATTTGATAAATGGGCTGTGGAATTTATGGGACCAATAAATCCACCATGAAAGAGAACTGGTGTGTGGTACATCATTGCAACGACAGACTATTTGACAATATGGACGGAGGTTGCACCTGTTGGATATTGCACCGCTACGACAACAATGAGGTTCCTATTTGACAACATTGTTACTTGGTTTGGGTGCCCAAGGATATTGATGAATGAATAGGGGAGTCACTTCATCAATCACATAGTCAACACATTGACATAAGAGCTTAAAATACAACATAATAAGAGTACCCCGTATCATCCACAAGAAAATGGGACAACAGAGGCATTCACCAAGGTGTTGGAGCATGCGCTCACAAAGGTATGTAACGCGAACCGTGATGACTAGGATTTGAAGATTCCAACAATTTTGTGGGCATATCACACCACTTACAAAATATTGATAGGACAAACACTGTTAAAATTGGTGTATGGGAAAGAGGCAGTCATGTTGATGGAGTACATTGTTCCAAGTTTGTGCATAGCGGCAACAACGAGCATGGGCAATGAAGCAGCGTTAGAAGAATGCCTAGCTCAATTGTTGAAGCCCGAGGAAGATTTCTTTGTTGTAGGTTTTCACCATCGCATTGAGAAGGATCGACAAAAATATTGGCATGATTAACATATTAAGCACAGATAGTTTCAATAAGGAGACCTGGTACTGATGTATGACAACAAGTTCATGAAACATCTAGGTAAGTTACAGATACATTGGCTAGTTCCATATCTTATTAATTCCATTACTTTAGGAGGCACAATATAGCTGTAACAGTTAGATGGAGTGATGTTTCCAAAGCTAGTGAATGGTAGTAGGATAAAACCCTACAGGACAGGTTAGGAGCAGCATGATGCTTGAGGCACTGCGTGATGAAAAAAAATATTTTTATTTTTTATTTTTGCATCAGATAGTAGTTAGAAGGATGGCACACAAAGAGGAAGTGGATGCGCAAGTAGAGGGTTCCGTATCATAGTTAGGGAGTTCTATCTCAACAGCCACAGGGCCACTACAGAGTCAAAACAACAATAAATTAAGCAGTTAAAATAGTTATCTGGTGGTGCTCTCAGATGAGATGTGTATTAATGATGGATCTGACCGTTGGATTGATAGGATTGATGATGAATTCAGATGATTAATGCATGATTTTGTGATGATGAGGAAAGGAGATCGAAATTATTTAGTCACAATGGGAAGAAAATCAATTTGGTGCTATAAAAAGTGCCTGAACACGGTCGGAATTCACCATTGTGCAAGGTGTGAATTGTCGATAGACTTGTAGTGAAGTTGAGTTGTAGTGATTGGTTGAGTTGCAGTGTAGAGTAAAGTTGAGTTCCCATTGAGAACTGGGGGCACTTCTGCGACATGCTATGTGAGAAAGTCACAGTTAATATTTCCAGTGAGAGGGATTCACCAGTCACTAGGGTACCCATCGAGGAGAAAATTGCAAGTATGTCGGTGGGTTCGTCATCAGTTCCAAAGAAGAAGAGGGGTGCATAGGGGTAGAAGTCCTTGATTTAGAAGAAGCAGTATACTAGAACGTCTTTGTGGGCACAGGAGGAGGCACTTGCACAGACATGTCCATAAACATTAGGGGTTGAGGAAACATCATCCTACCCTAGGGTATCCACTGCAGATATCCCTAGGTATGTGTCTCCTTGTCGACGTAGTGCGAAGCCTAAGACGACGTTGAAGAACCATAAATACCCAAATAAGATTTCGACGATACCTCATGGCATGATTTGTACCAGGGAAATTGTGCCCTTGATGACACAAATGAAGTATGAGGACCATGATATGATCACATCAATGGATATTATCAAAGAATTGTATCTACTCGCGACACAGGCGAGAGGTGACTCAATAGCACGAATTCCATATGACTGGGCACGGGGCTTAGAACTATTGGGATTATTGGGATTGATCAACATGCCACATTTTTGGTAGTTTAATGAGGAAAATGCATGCATGAATAATCTCTTCACATGATTCCATTGAGGCATTTTGTGTCTAAGAAGACCAATCGCAGTCACCATGGCACTAATTTCAGAATCACGGGGCTGCCTAAGGAGGGGCCTGACCCATCACAATACTTTAAGGGAAAATACACCGACAGGAGGTTAGATGCACAACTAAAGAAAATATATAACTTGCAACATGATGAACAGGCATACCACATTGACAGTTTAAACTATCGGACGGTTCGCATTGTGGTGAGGATTTTGGGTAGAAAAGTTGCTTGAATGAACCAACCTAACCAATGCAATTTGAAGGTCATCACTTGTGCATATAAGTGTGGATAAGGGGTACAAATGAAATGATTGCTTTTCTTGATGAACCACTTGATAGATGATGCACACAGAGTCCATTTGGGGCAGCGACCATTCACAAATAGCTAGTTACTCATTTTGATTGTGCTGGTGGCTTGGATGGAGCTGGATGATTATAGGAGGATGGACATAGATGAAATGATGTTTTGTAAAGGTGCACACTACTAGAACCTCTACTACATAAAGGAAGCAGAGCAAATAAATGACTATTCTATCCAGTTCTGGATATACTACGAGGCACTGCAAGCTATAGTAGTGAAGGTTCTTCGACTGATGGAGGAAACAACGGTGAAGTATCAGTGAGTCCTCCGGTTTGCGATTGGGCCGCATGACATTCATGTGAAGGAGTAGTAAGACCTAGATAAAAAATGGATACCCATAAAATATAAAGTTTCTGACACATATCTAGAGACCATTATGGTAGATTGGCCCCAAGAATGGCGCAAACCTGTCAGTATTGAAGAGGTGTCGACGGGTCTGCCAATTGATGCACCAGTGGATCCTTTTCCTGATCTGCTGAGTGAACACGACTATGATGGAGCATTGAAAAGGAAACCTACTAATTCAAAAGTGGAGCATTAGTTTGAGGAATCTTGCACACAAAAAAAAGTAGGATCAAGGTGCGACTAGTAGTATTGCACCAGTGACGAAGGAGAAGTTGATCCAGCTTATCATGACCATTACAACAAAGATGGAAGTGATAGGAGAACGAGTGAAGAAGCAACCATCTGACAAATTTGTGAGGTAAAAACTCACCTGGAATCATTATTTGATGTAGTTTTTCATAAGGCAATAGAGGCAGCAACTGTGCAGAACATTGACTCGATTAGTATTGGGATGCAAATCAGGAATGTGCAAATTTTGCCGCATGCAATCGAGACCAACAATGAGGATGTCAATGCCTCCCTACAATAGTTACATGATATTTCCATATACATCAATGCACTGTCCACACAGACATTGGTGCACATGTAGAGGGTCGCCAATCAGGAGTTGGAAAACATGGAACAAATTATCAGCGGTCAATTCTTGAGGTCACAGGAGAAAGAGGCTGAAGCATGCAAATATATTGAGGCGTTGCAGCAAGAAAAAGAAAAGCTGAAAGAGGAGAAGGAAAAGGATATTGAGGAGCTCAAGAAGGAGCATGATAGATTAGTGGTAGAGAAAGCACATCTCTGGGACGACAGAGTGTGGTTGGAGCAGGAATGTTTTGATGCTTTTCAGCACATACTCGAGAGCAGGATGGAGCTGGACGCTGAGGTAAAATAAGAGAGGCTTAGGGTTGTCATTGTGCAGTTGCAATGCAACAATGAAAAATTGTAGGACCTGGTACACTAAACACACCAACCGAGAAATTTACAGAGAGGAAAATCTCCATCGAGGACTTAGAGACACAGCTAGAGGAGATGGAGCAATAAGTGAATCATGTAACCAATGAAACTATGAAAATTTGGGCCAGTTTAGTTTAGGATGCACAGTTGGAGCACCTAACCACATAGTTGCAGGAGGCCGAGGGGCAGTTGGAAACATTGAAGTTGTCGCTTAAATCGATTCCCTCAGTCATACAAATTACAAAGGAAACACAGCTGAAGGATTTGCACCAGTGGGTTGTGAAGGCTAGGTATCGTCACCAGAGGATCACGAGACAACTAGATACATTCCAGGAGATCGACACACAACTTTCGGTTAAGGAAGTTTCAGTGTTGCAAGCGGTTCAGGAGGGTAGAAAGGATGTCACCACAAAGATCAATGAGAACCCACTAGAGCATGACTTGATAGACAGCTGGGAGATTACTGAGAAAATTAAAGAACACGTCATGCAAATTACCAAATAGTATGAGGACTTCAAGGTGAAGATATGCAGCTACATTGTTTCTAGTTGCTGACGTGGCTCGAGGCCGAGCCACAAGATTGTGTTGGGGGCCTGTTAGCAGGCATTTTTTGGGTAAGTTAACTGTGCATCATTGCATATCACTAGTACAAGTGATCAATTTTGCCATGGAAAAATGTGGCAATATCCACGGATAAGTGTGGATATTGCCACGTCTAAGTGTTTTTTTTGCCGTGGCAACTTTCGTGTCGCAATAGCGACTACCCCTAATTTGCCGTGGATACAACGAAAATGTTCTATATTTATTTAGATGTCTAAGCCATCGCTATAGAGACGGCAAAACCCCAGGTATAGCGACGGGGATGCTATACCTGCGACGGTCAGACTTGGAAAATTTCCATGGCAGGCCGTCGCTGTATCCACACCTAGCCGTCGCTGTATCCACACTTTGTCGTCGCTGTATCCATGCCCTGTATAAGTTTAAAAAAAAATGCAAATTTCCATGGCATGCCGTCGCTATAGCGATGCTCTGTATAGGTTTAAAAAAATATATATAGTAATTGTTCAATTGCCCAAGCACCTAACTATGAAGCTACTGCAGAGTCCAGCTCCTTCAACTACCCAAACTACTTTGTGGAGGGGAGGAGTCAATCAAAGTCTCTCCTTTCT
>LPNX010674342.1:161024-185734 GCA_001517045.1 Pseudotsuga menziesii | reverse complement strand
ATTTTGTTGTAATGATAATAAGTCATGAAAGTTAGTAAGCATTTACATAATGGATGGTAGGAAGCCGGGGTTTATAGTGGCAAACCCTCATAGGGATAAAATCCTACTACAATAATCTCTCTTGCATTCATCAAATGGAGCCACCCTATATCCTCTTTGTTGTTGGATATCATGCAACTGATTGATTATCACTCCCATCTGGTAGATATTAACTTGCTCATGCTCAATTTTAGATACCCCAAATGAAAAATCACGATTCAGCTGGTGATGGAGAATTGATTCTCAGTTTTTCAGTAAAAGAAGGGCACAAAATTCGTCAAGGAATGCCAGAGGTTGACGAAATCGTAACTATTTTCAAATATAGCGTTTATCCTCTCAAGAACAGAACATTAGGTTGAAGTGTCTCAGGGAAAGCAAAAGCATATTGATTAACACCACTGGACATACTGTTGCCTTTAAAACACAGAACCCATCCATCTGAAAAATGAGAAGGAAAGTTGAAGAATTCAGGCATTCCCATAGCAATAACTCTGCCTCTAATCAAAGACATGAATCTATGGATTCCATCCTTCGCAAGCTTGGGTGGTATTCCCATGCCAATCAAAGGTCAAAAATCAATATTTTGTGCCATGTACATTCTCATGAAATATAATGTATTTTCCAGTGCATTGAGCCTCTTCTACATTGCATTCAACATCAAGTTGGTATGCTGTAATTGCCCTTGTAGACCATTGATTTGCTACTGCATTGTCTGCACGGCTCAAAAGTGGATTTGGGCCTGCAATTTCTTGACCGCTTTTCTCAGTTGAAACTGCAAAGAGTAACCACAAATGGAATGATAAGGAGAGTGAAAACCATAGATTGTGAAGCCCACAGTATTCATCAATTATAACAATAATATTGCCAATGCATTGAACAATATGAGAAAGGAAAACAACTCAGCAACTTTCGTTTTTTCTTGTCATCTCTGATCCTTCCAACTTCAACGCTAGTTTTCGAATTTAATTCCTTTGGATATGCTGATGAGTTTTCTTGAAATAAGCCCAGGACCCTTGGACAAAAGAACATACATCTGTCTATTAATGTATCTGGAAAGGGGAAAATTAGTGGCTTGCTGTTTAAGTCATCTCTCCCTCTACAGACAGGGTAGTACCTAAGATCTGATGCCTGCACATTGATTAATGAAGTTAAGTGGGAAGGCTTACCTGTGAGTAAGGGTTAACTCACAGTGCTGAACAGACGAAAGTATGAAGTATTTATTTTATTTTTATTTTTTTAACCTTGTCAATGTTAAAAATAGTCTAATCATAGATTCTAAAAGGAAAATGAGAGACATATAGTCTCTGCCATAAGCAGGGACTAAAAATAGAAGAAATTGGATCATCCATGGGGTATAAGAAGAAAATGGATGATGGCTTGAATTTTCTCTCATCCTCACCCAATGCCAATGATTGTTAAATGTTTACTCTGACAAATATTAAGCATTGTAGTATGGGTATTGCTATAGGTTTCTAATTGAACCACTAAGCCAAATGCTTACCTTATTCCTAGGTATAATTAATGAACTTTGAGAAATAAGACCAACTTGGACTGCCTGGTATAAAAAAAATTAGCCTTTATGACAAACTTTAAATGGACTTATGACAAGCAACGAATATTTTTTAAAAAATTAGAAAAGAATAAAATAATTCATTGTAGTGAAAGCAACGAAAACTTTAAATGGACTTATGACAAGCAACGAATATTCATTGTAGTGAAATTCACGCTTTTGAATATAATCCAAGTGTTTAAACTGTAATAATTTATAACTTATTTCCATTAAAGTTTAAAGGACATTTTGATTTTCATACTTTTTACCAGTACAAGGTTATCTGATATGTTTTTTGATGCTTAAAGTTTATAAGGTGTACCCATTTTTCTTATATCCCATCTTGTTTTATGGTTGATATTGCAGGAAAAATTGGCTACAGATCTTCTGGAAGGATTCTATAACATCTGTGCATAGAATTTCCCATCAGATATGGGCAGGAAAGGGAAAGGGTTGTATATAAATCCCAAGAAGTTTGGCCAAAATCGTCCACCTTGCACAGTAGAAATGGTATCATTTCTGTCTTGCTTGGCAATCAATCAAAATAATGATGACAAGTGTGTCAAGGAGAAGAACCTTTTGATGGCGTGTGTGGATGCACAGGTATGGATTTTTTGTATTTTTTAATTTTCTGAAGTCATAATTTTTGTATTTACTACCTATTTTAGAGCTACGGTTCATTTCCTATTACATACATGTAACAGAGTGGTAAGAAGAAGAAGCCTTGGGGTACCATCAACTACCACCTAAAAAGACTGAGCAAAGGAAAGAACTCGTGAAATATCACCAGAAGAAGAGAATATACCTGACCAATACCTCCTTCCCACACTGGGCACATGAACACTTTCCATTCATCTCTTCCTTACATAAAAGGAATGAATATATATCCTTAATTCTAATTCCTTTCATCGGCCTATTCGGACCTTTCCAAACTTGCTTAGAACCCTTGTTTGGACAATCCCGGAGAAGTCCATCTTCAAAGGCCTTCAATACATATAGAGGAACATGAAATTCTCCCAACCAGTATTTGTTTCCACTGCCTTCAGTCTCTTCAATTTTTCTACCATGTTTGACAGCACAGATCAGAATGTCTTTCTGGTTTCCAAAGTCCAACAAATACTTAGCCTCACCACCTTCATATATTTTCCCACAAATGGTGGCATTCCTGAAAGAAATGCCCTCTTTGTCCATATCCTTACCATCATGACAATCTTCTGGATATACAAGATCCTTCCATTTAATATAAGCATCAAGATACCTAACCTGCAAATGTGTCCAGCTTGTAAAAAATAAACTAATTTCAGATCTTAAATGGTTTAAGCAGTTTGCATGTACATTTCATAATTCTTGAAAGAAACTAAATAACACCAAAAAACAAACAGACCTGAATTGCAAGCTGTGACACACTCCTAGCCCTTTCAACAGCTTCCCGCCAAGTATACTGCCTACTTCTTCTAGGGAAATCACAGCCTTCTACATAAAGAATTCCAGATATTTTCTTTGTTCCACCTAGATTGACACAAATTGTGGCAACATTAGACTCTTAGTGAGATAAGATAATATTATTAATGCCAAATAGAATGTATTAGTCAATGTACAGAGAAGCACACACCTTGGCGTCCAGCTTGCTTTGCTATTGCATATGGTAATTGAAGTACCTGGGTGGAGAGCCTTCCACCTTTACACCAATAAAAATTCCTAAAAACTCTGGCATCAATTGGAGCAGTCATTGCTATGAGGGTACTTTTTTTCTGAAGTCGCTTTCCATTACCTCCCCGTTTTGCAGTTGTGACAGCAACACTTGTGCTTGTATGAGCAGCAGAAACTTGAGGGGACCAATCATCTACAAGTTTAGTCCAACCTGCTGCTAGCACAATGAGCCGAATGTTTTACTCAAGTTGCAAAAAAAAAGTCAAAAACCCAAGATGTTCATACTCTTTCTTTACATTAACAATTACAGGGCAATCTAACAACACAGTTCCCACATTCAAACAAAATTCTTAGAAATAAAACATAATATGCAAAATTCCCACAGTGAGCCGAATCGTGCCCAATCCATCCACTCTGAATCCACACCGCCCCCAACAAAACCCCATAGCCAGCATGAAGCCAAAACCCTTCATAAAACAACACACCCACTACACACAAAGCCAGCATTGCCATCATCCATAAACCTATCAAAAAATAAACTAACAGAGGCCCCAACTCTTGGCCTTTTCTATCTATCCCCCCTCTAATGGAAACTCTCCCGAATCAATATAAAATCCCTGAAGTCATCTCATCTACTGCTGGATAGGTGGGAGAGCATAGGCGAAGCCGCATTTCAACAACCAAGAGCTTTAGGCGGGGTGGAGGCGATCTTAAGACTGTGTGTACCGAACCCAGAGAATCGAAGTGGAGACTCTGTCTTTGAATCTCTCGATACTGAATCCGTTCTTGCTTGGGGTGGGGCGAGGGAATTCGAGGCGACGAGATCTATTGAATGAATTGGGTGAGCACAGCCCTTCTCCTTGTGTTGGTTGATATCATGGGATTCAAGATGGGTCTGAAACGACTGGTGGTTGAATTAATCGAAGGAATCAGGTCCCAAAGGAGTTTACAGGAGTTGTTATTTCATGGAAAAGGTGCAAGAGCTTCACTCTTAAAAGAAAACGGTCTTGGCCATCGCTGTATCGACTCCTTGACCGTTGTAAAAAGTCAACAAAAGACAGTCGTCGCTATAGAGACGGTCAGGCATGGATACAGGGACGAAAGTCGGGGCTTCCTTAAAAAAAATTGTAAAAATGCATAATTTACCCTTGATTTTTCCACGAAAGTAAAAAAACGTGGAAAACTAACGTGGAAAAATCTGCCCGTATGTACTAGTGTATGTTGCACAAGGTCAAAGATTCCATGCAAGGTGGAAAATGACGCAAAAGTCAGATTTACAATATTTTATGTATTTCGGTCATATTTTGTAGATTTGGACCACATTATGTGGATTGTGGTCATTATTTTGAAGATTTCGTTAAGAAGTAGTTAGGAAGTTGGTTAAGTGGACCACCAATGTAAACGCGTGAGCCTATAAATATATTTAGAAGTGCAATTGTTAGAGTTTCTTAGCTGTTTCTTAGTTGCTTCTTGGATCTTCTTAGATTCGTGCACGTATGAGAGCTTCTTCTCGGTTTTGAAAATGACAAATTTTTGGCTCTATTGATGTGACTAAAGAACTATTTTTACAATCTGTGTTTTGCTATGAAGAGTAAATTTATAACAGGGTGGAGATTGAGCAGAATCATTGTGTCTTTTACTATCTTTTTGTTTTCCTGTTTTCTCTGATCCAAATGTGAATGCAATGTGTATCTACGATGTGGATCTGTGAATGATACTATGTGGCTTGGATTTAAATGATGATATAATGCTAGATATGATTGCACATTGATGTTTTTCTATGATTTACTTATGTTAATGTGATCTATTGAATGATGACATGATTATGTTAATGCATAATATAAGTAATTAGATCTGTTGAATAATTCTTCACTGAGTTGATGAGTTGATGCACGTTCCTCCTTCACAACTGCAGAAAATTAGTTACAATAGTTCTCCCTCGAACTCTTGAGTGAGAGTCATCTACTCTACAGGTGTTGCTAGATGGGATAAAACCTGTCTGGGCTGGTTCTCAAGGAGATCACGGTGGTTTGGGTGTCAATAGAGAGTGAACCCTTGTTGATGGGTTTTGTATCAACAAGGATAAAAACACACAGACTTCCTCAAAATAGTTTCGTCACTAAGACAATATCACAAGATGGAAAACCCAAGAAGAATTAGTCTTATGAAACTATCTATCTCTCCTCCTTGTCTCTCTCTCTCTTTTCTCATGCGAACTTGAGTGAGTGTGAGTGTCTATAAATGAGGGAGGGAACCTCTCTATTTATACCCTTCAAGTGTCTAAACTAAAACATGACTGGGGCTGTCCTCTTACCCTAACATGGACGGATTATCCTAGAGAGACTTCGATTGCACATTATAATATACTATAATGGGGACTATTTCTCCAACTTACGATGAAGTTTGACATCTCAAAAGGGGGAAAACACATCTCTGACGGGGGTACAAAATCATACAAAGATAATATACATCAGAATTTATTCTGAATTTATAATGATAATATACATCAAAATACCACCTCTTTTATTGGCATGTTCTTCCACTTAATGAGGTACTAAGTAATTAGTCTATTTTGTAGATGCTTGATCCTGGTATAAATGATTGTTGTTGATGTATTTTTAACTTTGAAATGTATTCACTTGTATATCTTATGTATTGTACCCTGATGTTTCTATTGTGAAGTATCTGTAATGTAATTAAGTCATGTCATGCCCTGATGTTCCTATCGGGAGATTCAATAATGTAAACAAGTCATGTAAAGTCATATAGTGTAACCCTCCTTATTGATCAAGGGTTAAAGTCCCCACAGTTGTGGGTCCCTAGGGTTATTAGACTCTCCTAGAGAATTTGGCCCTAGTGAGTTATTGTCAAGTCGGGAATTAGTATAAATAGAGAGGGAGCCTCTCTATTTAACACACATTCACTCACACTCAATTGTAGCGCATAACTGAGAGAGAAAGAAGAAGCTGGGACAAGAGAGAGAGAGACTACTGCTGTCGAGAGATCATCTTTATATCTTTGGGTTTTACTTTTGGTGATGATTCTATATCTAAGGAAGTTGTGGGGTTTTCTCCTTTATGGTTTCCCCAATGAAAATCTTTGTGTTCATTGTCTCTTGTGATTGATTACTGTGCTTGTTATTCTCTTAGATAAGATCCTAAAATCATATAGCTTAAATGTTAAAAATCTAACATGGTATCAGAGATAACCTGAGAAGAAGACACTATGCAGTTGCTGAAGCTAGGGATTCCTACTTTTGGGATCTCTCTCCACATATTTTCAGCAAAATAAGTCTAGGATGACTCTCCTCTCTAGGGCACATATTTCTATTGAAGTAGAATCTAATTCTGAGCATTTTCAGTTTTTGACCCGACACTACTGCGGGAAATTAGGGCTTTCCACAGAAGTGGAATTTTTGAGTGAGCACAGGCCTAGATTGATCTCCTCTCTAAAATCAAAGTTTAGAGATCAAGATCAAAGTTTTTGGTTGGATAAAACTCCAGGAAAGTCAAACCCTAATTTGCTCCTGAACCAGAAAACCAACTCTGTAGAAATCCAGCTCCAGATCCAGTTCCGACATATTAACTTGGTAGGATCTAAATATTTTTCATTTCCATTTGAGGTTCTCTATTAACATGTCTCATCATACCAAGCTTGATTAAAAGCTTGAGGGAGCTGATAACTTCTGAGCTTGGAAGTATAGGATCTCCTTGGTCCTGGAAGAAAATGATTTGGACTCTTACATCAATGAAGAGGTTCCACTTCCAGAGGGAGATGAGGCTAAGGCCTTACACAAAAATAAATTGGTCATGGCTAAGAGGATTATTACTGATTCAATCAAGGATCATCTCATACCTCAGGTGTCCTCTCTAAAGACACCTAAAGAGATGTTTGATGCCTTAACCAAGTTATTTGAAAGGAAGAACATAAACTGGAAGATGACTCTGAGAAACCAATTGAAGAATGTAAAGATCCAGAATGCAGAGACCATCCAGTCTTACTTTACAAGGGTCTCTCAGATCAAGGAACAACTTGAAGCTGTAGATGAAGAAGTAGAGAATGCAGAAATTGTGATGACCACCTTGAATGGTCTCCCTAGCACATGTGACTCTTTCATTCAAGGGATCTGTGCCAGAAAGAAGCTAGTCAAGTTTAGCAGACAGTGGGAGGAATTCTCACAAGAGGAAGCTCGAATATTAGCTCAAGAAGAAAATATGGGAAGTGAAGATCAAGCTCTCACAGTACAATCCAAGAAAAGCAGAATAGACCATCACATAGGTAAGTACTCTCGCCAGAAGAAAAACACTAGAAAATATAACAAAGATTTGTCTAAGTTCATTTGCTATACATGTGATGAAAGAGGACACCTTGCAAGAGATTGTCCTAGAAACAAAAATAGATCTCCCAAATGGAAGGGAAATAAGAAAAGACATCATGTTCATGCTGCAGAAGATGATGAGCCTTCCAAGAAAAGAATCAAACAAGAAAGTGATGATTCTTCAAGTGATGAAGAATATGTTTTGATTTCCGCTCTCAATGGAACCATCAAAGATGGAGGCAATGATTGGATTAGAGACAATGGGGCTTCCAAACATATGATGGGATTCAAAGAATCATTTGTGAAACTATCAGAACATGAATCACCCCACAAGGTGAAACTTGGGGATGACTACCAGTATCCAATAAAAGGTAATGGATAATCCTCCTACAAGTTAGACTCTGGAAAGTCTATGAAAATAAAGGATGTCCTATTTGTACCAGGACTAAATAAGAACCTTCTCTCCATCTTTGCATTAGATGCAAAAGGCATGAGAGTTGCATTTATAGATGGACAAGTCCTCATGTGGAAAAAAGGAAAGACTATTGATGATGTAGTAGTAATTGGAGAACAAGAGGGAGTACTATACATATCAAAGGGCCATCTAGAACAAGCTTTGGTTGATGACTCAGTAGAACCAAATGAAATTTAGCATAGAAGGATTGCACATGTGCACTATAGGGCACTACCACTTGCAAGAAAAGTTGTTGAAGGTCTTCCAGAAATGCAGGAAAAACATGAAGGAGTATGCAAGGGATTTGCAAAAGGAAAGAACACAAAGAAGACATTTCCAAGTAGCAAAAGAAAGGATAAAAGAATCTTGGAAATCATTCACTCTGATGTATGTGGTCCAATGTCATCCAATTCATTAAGAGGGTATGTATACTATGTTTATTTCATTGATGATTTTTCTAGGAAGACATGGATATACTTCATGAAGAACAAAGATGAAGTTTTCAGCAAGTTAAAGGAATTCAAAGGCTTGATCGAAAACAACATAGAGAAGAAGATCAAGATTTTCCTATCAGACAATGACGGAGAATTCACATCAAACGAATTCAAGGAATTATGCAAAGATTTAGGGATTAAGAGGGAGTTGACCAATCCATATAATCCATAATAGAATGGGGTTCCAGAAAGGAGAATAGAATGATCATGGAAGCCGCAAGGGCAATGCTTCATGATCAATATTTTCCCATGCATCTATGGGCAGAAGCTGCTAGAACAACTGTGTACGTATATAACCGTACTCCACATAGAGTACTCAAGAACAAGAAACCTGAAGAAGTGTTTTTTGGCATGAAACCAAAAATCAGTCATCTCAAAATATTTGGCTGTCCAGTGTACATACACATTCTGAAAGAAAAGAGGACAAAGTTAGATCCTTCGAGGAAGAAGGGTATATTTGTGGGATATCGTGAAAGCTCGAAGGCTTACAAAATATACTTCCCAGGATTCAAGAAGATCAACATCAGTAGGGACATACCATTTGACGAAGACTCAGCCTAAAACAAATCCAAAAAGAGACCCGCTGAAGAACCTGAAGAAATAGAAGTACCCAGAATTCAAGACACAACGATGAACGATGCAACTCAAGAAGAAGATCGAGAAATAGAGGAACCTCAAGAACCTATAGATACACCTCCAGAGAAGAATCCCCACAAGAGGAAACCTGCATGGGTACGAGAAGCTATCCAAGGTGCATAAACATATGGGGCTCTAGAAGAGATACATAGAGAGAGGAAAAGAACCAGGTCTTGCTCCGGTTATGTAGCCTTATTATGTGACATCATTGATAAAGAACCTCTAACTATGAATAAGCGGTAGAAAAGAAAGAATGGAAGGATTATATGATCGATGAGTATCAGTCGATCATGAAGAATGATGTTTGGGATGTTGTCTTAAGACCAGAGGGGAAGTCTATTGTAACTTGCAAATGGATCTATAAGATCAAGTATGATACAGATGGTAGCACACAAAAATATAAAACAAGATTTGTGGCTCGTGGATTCTCCTAGAAAGAAGGAATAGATTATAAAGAAACGTTTGCACCTGTAACTAGATATACTTCCATCAGATCAGTACTTGCTTTAGCTGTAGTAATGAAATGGAAAGTACACTAGATGGATGTCAAGACACATTTCTTGAATGGTGTAGTAGAACAGGAAGTATATGTGGAGAAACCACTCGGGTTTACGACACATGACAGGGAGACTCATGTGTGTAAGTTAAAGAAAGCCCTGTACAGTTTGAAGCAGGCACCTAGGACATCGTATGACAAAATTGACAGCTTCCTATCCAGTTTGGCATTTACCAAGAGTAAAGAGGATTCCAACCTTTACTACAAGGTTGAAGAAGGGAACCCAATGATACTCCTACTATATGTAGATGATCTGTTTGTAACAGGTGAGGATGGGTTGATTACAGATATGAAGAGGAAGCTTGTTGTTGAGTTCGAAGTGAAGGACTTGGGTATGATGCATTACTTTCTAGGAATGGAGGTGTGGCAGAATGCAGATGGAATCTCCTTGGGACAAGGGAAGTATGCAGTAGAGATCCTGAAGAGGTTCAAGATGATGGACTGCAAGGCCATGACCACACCTATGGCATCAAATCTAAAGCTATTGAGTGATGCTTCATTAGAATCGGTTGATGCTATGATGTATCATCAGATGATTGGGTCCTTGATGTACCTGATGAATACGAGACCAGATATTTGCTTTGCTATGAACACATTGAACCAGTTCCTGATAGATTCGAGACATGTTCACTTGATTGCTAAAAATAATATTCTAAGGTACGTGAAGGGCACATTTGATTATGGGCTCAAGTATGAGGCGAATCAAAAGATTAACTTGGAAGGTTATGTGGATTCAGATTGGGCAGGAAATGTCACTAATAGAAAGAGCACTTCAGGGTGTTGCTTCAGTATGGGATCATGTGTGATCTCCTGGTTTACCAGGAAGCAATCCTGTGTGGCACTGAGTACAGCCGAAGCAGAGTATGTTGTATCTTGTTCGGCTAGTTGTGAGGCAGTGTGGCTGAGAAAGATACTATTTGAATTATTTGATCTCCAGTTGGATACTACTTGTATATATTGCGACAACCAGAGCTGTGTGAAGCTGTCGAAGAACCTAGTGTTCCATGGCAAGTCGAAGCATATTAAGATCAAATATCACTATATCAGGGATATGGTGGAGAGGGGAGTAGTGAAGCTCCAATATGTTGCAATGGATGAGCAGATAGCTGAAGTGTTGACCAAACCATTAGCTAGATTGAAGTTTAAGTACTTCAGGGAGAAGCTTGGTGTTCTCTAGATCGAGGTTCCCTCCAAAGGGAATCGATGAGTTCGTTAGCCTTTCTAACATGGTGGAAGGCTGAGCTTCACATGATCAGATATAAGTGCAGATAAATTCTGATGTGATATTGGGATGTCCTCCCACATGATCAGTGCAGAGACATTTTGATGTGATTGTGGGATGTGTTCCCACATGATCAGTGTAGAGACATTTTGATGTGATTGTGGGATGTGTTCCCAAATGATCAGTGTAGAGCCATTCTGATGTGATTGTGATATGTGTTCCCACATGATCAAATATAAGTGCAAATCCATTCTAATGTGATTGTGGGATGTGTTCCCACATGATTAGATGTAAGTGTAGAGCCATTTTGATGTGATTGCAGGATGTGTTCCCACATGATCAGATATAAGTGTAGAGACATTCTGATGTGAGTGCAGGATGTGTTCCCACATGATCTGATATAAGTGCAGAGCCATTCTGATGTGATTGCGAGATGTGTTCCCACATGATCAGATGTAAGTGCAGATCCTTTCTAACAAGATGAGGTCGGATGTAAGTGCAAAGCCTTTCTCACAAGATGAGGTTGGATGTAAGCGTAGAGCCTTTCTGAAAAGATGAGGTCAGATGTAAGTGCAAGATCCTTTATGACAAGATGAGGTTAGATGTAAGTGCAAAGCCTTTCTGACAAGATGAGGTCGGATGTAAGTGTAGAGCCTTTCTGACAAGGTGAGGTCAGATGTAAGTGCAGAGAATTTCTGACAAGATGAGGTCGAATGTGAGTGCTAGGAATTTATGACATGGGTTTTGGATGTGTTTCTCCCATGGTCAGATGTGAGTGTTGGGCATGCCTTTCTGACATGGAGATGGATGTGTTCCTCCCATGGTGAGATGTAAGTGTTGGGTGGGCCTTTTTGACATGGTTCATTCCATGGTCAGATATAAGTGATGAAGATGATGAAGACCTACATGGAGGCTAGGCCTACAACTAGCATGGAAAAGGGCTAGATCTGTATAACTTCCTGTGACGAGTAGAATTGAGAGATAGCACCAGTGATGATCCAGATCCAGTGATGATCCATACTTGATGATGATCTAGTGATGATCCAGATCAAGTGATGATCCATACTTGATGATGATCCAGATCAAGTGATGATCCAAACTTGATGATGATCCAATGATGATCCATATACAGTGCTGATGCTGTTAAAATATTGTAACTTCAAAGAATATTCTATATGTATCTTTTTGTGGTCCTCGATGGTCCTACCAGGAGAACCACTTGTATTACTTTGTACCCTAATTCTTCTAATTGGAAGAACTAATAAGAGTCATGAGGTAGTCCCCTCTAATTGTAAAGGTGGGTCATTATCACCCCAGTGTGGTTACTTGAGCCTACATGTGTAACTCAAGCCTACATGATTAACTCGAGCCTACATGTCGGAATTAATAATTAAAGTGAACGGATGAATATAAATAGAGGCGTAGTGCTCCTCATTTGGAGCACACACTCTCACTTGTGTAGTGCATTAGTGGAGAAAGAGAAGTAGCTGGAGAAGGAGGAGGATCAGGTTTTGATCTCCTTGTTGGTTTTATCTTTTATATTTTTGGGGCATCTATATTGAGGAAGCTTTTGTTGGGTTTTTCCCTTTAGGGTTTTCCCAGGATAAATTTGTGTTGTTCTCGTGATATTGTTTCTTTCAGTGATCCTGTTTATATGATTTTGTTATGAAAAATGAAATGAAATACTGATGTATTAGCTAAGCATATGAAAAGTTAACATGGTATCGGAGCCAACCTGAATAGGATAGCTTTTACAAGGCAAAATAACCCTCTCTCTCTCCCTGGAAGAAATTAGGGTTTCGGGAAAATTTTTGAGTTTCAGAAAACTAATTGCATGGAAAGTTGTGCCCTCCCAAGTCGCATATTTTGAGCCTGGAATCACAGTTTTTGGATGGGTGAGTCTCTAAAAAATTCAAACCCTAGTTTGATAGCTATACCAGAAAACTGCAGAAGCTGAATCTTGAAAGTTTGATTTGGAAGGTGAGGAATTGAAATCTCTAGAATCCAAGCACACTAGTAAACTCACCTCATTCAAGCACATCTCCTGGTAAGGTCAGTTTCTCATTCTGCAAAATTTCAAATTTTTGTGATTTTCTAACAAGATGGCCCCAAGCACTAAGCTTGAGGACAAGCTAGAAGGCATAGAGAATTTATGAGCATGGAAATAGAATATTGGTCTCATTCTCCAAGAGAATGATCTTGATAAGTATGTCAAAGAAGAAGTTTCAGAACCTGAAGAAGATGAAGCCAAGGAGAAGCACATAAAGGATATGATTAGCGCACAAAGGATTAATGTTGACTCCATCAAGGATCACTTGATCCCTCAAGTGTCATCCAAGAAGAATCCAAAAGAAATGTATGGTGCACTTTCCAAAATGTATGAGGGAAGAAACATCAACAGGAATATGAATCTAAGAGCTCAACTGAAGAGCACCAAGATGAGTCATGGAGAATCCATCCAAGACTACTTCACAAGGGTTTCTTAGATCAAAGAGAAACTAGAAGATGTTGGAGATAAGCTTGATGAAGATGAATTTGTTATGAATGCTCTCAATGGTCTCACTATACCCTGGGAATCCTTCATCCAGATGATGTGTTCCAGAAAAGAAAGCATGATGTTTGAAGTGGTATGGGAAGACTGCATTCAAGAAGAGACTAGAGTGGCAAACATAGAAGCCTTACTAAAGGAAGATGATCAAGCCCTAGCCACTCACACCAAGAAAAGAAGAATTCAATCTAACTTCAAGAGAAGAAACTTCAATGAGTCTCAACCTCCCAGAAGAATCCAAAGAAGAAGGGAAAACCATCCAGATAACGACTACTCTAGATTTCAATGTTTTCATTATGATAAGATAGGACACATTGCCCAAAATTGTCCTATAAAGAAGCAAGAATATAAGAAGAGGATAAACAACAACAAAATATATCATGCTCATCTAGTGAAAGATGAAGATGAAGAAGAAGAAGAAGAAGAAGAAGGACCTCCAAGAAAGCAAGCAAGAGAAGAAGATGCAGAAGAGTATGCACTATTCTCTGCACACTCTGGGTCTATAACACCTGGAGAAGACACTTGGATTATTTATAGTGGTTCTTCAAAGCACATGAAGGGACAAAAGAAAAATCTGTCCAAACTTGAAGAAAGAATCTCTCCTCAGAAAGTATCCCTAGGAGATGACTATCAATATATGATCAAAGGAGTTGGTGAAGAAAGCTACAAACTTGATTCAGGTAATCCTCTAAAGATGAAAGATGTATTATATGTACCTAGTTTAAAGAAGAAATTACTTTCTATATCAGCTTTAGATAAGAAAGGATTCAGATTTGCTTTCATAGTACTCATGTGGCCCAAAGGAAATAATATTGAAGATGCAATCATCATTGGTGAAGAAGAAGGAGGCTTGTATAAACTCAAGGGGCACTCAGAAACAACCTTTGTTCATGAGTCCACTGACCCTAGTGAACTATGGCATAGAATACTTGCCCACATTAACTATAAGGCTCCACCTCATGTGAACAAAGTAGTGACGGGATTACTCGACATAAAGATCAAGCATGAAGGCATTTGAAAAGGATGTGCAAAGGGAAAGAACATCAAGAATCCATTTCTGAAGAGTGAAACCAAAACAAAAGGTACATTGGAATTGATTCATTCAGATGTATGTGGTCCAATGTATTCTACATCCTTAAGTGTCTTTGAATATTATATCACATTCATTGATGAATTTTCAAGAAAGACTTGGATATACTTCTTGAAAGCAAAGAGTGAAGTGTTTGAGAAATTCAAGGAGTTCAAAGCCTTGATAGAGAATCTTTCAGACAAGAAAATAAAGACACTCCGATCAGACAATGGAGGATAATATACCTCAAAAGAGTTTGAGGCTTTTTGCAAAGATGCTGGAATCAAGAGGGAACTAACTACTCCCTACAATCCTCAACAGAATTGGGTTGTGGAAAGAAAGAATAGAACCATCATGGAGGCAGTGAAGACAATGATATATGATCAAGATCTTCCAATGCATCTATGGGCAGAAGCAACAAGAACTACTGTGTATGTGCAGAATAGAATATCTCATAGTGCTCTTGGGTTCAAGACTCCAGAAGAGATGTTCATAGGAAAGAAGCCTGAAGTAAGTCACCTCAAGATATTTGGTTATCCAGTATATATTCATATACCAAAAGAGAAAAGAACCAAGTTAGACCCTTTCGGAAAAAAAGGGATATTTGTTGGATATTGTGAAGTATCCAAAGCATTTAGATTCTATATTCCTGGATTCCATCACATGGAAATCAGTCGAGATGTGACATTTGATGAAGAGACAACCCTCAAGAGATCCAGGAAGTGCCAACATGAAGAAATGTATGAAGAAGAGACATATCCCAGAAATAAATAAACTACATGTCTCCCTGGAGATGAAGGTCCTGAAGAACATGACTTAGCAGAACCACAAGAACCTCCCATGATGGAGATGTCAAGAAAGAGAAAGCCTGCTTGGACAAGAGAAATTATACGAGAAGTAGAAAGATATGGAGCTCCTGAAGGCTCCACAAGGGAAAGAAAGAAGCCTAATAATTTTTCCAATTATGTAGCCTTGATGTGTGATCTTGTAGATCAAGAACCTACAAGCCATGAAGAAGCTATACATAAGAAAGAATGGGTAGAAGCAATGACTGAAGAATACCATTCAATAATGAAGAATGATGTATGGGATATAGTTCCCAAACCAGAAGGAAAGAGTATAGTATCCTCCAAATGGATATTCAAAATAAAGCATGCAGCTGACGGAAGTATCGAGAAGTATAAAGTAAGATTTGTGGCCAGATGATTCTCTCAGAAAGAGGGAATTGATTATGAAGAAACATTTTCCCCAGTAGCACGGTATACTTTGATTAGAGCTATCATGGCACTTGCATCTATGATGAAGTGGGACTTACACCAGATGGATGTGAAAACAACTTTTCTGAATGGTGTGATTGAAGGAGTATACATAGAACAGCCACAAGGATTTGAAGTTGAAGATAGACATACTCACGTATGCAAGTTGAAGAAGACCTTGTATGGCCTAAAACAAGCTCCACGAGCTTGGTATGAAAGGATATACAGTTTCCTGTCAAGCATGGGCTTCACCAAGAGTAAAGCTGATCCTAAACTTTATCTTAAGGTTGTAAAAGATGAACCTGTCATCCTGCTATTATATGTGGATGACTTATTCTTGATAGGGAATGAGAAACAGATTATGGAAAGCAAGAAGAAACTAGCAGAAGAATTTGAAATGAAATACCTTGGGTTAATGCATTATTTCCTAGGTCTAGAAGTATGGCAAAGTTCAGAAGGAATATTTCTCAACTAGGGAAAGTATATGGTAGAGATATTAAAGAGATTCAATATGTTGGAATGAAAATCCATGGCCACACCCATGGACTCCAAACTGAAGTTGTTAGCTGATGACCCATCAGAATTAGTGGATGTGACTCACTACAGACAGATCATTGGGTCATTGATGTATTTAACAAATAACAGGCCAATCATTTGTTTTGCTGTGAAAACCTTGAGTCAATTTCTTGTTCAACCAAGATGAGTTCACTTAGTAGCTGTAAAACATGTGATGATATATCTGAAAGGGACTATAGAATTTGGTCTATACTATCATGGTAGCCATGAGTATAGATTGTATGGCTACATAGATGCAGATTGGGCTGGAAGTATCTCAGACAGAAAAAGTACTTCAGGTGGATGTTATAGTCTGGGATCTGCTATGATTTCATGGTTTAGCAGAAAGCAGTCTAGTGTTGCTCTAAGCATAGCTGAAGTAGAATATATAGCAGCTTGCTCTGCTAGTTGTGAAGCCATATGGCTTCGAAAGCTGATGTCAGGATTATTCAACCTAGAGTTGGACACTACCGTGATTCTATGTGATAATCAAATTTGTATAAAGATGACAAAGAACCCAGTATTCCATGATAGATCGAAGCACATATAAATCAGGTATTTCTATATTCGAGATATGATGCAGAAGGGAGCCATAAATCTCCAGTATGTGAGTACTGATGAACAAGTTGCTGATGTGCCGACGAAGCCTCTATCTCGAGTAAAGTTCAAACACTTTTGAGACAAGCTTGGTGTTGTTCGAAAAGACCTTCCTCAAAAGGGGGAGTAGTGATGTTGCAGTGGGATTGTATCATCCCTGGGCACTTGCCCTAAAGTGATCCAGAGACCTCGGTCCTTGAGAATGAAGAGGGATTGTATCATCTTGGGACATTTGTCCAAAAGTGATCCGGTGACCTCGCTCCTCGAGAATGAAGAGGGATTGTTTCATCTTGGGACATCTGTCTAGAATAGATCTGGTGACTTCGGTCCTCGAGAATGTAGTGGGATTGCATTATCCTTGAACTTCGGTTCAGAAAGGTATCTGGAGGCTTTGGTCCCCGAGAATGTGGCAGGATTGCATCATCCTTGAACTTCGGTTCAAAAAGGTATCTGGAGGCTTCGGTCCCCGAGAATGTGGTAGGATTGCATAATCCTTGGACCTAGTTCTAAAGTGATAGGGATTGATTATCTTGTAATCAATCCGGTGACTTCGGTTGTTGAGAATGCGGTAGGATTGCATCATCCTTGGACCTAGTGCTAAAGTGATAGGGTCTGATTATCCCGTAATCAATCTGGTGACTTCAGTTGTCAAGAATGTGGTAGGATTGTATCATCCCTAGACTTAGGTCCAAAAGTGATCCGAATACTTTCGTCTTCATATTGTGGATTGCAGGTTGTTGCTGATGATGATGTACTGATCAAAATATTAGAGTATGATGATGATGATGTACTGATCGAAAGATCAGAGTATGATGATGATGATGTACCGATCGAAAGATTAGAGTATGATGATGATGATGTTGCTGTTCGAAAGATCAGAGTATGATGATGATGTTGCTGTTCGAAAGATCAGAGTATGATGATGATGTTGCTGTTCAAAAAAGTCAAAGTGCTAAAGATGATGTTGTTGATCGAAAGGTCAAAGTGTTGAAGATGATGTTGCTGATCGAAAGGTCAAAGTGCTGAAGATTATGTTGCTGATAGAAAGGTCAAAATGCTGAAGATGATGTTGCTGATTGAAAGGTCAAAGTACTGAAGATGTTGGTGATCGAAGCGGTCAAAGTTGTTGCTGATCGAAGCGGTCAAAGTGTTGATGTTGATGAATACTGAAGATTGAAGATGAAGACTACATGATGTTGAAAAGCTTCCAATTATTTATAGATGTGTTACCCTAATGATGTTGTTGATGTCCTCTCTCTCTCCTATTATTGTTGTTGTTGATGTTGTTGTAGAATACCCTTCTTATTAAGGGGGAGTGTTGAAATATTGTAACTTTGAAGAATATTCTATATGTATATTTTTGTGGTCCCCGATGGTCCTACCGGGAGAACCACTTGTATTAATTTGTACCCCGATGCTTCTAATCAGAAGAACTAATAAGAGTCATGAGTTAGTCCCCTCTAATTGTAAAGGTGGGTCATTAGCACCCTAGTGTGGTTACTCGAGCCTACATGTGTAACTCGAGCCTACATGATTAACTCGAGCCTACATGTCAAAATTAATAATTAAAGTGAACGGATGAATATAAATAGAGGTGTAGCGCTCCTCATTTGGAGCACACACTCTCACTTGTGTAGCGCATTAGTGGAGAGAGAGAAGTAGCTGGAGAAGGAGGAGGATCAAGCTTTTGCTGGGTTTTTCCCTTTAGGGTTTTCCCAGGATAAATCTGTGTTGTTCTTGTGATACTATTTCTTTCAGTGATCTTGTTTATATGCTTTTGTTATGAAAAATGAAATGAAATACTGATGTATTAGCTAAGCATATGAAAATTTAACAGATACAGACTTGATGAAGATAACTTGAAGATGAATATGACTTGAAGATGAAATATGACTTGAAGATGAAGATGAATTGAAGATGAAGATGACTTGATGATGATCCAAATGATCCACACTTGATCCAGTGAAGAAGGCTTGTGCTGATAAATTGTGTCGAGAGAATAACTTCCTAGTTAAGAGAGAGTGTTGATTTATTTGTAACTTCAGAATGTATTCACTTGTATATATTATGTATTGTACCCCGATGTTTCTATCGGGAAGTATCTGTAATGTAATTATGTCATGTCATTCCCTGATGTTCCTATCGGGAGATTCAACAATGTAAACAAGTCATGTAAAGTCATAGAGTGTAACCCTCCTGATTGATCAAGGGTTAAAGTCCCCGTAGTTGTGGGGCCCTAAGGTTATTAGAATTTCCTAGAGAAATAGTCCCTAGTTAGTTATTGTCAAGTCATGAATTAGTATAAATAGAGAGGGAGCCTCTCTATTTAACACACATTCACTCACACTCAGTTGTAGCGCATAACTGAGAGAGAAAGAAGAAGCTGGGACAAGAGAGAGAGAGACTATTGCTATTAGGAGATCATATTTATATCTTTGGGTTTTACTTTTGGTGTTGATTCTATCTCTGAGGAAGTTGCGGGGTTTTCTCCTTTATGGTTTCCCTGAGGAAAATATTTGTGTTCATTGTCTCTTGTGATTGATTGTTGTGCTTGTTATTCTCTCAGATAAGATCCTAAGATCATATAGCTTAAATGTTAAAAATATAACAATTGTTTCGGGTTCAAGTATCAATTTCCCTTATTCATAAACTCTAGTAAATTTTTTTGGATTGGGAACTTGTCACCGATTACCTTCTTTACACAAAAAATAAGAAAGACTTGATGTACATGTGAATATGGAGGAAACTCCAATTTCTAAGCCATGCTTCCAATCCTCTGCAATGTATTATACGGACCACAGTACTTCGTTGGTAATTTTTTTTTTATTTCATTTTATACTTAAGGGGAATATGATTGTATAGTTTTAGCCTAAAAAATACTCAATCCATATCTTCAAATTTGTTAGAGATTTGATGGTTATACAAAAAATTTAAACATATAGCATCATAAGATCATAAACATATGCAATAGGATCACTGAAAGAAAGATGAGCACACAAACACAAAAGAACACAAATATTTATCTTGGGAAACCCTCTTGGGGGATAAAACCTAGAAAAACTTCCCCAATATGGAATTCAACCAAGTACAATGAAGAACCCCAATAACAAGACTAGCAACTTCCTCTCTCCAACGAACTTCTTCACTCTCTCTCTTCCACACTTGCTTAAGTGAGAGATATGTCTAAATGAGGGAGGTGGATCACCTATTTATACTCAAAAAGTGAGTGACCTCTTAGGTTAACTAAGTCAGCTTGTTACTCTAAAACATGGATGACTTACCTAGGAAGACCCAAAATAACATGTATATAATATTCTTGTGGGTACTATTGACCCAAATTACAATGGAGGTTTTACATCAAGATGTTTACATGACCAATTACATCAAGCACATCTCCTAAAGGAGGAATAATAATAATATAATAAAAACACGATAGAATATCTTCCGAAGTTGCATTTATTTAACACTCTGTCTTAACAATGAAGGTATTCTACAATATTGACAACAACAAATTATTGGTTAATCTATATATCATTGGAATTTTTGGAACAATAACATCATGTATTTGGAACATCATCATCAATATCATCATTGAACATCATCATCAACATCATCATGATGAAACGCTATCATGATCAACATCTAGAGCATCATCATCATCATCAACATGTGACTGTTGGAACATCATCATAATTGGGAGCATAATCATCAACATTAACATATGTCTACTAGAACATAATCATCATTGGAATAATCATCATCAACATGTTATTTCTAGAACATTATCATCATTAGGAGAATCGTCATCATCATCAATGCATATGATCATCATCATCTGATTCTTTTATGATCTTGCATAAGTGATGGTTGCACAACCGGTCTTTCTTACTTCATTGATAAGTGATCCCTTGGGGACTATCCATCCTTTAGGGATGAGAGGATATCACCACCCTATCCCATGGTGTCCCATATCATAAGTAAAGTCTAATATCACCATCATGTCATATGAGGAGATCACTCTAACCCGTCGTAAGATATTAGAAGTGCTAGTCCCATCTTGGAAACACTCATAATATAATAATAGTTAGCATGGTTATGTCTATGTGGAATTCACCCCTATCCAAGTAATCATGGAACTCTTGGGGAATTTCTTCCTTATGTGTATCGTCTCTTTTTATCTCCTAGAACACACTACTCCCTCCGTCATAGAGGTTATCATAACGTCAAGTCCATTTGACAATTTTATGCAACTAGAAAATAACTCCCTATCCAAGTCACCATGGAACTCTTAGGGAATGTATTTCATATCCTAGAATATACTAATACATCTATCATGGAGTTCATCCCGATGTCAAGTCCATTTGACAATTTTCTGCAGCTAGAACATCTTCTACAATATGCTTCTCATCTTTAATGAGAAACAATACAATCATGTGAAATGTTGGATAATTGGACTGCTTGTCTTCAACCTTGTAGCAAAGGTTTAAGTCTTCCTCAATCTTGATTTGTGAGTCTTTTTCACATGATATTTCCTGCAGGTTAAATTAAAATGTATGATTAGTATCATGCAATATACTACCATAAATTACACTTTCATGAACAATATCATCTAAACATTTTAATAACTCAGATAAAATAGAAACACTTTTCTTGTATGTTTGGCGACTCCCTCTTGATTTATATCTCCTTGTAGGACTTACTAGATTCTCTAACAATGTTCTCTACTCCATCATCTAATTTTGAGGACTCATGTTTGTCTTGCTCATGATCGACAATGTTGAGAAAGTATTATACACCATAGATCTGAGTGTCCCTTCTTCTTCATAACTAATCATAATTGTATCCATTCTTATCCAATTCTAATATGGATAAGATGTTCTTTCATGGTTTGAATTCTTTTAGATCAAAATTCACATTCCTCATAACTTGAGGATTCTTCTATTGTTATCTTCTCAACTAGTTCATCATTTTTGGTGGCATGAGTTGTTAAGGATTGATTGTCATATTCAACCATCTTCTCTTCTATTTCTATCAATAGAGATTCTTCTTTCATGCATTATTCCCATATTCTACTGAATTTGGTGAGATTCCTTCTAGAAATAATTCATTGAATGAATTATTCCCATGATCTTGGGAGACCATTTAATGTAGTCATCACCACTTCTGCTTCTTCGAAATTGTCTCCAATGGTTTCTAGCTTATTTCTTAATCTGGGATATATTTGTGAAGTAAGATTGAATGCTTTCCAACATCTACATATTCACACCATTGAATTGGGTCCTTGATGGAGTAAAAAATACCCCTCTTGGATTTGACCAAGTTCTTATTGTGTTTTTCTTTGTCTTCATCTCCCTCTGGATCTGCAACTTCTCCAATGAGATTATCTCAACTAGATGCTTGCTCAAAATATTTTCTGGAGAACTGCTTTTGGTGGACCTAGGGTTTGACATAGAAACCCTAATTTTTCAACCTTGGTGACTTGAAAATATGATTGGATATAAATATGTGCCTCCTTAAGGTGATTTTACTAGTGTATTCCTTTTCCCAAATATTTGGACAAAAATGAAAAATATCCGATGCTTAGTTTCTCAAATCTCTTCTGCTGAATTGTCTGGTCTTAAATTTGATGTATATCTGAAATTTATGCTCCTCAAGGCATGAAAATTAGTCCTGAGGTAACATCATCTATCCTCTGTCCAACCCCACATGTTAGATAAAATATTGGATTCACCAAGTGGAACTTACCCTAAGTTTCCCTAGGTGACGTGTTTATGGATTGGTTCAGTATAGAGAACTTTTATGGACTGCCACATGTCACTATTTCAATTTCAGGTTCTAAAACTTGTACCCAAAAAACTAAATTTAGTTCCCATTTTGGAACATATTTCAAAAAGGTACATCAAAATTTTATCTTCGACATGTCCGATTCTAATCTCCTGGACCTTCACCAAAATATAGTTGCAGCGAAAGTTACTAGATGACTAGATTTTGTCTTCTAGAGTTTCAAGCATGAAGCCTTAATTATATCATACAACTACAATAGTAGCAGTGTCATGGATGCATAAAGACTTCTTTCAGGGTAGCTCTGATACCATGTTATATATTTATGGTTATCTAATAACTTTAAACATTTAGCATCATAACATCATAACCATATGCAATAGGATCACTAAAATAAATACAAGCACAACAACACAAAAGAACATAGAGATTTATCCTGGGAAACCCTCTTGGAGGAGAAAACCTTAAAGAAATTCCTCAATATAGAGTTCAACCAAGTATAGCTAACAACCCCAAGAACAAGACTAGATACTTCCTCTCTCCAACAAACTTCTTCACTCTCTCTCTTGCACACTTGCTTGAGTGAGATATATGTCTAAATGATGGAGGCAACTCACCTATTTATACTCATCGAGTGAGTGACATATTAACTTAACTAGGTCGATCCATTTCTCTAAAACATGGCCTACTTACCTAGGGATACTCAAAATAACATTTATATAATATTATTGTGGGTAATATTTACCTGACCTATAATGGAGGTTTTACCTCAAGATTTTTACATGACCAATTACATCAAGGACATCTCCTGAAGGAGAATAATAATAATAAAATAAAATATAATAGAATTTCTTCCGAAGTTACATTTGGTTAACAAAATTTCCTTTCACTGTGATGTTGATTTGGTTACTATTTCATCCTATTTTGTGTTATAACAAAGTTATCTTTCAATAGTTGGAGAATCTCTTGTTGGTGCTCCATGTGATCCTCCACTACTTGAACCTTATATTTGTCTTTCAAGGATGATGTTATGGAAGGATGCTGATAGCCATAAAGTGCCATATATGGTGAAATTTTTGATCAAGTATGGAAAAATGTGTTGTACCACCATTATGGTGAAATTTATCCGATGCAAAGCAATGAATATACCCTTCAAGGAATTTATTTACTATCTCAGTTTCCCCATCATATAGAGGAAGGTAACATGAGGTATGAAACAATTGAGTGGCCAAACAAGAAAATATTTCCTTCCAAAAATTGTCAATGAAAATTGGATCTCTATCATTTACAATAATCTTGGTTATTCCATGCAACTTCTGAATGATTCCATGATTGTTCTAACTACTATACTTGCTTTAAAAGGATGAGAAAGAGAGAAAAACATGCATACTTTGTGAGTCGATGTGACTACTAACACGATGATAGTATTTCCTGCTGACTATGTTAGACCTATGATAAAATCCATTGAGACCTCTTCCCAACATTGACTTGGTATGAATGATTTTTTTAGAATACATGGTGTCTTTATTGTCTTTCCTTTATTTTTGTCAGCAAACCAAACATTCTTCCACAAAATTTTGGACATTAATTTTAATATCTTCACAAAAAAATCCTTCTTGATCTTTTGGTACATTTTAAAGAACCCCGAATTTCCTCCTACATGAAAAGTGTACAATCCCAAATAGACCTTCTGTTTGAGTTAAGATTTCTTACATAAATATAGGAAATCTTGGTAACATAGTGAATCATTCTTCCATGGAAATTTATATTGTGAGTTAGGGTCTTATTGTAGTTGTTTAGTTATTTTTAGATTAGAGGAAATTTGAGGTCTAAAATGGGCTTCCTAAGGAAAATAATAAAATAATAGTTATTAATTTTGGAGGAAGAATGAAAAAAACTATTTTTTTTTGTTATTATTTTTTACCTATCTCCCTGTGTTTTTACTCAAATTCCAAGTAGGAGAGCTAGTTGGATGCGGAATTTAAT
>LPNX010674342.1:60587-161018 GCA_001517045.1 Pseudotsuga menziesii | reverse complement strand
TTTTGGAGGAAGAATGAAAAAAACTATTTTTTTTTGTTATTATTTTTTACCTATCTCCCTGTGTTTTTACTCAAATTCCAAGTAGGAGAGCTAGTTGGATGCGGAATTAAGTTCCACATCCAACTAGCTCTCCTACTTGCAATTTGAGTAAAAACATAGGGATATATGTCGAAAATACGAACAAAAAAAGTAGTTTACTTTTATGGCAAATAGGTCAATTCAACCATTATGGTTGACTCATTTTATTGAAATTCTATTGGTTCCTGAATTCCAACTCACAAAATTTGATGTTGGCACATTTTCTTATAAGTCCCATTTTAGACCCCAAATTTCCTCTAATGATTCCTTTTGAGCCCATTTCTGTTATCCTCTTGATTCTTCTAACCAATTAGATTGCATATTGGAAATAACAAAAAATAAGCCTTCAATGTCATCTTCTTTTCTTAAAAGTGCATATGCTTCTAGATTTTGTTTTCCTTTTTTGTAGACAATATCAAATTCATAAACTAGAATCTTTGTAATACATTTTTGTTTCTCTTCTAAATAAAAGTGTTGTTTCAAGAAGTACTTAAGACTATCTTGAACCATTCTTACCTTGAAGTGTCTTCCTATCAGGTAAGGGAAGCATTTATTAATTGCATGCAAAACAACCAATAGTTACTTTTTATAAATTGGTTTCAATATATTTTTTCCTTTCAATTGGAAACTTTCAAAGGAAAGTGGTGGTGCTACTATTTGACCATTATTCTTGACAAACTTGTTGTAGTAGCCTATCAATCCTAATAATCCTCTAATATTCTTCAAAGTTTTGGGAATTGGCCATTCCATGATAGAATTAATCTTGTTAGAGCCTACTTTGATGTTAAAATTTCATATGCTTAGCTAAGACATCAGTATTTCATTTCATTTTCATGACAAAAGCATATAAACAGGATCACTGAAAGATAGACAAGCACAACCATAAAAAGGAACACAAATATTTATCTTGGGAAAACCCTAAAGGGAAAAACACAACAAAAGATTCCTCAATATAGATGCCCCAAAAAGATAAAAGATAAAACCAGCAAGGAGATCAAAGCCTGATCCTCCTCCTTCTCCAGCTACTTCTCTTCTCCACTAATGCGCTACCCAAGTGAGAGTGTGTGTGTGTCACAAATGAGGAGAACTACACCTCTATTTATATTCATCCGTTCACTTAAGTTAACTCATTTGACATGTAGGCTCGAGTTAAATCATGTAGGCTCAAGTTACACATGTAGGCTCAAGTAACCACACTGGGGTGCTAATGACCCACCTTTACAATTAGAGGGGACTACCTCATGACTCTTATTATTTCTTTCGATTAGGAGCATCGGGGTACAATTTAATACAAGTGGTTCTCCTGGTAGGACCATCGGGGACCACAAAAAGATACATATAGAATATTCTTTGAAGTTACAATATTTCAACATTCCCCCTTAACGAGAAGGGTATTCTACAACAACATCAACAAAAACAAGAGTAGAGATAGGGGACATCATCAACATCAGTAGGGTAACACATCTATAAATCATTGGAAGCTTTTCAACATCATGTAGTCTTCATCTTCAATCTTCAGTCTTCATCATCAACAACATCTTCATTCTTTGATCAGCAACATCTTCAGCATTTTGATCAGCAACATCTTCAGCATTTTGATCTTTCAATTAGCAATGGCATCTTCAACACTTGGACCTTTCGATCAACAACATCTTCAGCACTTTGACTATTCGATCAATAATAACATCTTCAGCATTTTGGCCTTTCGATCAGCAACATCTTTATCACTTTGACTTTTCAATCAGCAGCAACATCATCATATTCTGATCTGTCGATCATAATCATCATCGCATTCTGATCTTTCGATTAGAAACATCATTATCATAATCTGATCTTTCGATCAGAAACATCATCAACATAGAAACATCATCATCATACTCTGATCTTTCAATCAAAAACATCATCAACATACTCTAATCTTTCGATCCAAAACATCATCATCATACTCTGATATTTCAATCAGAAACATCATAATCATAGTGCGTCATCATCATACTCTGATCTTTAGATCAGTATGTCATCATCATCATACTCTGATCTTTCGATCAGTATGTCATCATCATCATACTCTGATCTTTCGATTAGTACTTCATCATCATCATACTCTGATCTTTCGATCAGTATGGCATCATCATCATCAGTAACAACCTATAATCCACAACTCAAAGACAAAAAAGTCTTTGGATCACTTTTGGACTTAAAGTCCATGGATGATACAATCCCACCACATTCTCGACAACTGAAGTTACCGGATTGATTACGGGATAATTAGTCCCTATCACTTTAGGACTAAGTCCAAGGACGATGCAATCCTACCACATTCTCAAGGACCGAAGCCACCGGATTGATTTCGGGAGAATCAATCCCTATCAGTTTAGGACTATGTCCAAGGATGATGCAATCCTACCACATTCTCAAGGACCGAAGCCACCGGATTGATTACGGGAGAATCAGTCCCTATCACTTTAGGACTATGTCCAAGGATGATGCAATCCTACCACATTCTCAAGGACCGAGGTCACCAGATCTATTATGGACATATGTCTCGGGATGATACAATCCCTCTTCATTCTCGAAAACTGAGGTCTCTGGATCAATTAGGGAAAGTTCCCAAGGATGATACAATCCCGCCGTGTTCTCAAGGACCGAGTTCACCGGATCTATTATGGCCAGATGTCCTAGGATGATACAATCCCTTTTCATTCTCGAAGACCGAGGTTTCTGGATCACTTTAGGGAAAGTTCCCAGGGATGATACAATCCCACTGCAACATCACTACTCCCCCTTCGAGGAAGATCTTTTCGAACCACACCAAGCTTGTCTCGAAAGTGTTCGAACTTCACTCGGGATAGAGGCTTTGTCAACACATCAGCAGCTTGTTCATCAGTACTTACATATTGGAGCTTTATGGCTCCCTTCTGCATCATATCTTGAATGTAGAAATATCTAATTTCTATGTGCTTTGATCTGTCATGAAACATAGGGTTCTTTGTCATCTTTATACAACTTTGGTTATCACATAGAATCACGGTAGTGTCCAACTCTAGGTTGAATAATCCTGACATTAGCTTCCGAAGCCATATGGCTTCACAACTAGCAGAGCAAGCTGCTATATATTCTGCTTCGGCTGTGCTTAGTGCAACACTAGATTGCTTTCTGCTAAACCATGAGATCATGGCAGATCCCATACTATAACATCCACTTGATGTGATTTTTCTATTTGAGATACTTCCAGCCCAATCTGCATCTATATAGCCATACAATCTATACTCATGGCTATTATCACAATATAGACCAAAGTCTATAGTTCCTTTCAAATATCTCATCACATGTTTTGCAGCTACCAAGTGAACCTGTCTAGGTTGAACTAGATATTGACTTAAGGTGTTCACAGCAAAACAAATGTCTGGTATGGTATTTGACAAATACATCAATGACCCAATGATCTGTCTGTAATGATTCACATTCACTAACTCTAATGAGTCATCAGTTAACAACTTCAGGTTGGAATCCATGGGTGTGGACAAGGCTTTGCATTCCAACATGTTGAATCTTTTCAATATCTCTACTGCATACTTTCCCAGATTGAGAAAGATTCCTTTTGAACTTTTCCATACTTCCATACTTAGGAAATAATGCATTAACCCAAGGTCTTACATTTCAAATTCTTCGGCTAGTCTCTTCTTGCTTTTCATAATCTGTTTCTTATTTCCTGTCAAGAATAAATCATCCACATATAGTAGTAGGATGACCGTTTCATCTTCTACAACCTTGAGGTAAAGGTTAGGATCAGCTTTACTCTTGGTAAATCCCATGCTTGACAGGAAACTATCTATCCTCTCATACCAAGCTCTAGGAGCTTGTTTAAGACCAGACAAGGCCTTCTTCAACTTGCATACATGAGTATGTCTGTCTTCAACTTCAAATCCTTGATGTTGTTCTATGTAAACTTCTTCTTCGATAACACCATTTAAAAAAGTTGTTTTCACATCCATCTGGTGTAATTCCCACTTCATTATGTATGCAAGTGCCATGATAGTTCTAATCAAAGTATATCTTGCTACAGGATCAAATGTCTCTTCATAATCAATTCCCTCTTTCTGAGACAAACCTCTGGCCACAAATCTTTCTTTATACTTCTCAATACTTCCGTCAGCTGCATACTTTATTTTGAATATCCATTTGGAGGATACTATACTCTTTCTTTCTGTTTTGGGAACTATATCCCATACATCATTCTTCATTATTGACTAGTATTCTTCAGTCATTGCTTCTACCCATTCTTTCTTCTGTACCGCTTCTTTATAATTTGTAGGTTCTTTTTCTACCAAATCACACATCAAGGCTACATAGTTGGAAAAAGTATTAGGTTTCTTTCTTTCCATTGTAGAGCCTTCAGGAGCTCCATATCTTTCTTCCTCTCATAAAATTTCTCTTGTCCAAGTAGTCTTTCTTTTTCTTGATATCTCCATCATGGGAGGTTCTTATGGTTCTGCCATGTCATGTTCTTCAGGAGGTTCATCTTCAGGGAGACATGTAGTTTCTTTATTTCTGGGTGGTGTCTCTTCTTCATACACTTCTTCAAGTTGGCACTTCCTGGATCTCTTGAGAGCTTCCTCTTAATCAAATGTCACATCTCAACTGATTTCCATGTAGTGGAATCCAGGAATGTAGATTCTGAATGCTTTGGATACTTCACAATATCCAACAAATATCCCCTTCTTTTCGGAAGGGTCTAATTTGGTTCTTTTCTCTTTTGGTATATGAATATATACTGGAAAACCAAATATCTTAAGGTAACTTACCTCAGGCTTCTTTCTCGTGAATATCTCTTCTGGAGTTTTGAATCCAAGAGCACTGTGAGATATTCTATTTTGTACATACACAGCAGTTCTTGCCGCTTCTGCCCATAGGTGCATTGGAAGATCTTGATCATGTTGAAATATTGTAACTTTGAAGAATATTCTATATGTATATTTTTGTGGTCCCCAATGGTCCTACCGAGAGAACCACTTGTATTACATTGTACCCCAATGCTCCTAATTGGAAGAACTAATAAGAGTCATGAGGTAGTCCCCTCTAATTGTAAAGGTGGGTCATCAACACCCCGGTGTGGTTACTTGAGCCTACATGATTTAACTCGAGCCTACATGTTAAATGATTTAACTTAAGTGAACGGATGAATATAAATAGAGGTGTAGTGCTCCTCATTTGAGACACACACTCTCACTTGTGTAGCACATTAGTGGAGAAGAGAAGTAGCTGGAGAAGGAGGAGGATCAAGCTTTGATCTCCTTGCTGGTTTTATCTTTTATGTTTTATATTTTTGGGGCATCTATATTGAGGAAGATTTTGCTGGGTTTTTCCTTTTAGGGTTTTCCCAGGATAAATATTTGTGTTCCTTTTGTATGGTTGTGCTTTTCTATCTTTCAGTGATCCTGTTTATATGCTTTTGTTATGAAAATGAAATGAAGTATTGATGTCTTAGCTAAGCATATGAAAAGTTAACATGGTATTAGAGCCACCCTGAAAAAAGGACATTGTGCAGCTACAGAATCTATGGCTTCTTACTTTTTGGTTCTCTCTGCATAATCGATCAGTAAAAGAAGGCTAGGCTGACTCACCATTGAAGGGCGCATCTTTCTGTCGAAGCGGAATTCGATTCCGAGCATTTTCAGCTTTCGGTGTGGGAAATTAGGGCTTCTTACAGAAGAATAATTTTTGAGTGAGCCCAACATAGGATTTCTCTCCTCATAAAAATCAAATTTTAGAGACCTGGATCAAGATTTTTGGTTGGGTGAAACTCCGGGAAAGTCAAACCCTAGTTTGACCCGGAGCTAGAAAAACCCTAAATACTAAAAATGCTAAGTTTTGGTATATTCGCGATATCCCAATATTGACGAAGGTTCAGGAGCTCAAAATTGTAGAGGCTGAATATAAAATCCTGACGTACACTGTGTCCAAAAGGAAGCCTCAGATTCGCTATATTTGGGGAGATATTATCCCTCCAAGTTAGGGTTCTAGCCCCTTCCATAATTCATCCCTAAACAGGACACCTGGGGAAAATTGCTATATATTGGGCTACATAGGTCCAAATTGAATTCCTGAAGATGTTATAGAAATATCACATACTTTAATTTCTGTGGTCCAAATTTGAGAACTAGAATATGAAACAGTGACATGTGGCAGTCCGTACAACTTTGCTGTTCTGAACAGTCCTGTAAACGGTCACCGTGGGAAAAGGATCATAAATCCCAATTTGTGAAACAAATTATGATGAAACCTGTGGTTTTGGATCAGGAACATGTGAGGTTACCTCAATTCCAAATTTTAGACACATAGGAGTAGTAATTTCGGATAAATCACAGAAACAGTGACAGGCATTTCTGCAAAAGAAATTGGAAAACTAGGGCTTCTTGTTCCAGGAGCTTCCCTCCACTGTTGTCAGAAAAGAAGTACATTACACAGATCCATTTGAAGAGATATATATTTCTATCCAATCATATCTTAAATATTCCAAGTTTTTGAAATTAGGGTTTCTCTAACAAACCCTATATCAGCTAGCTCTGGAAGCAGGACGGACACCTCAAATTGGTAAGATTTAATCTTTTGCTATTTGCATTTGAGGTTCTCATTTCAAAGTGATCTATCACATCAGATTGATGACAAAATTGGTAAATTTGACAACCTCCAAGCATGGAAGTATTTGATCTCTCTGAAGAAAATGAATTGGACACCTACATGAGTAGAGAGGTTCCAGTTCCATACGGAGGTGAGGCTCAAAGCCTTACGCAAGAAGAACTTGATCAAGGCCAAGAAGATAATTGTTGATTCAATCACGGATCAACTTGTACCACAAGTGTCTTCCCTAAAGACACCGAAGATTTTTGATTCCTTGATCAAGCTATTTGAAGATAAGAACTTAAATCAGAAGATGGCTTTGAGAAAACAGTTGAAGAATGTGAAGATCCAAAATGCAGAACAACTTGAAGCAGTAGAAGAAGAAGTGGAGAATGTAGAAGTGGTGATAGCCACCTTGAATGGCCTCCCAGGATCATGGGATTCATTCATGCAAAGAATGTATGCCATAAGGAAGTAATTACTTTCAGCTCAACTCATAAGAAGAGAAGAATAAGATGGGAGAATTTGAAGATCAAGCTCTCACCATTCAAAGAAGATCCCTCAAGCAATGAGGAATATGAAGAACTCAATTCATGAAGAACCTCTTATTCATATTATCATTTGGATAAGAAATGATGATTTCATGAATGAAGAAGATGATAAAGCAGAATGATCAAGATGGAGTCTACCCACGAAACAAATAAAAGATAAGTATTCAATTGTCATTTCATGATAAGTATTGTTTTGTTATACATTTGATTATATTCAGTTGATGTGTTATGCATGATAGATTGTTTGCATTAATGACTGTATACTACTAATATGCATGTGATGGGAAAGGTCCTATACAACCCCCTACAAGAAAAGAAGGATGAGACTTGTTCAGAAGAACAAGTGAGGACAATTCAAGATTCACTCCAATAAACATGAATCTGAAGCTACCAGGGTCAGAGACACCATGACGGAAGAAAGAGCTTCAGAAAGCGGTAGATCCACCTTGAAGGATGAAGACCACCATGGGTACAAGAGATAACTCAAGATGAAGAAAAGAATGCTATGAAAGAAGCTATGATCAAAGAATAGCAGTTGATCATGGGGAATGATGTATATGATATGATTTCGAGACATAAAGGGAAGTACGTAGTATCTTCCATATGGATCTACAAGAACAAGTGTACAAAGCAAGGTTCATGATTTTCCTCAGAAAGAATAGACTATGACATGACATACTCTATTGACCAGTATATATAAAGCCTAGAACCACCTGTACAGAATGAAGAGGGAAGATGATACTCCACTTTAGGGGGAGTGACTACAGAAAATTATATATGAGTTCGACATGGTATGACATGATGGATAACTTTGTGATGGATCGAGACTTTACCAAGAGTAAAGTGGGTTCCAACCTTCAAGGTTGAATGCAGAAGACTAGGATATGTTGATGACCTGAGAAGACAAACTCATAGAATATGTTATGATACTAGAATGATGTTTGGGACATAGTACTCAAACCAGAAAGCAAGAATGTGGTATCTGCCAAATAGATTTGCAAGATAAGATATGTTGCTAATAGAAGTAAGGTAAGACTTATGGCTAGAGGTTTCTATCATAAAGAGGGAATTAATTCTGAAGAGACACTTACTCCAGGAAGCAAGGTACACTTCCTTCAAAACTATCATGGTAGTTTCTTCCATGATGAAGTAAAGACAAGCATTCCTTAATGGTATGATTGAGGAAGAGTTTTACATCGAATAGTCACGAGGATTTGAAGTTGAAGACAGATGGAATCAAGTATGCAAGTTGAAGAAGGCCCTCTATGGCCTGAAGCAAGCTCCCAGAGCTTGGTAGATAGTTTCCTGATGAGCATGGGCTTTGCCAAGAGTAAAGTTGATCCTAACCTTTCCTACAAGGTTGTAGAAGATGAACCTGTCATTGTATTACTATATGTGGATGACTTATTCTTGACAGGGAATGAGAAATAGATCATGGAAAGCAAGAAGAAACTAGCGGAAGAATTTGAGATGAAAGACCTTGTGTTAATGCATTATTTCCTAGGTCTGGAAGTATGGAAAAGTTCAGAAGGAATATTTCTCAACCAGGGAAAGTATGCGGTAGAGATATTGAAGAGATTCAATATGTTGGAATGCAAAGTCATGGCCACACCCATGGACTCCAACCTGAAGCTGTTAGTCGATGACTCATTAGAGTTAGTGGATGTGACTCACTAAAAACAGATCATTGGGTCATTGATGTACTTAAAAAATACCAGAATAGACATTTGTTTTACTGTGAACACCTTAAGTCAATATCTTGTTCAACCAAGAAGGGTTCACCTAGTAGCTGCAAAAAATGTGATGATATATCTGAAAGGGACTATAGACTTTGTTCTATACTATGATGGTAGCCATGAGTATAGATTGTATGGATACACAGATGTAGATTGGGCTGGAAGTATCTTATATAGGAAAAGCACATTAGGTAGATGCTTTTGTTTGAGGTCTGCTATGAGTTCATGGTTTAGCAAGAAACAGTCCAGTGTTTCTCTTAGCACGGTAGAAGTAGAATACATAGCAGATTGCTCTACTAAGTTGTGAAGCCATATGGCTTCAAAAGCTAATATTAGGTCTCTTTGACCTGAATATGGATACTAAAATGATTCTATGTGATAACCATAGTTGTGATGACAAATAACCCTGTGTTCCTACGTAACACATAGAAATCCGGTATTTCTACATACAAGATAAGATGCAGACAATGACACTGTAGATGCAGATGATGTTGATTCGGTATTTCTATACTGAATCTAGAGATGATGATGTTTCAGTATTCCCATACTGAAGATATAGATGATGATGATTTCAGTATTCCCATACTGAAGATATAGATGATGATGATTTTAGTATTCCCATACTGAAGATATAGATGATATTTCAGTATTTACATACTGTAGATACAGATGATGGTGATTCCGTATTTCTATACTGAATATAGAGATGATGATGCTTTCAGTATTTCTATACTAAAGATATAGATGATGATGCTTTCAGTATTCACATACTGGAGATACAGATGGTGATAGTTCAATATTCACATACTGAATATGTAGATGATGATGGTTTGGATGATGATGTACTAACAAAGCCTCTACCTCGAGTAGAGTTCGAACACTTTCGAGACAAGCTTGGTGTTGTTCGGAAAGACCTTTGTCGAAATGGGGAGTAGTGATGTTGCAGTGGGATTGTATCATCCCTGGGCATTTTCCCTAAAGTGATCTGGAGACCTCGGTCCTTGAGAATGAAGAGGGATTGTATCATCTCGGGACATCTGTCCATAATAGATCCGATGATCTTGGCCCTCGAGAATGTGGTGGGATTGTATCAACCCTAGGCACTTGCCCTAAAGTGATCCGGAGACCTTGGTCTTCGAGAATGAAGAGGGATTGTATCATCCCAAGACATCTGTCCATAATAGATCCGGTGACCTCAGTCCTCGAGAATGTGGTAGGATCGCATCATCCTTGGACATCGTCCTAAAGTGATAGGGACTGATTCTCTCGTAATCAATCTGGTGGCTTTGGTCCTCGAGAATGTCGTAGGATTGCATCATCCTTGGACATATTCCTAAAGTGATAGGGAATGATTCTCCCGTAATCAATATAGTGGCTTCGATCCTCGAGAATGTGGTAGGATTGCATCATCCTTGGACATAGTCCTAAAGTGATAGGGACTGATTCTCCCGTAATCAATCCGGTGGCTTCGGTCCTCGAGAATGTGGTAGGATTGCATCATCCTTGGAGATAGTCCTAAAGTGATAGGGACTGATTCTCCCGTAATCAATCTAGTGGCTTCGGTCCTCGAGAATGTGGTAGGATTGCATCATCCTTGGACTTAGTTCTAAAGTGATAGGGACTGATTCTCCCATAATAAATCCGGTAACTTCGGTTGTTGAGAATGTGGTGGGATAGTATCATCCCTGGACTTTAAGTCCAAAAGTGATCCAAAGACTTTTTGTCTTTGAGTTGTGGATTGTAGGTTGTTGCTGATGATGATGATGACGTACTGATCGAAAGATCAGAGTATGATGACGTACTGATCGAAAGATTAGAGTATGATGATGACGTACTGATCGAAAGATTAGAGTATGATGATGATGACATACTGATCGAAAGATCAGAGTATGATGATGATGATGTACTGATCTAAAAGATCAAAGTATGATGATGACACACTATGATTATGATGTTTCTGATCAAAAGATCAGAGTATGATGATGATGTTTCTATGTTGATGATGTTTTTGATCGAAAGATCAGAGTATGATGATGATGTTTTTGATCGAAAGATCAGAATGTGATGATGATTATGATCGACAGATCAGAATATAATGATGATGATGTTGCTGCTGATCGAAAGGGGAAAGTGTTGATGATGATATTGCTGATCGAGAGGTCAAAGTACTGAAGATGTTGCTGCTGATCGAAAGGTCAAGGTGCTGAAGATGTTGTTGCTGATTGAAAAGTCAATGTGCTGAAGATGTTGCTGATCGAAAGGTCAAAGTGCTGAAGATGTTGCTGATCGAAAGGTCAAAATGCTGAAGATGTTGTTGCTGATCAAAAATTCAAAGTGCTGAAGATGTTGCTGATCGAAAGGTTAAAATGATGAAGATGTTGTTACTGATTGAACAGTCAAAGTGCTGAAGATGTTGCTGATCGAAAGGTCCAAGTGCTGAAGATGTCGTTGCTAATTGAAAGATCAAAATGATGAAGATGTTGCGGATCAAAGACTGAAGATGTTGTTGATGATGAAGACTGAATATTGAAGATGAAGACTACATGATGTTGAAAAGCTTCCAATGATTTATAGATGTGTGACCCTGTTGATGTTGATGATGTCCCCTATCTATACTCTTGTTGTTGTTGATGTTGCTATAGAATACCCTTCTCGTTAAGGGGGAGTGTTGAAATATTGTAACTTCAAAGAATATTCTATATGTATCTTTTTGTGGTCCCCGATGGTCCTATCGGGAGAACCACTTGTATTACATTGTACCGTGATGCTCCTAATCGGAAGAACTAATAAGAGTCATGAGGTATTCCCCTATAATTGTAAAGGTGGGTCATCAACACCCCAGTGTGGTTACTTGAGCCTACATGTGTAAATTGAGCCTACATGATTTAACTCGAGCCTACATGTCAAATGAGTTAACTTAAGTGAACAGATGAATATAAATAGAGGTGTAGTGCTCCTCATTTGAGACACACACTCTCACTTGTGTAGCGCAATAGTGGAGAAGAGAAGTAGCTGGAGAAGGAGGAGGATCAGGCTTTGATCTCCTTGCTGGTTTTATCTTTTATATTTTATCTTTTTGGGGCATCTATATTGAGGAAGCTTTTGCTGGGTTTTTCCCTTTAGGGTTTTTCCAGGATAAGTCTTTGTATTCCTTTTGTATGGTTGTGCTTGTCTATCTTTCAGTGATCCTGTTTATATGCTTTTGTTATGAAAATGAAATGAAGTACTGATGTCTTAGCTAAGCATATGAAAAGTTAACATATCATATATCATTGTCTTCACTGCCTCCATGATGGTTCTGTTCTTTCTTTCTGCTACCCCATTCTATTGGGGATTGTAGGGAGTAGTTAGTTCCCTCTTTATTCTTGCATCTTTGCAAAAGGCATAAAACTCTTTTGAGGTGTACTCTCCTCCATTGTCTGATTGGAGAATCTTAATTTTCTTGTCAGAAATATTCTCTATCAAGGATTTGAACTCCTTGAATTTCTCAAACACTTCACTCTTTGCCTTCAAGAAGTATATCCAATTCTTTCTTGAAAAATCATCAATAAATGTGATTTAATATTCAAATCCACTCAAGGATGTGGAAGACATTGGACCAAATACATCTGAATGAATCAATTCCAATGTACCTTTTGTTTTTGTTTCACTCTTCGTGAATGGATTCTTGATGTTCTTTCCCTTCGCACATCCTTTGCAAATGCCTTCATGCTTGATCTTCATGTCTGGTAATCCCATCACTACTTTGTTCACATGAGGTAGAGCCTTGTAATTGATGTGGGAAAGCCTTCTATGCCATAGTTCACTAGGGTCAGTGGACTCATGCACAAAGGTTGTTTCTAAGTGCCCCTTGAGTTTATACAAGACCCCTTCTTCTTCACCAATGATGATTGCATCTTCAATATTCTTTCCTTTGGGCCACATAAGTACTTGACCATCTATGAAAGCAACTCTGAATCCTTTCTTATCTAAAGCTGAGATAGAAAGAAATTTTTTCTTTAAACCAGGTACATATAATACATCTTTCATTTTTAAGGGATTACCGGATTCAAGTTTGTAGCTTGCTTCACCAACTCCTTTGATCGGATATTGATAGTCATCTCCTAGGGATACTTTATGAGGAGAGCTCTTTTCTTCAAGTTTGGACAGAGTTTTATTTTGTCCCGTCATGTGCTTTGAAGCACCAATATCAATAATCCAAGTGTCTTCTCCAGGAGTCACAGACCCAGAGAGAGCAGAAAACAGTACATATTCTTCCGCATCTTCTTCTCTTGCTTGCTTTCTTGAAGGTCCTTCATCTTCTTCTTCTTCATCCTCATCTTCAGCTAGATGAGCATGATATCTTTTGTTGTTGTTGATCCTCTGCTTATATTCTTTCTTCTTTATAGGACAGTTTCTGGCAATGTGTCCTATCTTGTCACAGTGGAAGCATTGAAAACCAAAGTAGTCCTTATTTGATAGACTTTCTTTCAATCTTTGGAATCTTCTGGGAGGTTGATGCTCTTTGTGACTTCCCTTCTTGAAGATGGGTTGATTCCTTCTTCTTTTTCTGGTATGAGTGGCTAGGGATTGATCATCCTCTTTTAGTAAGGCTTCTCTATTTGCCACTCTAGTCTCCTCTTGAATGCAGTCTTCCCATACCACATCAAACTGCATGCTTTCCTTCCTGGCACACATCATTTGAATGAATGATTCCCATGGTCTAGTGAGACCATTGAGAGCAGTCATAGCCATTTCATCTTCATCAAGCTTATCTCCAATAGCTTCTAGTTGCTCTTTGATCTGGGAAACCCTTGAAAAGTAGTCTTGGATGGATTCTCCATGACTCATCTTGATGCTCTTCAGTTGAGCTCTTAGATTCATCTTTCTGTTGATGTTTCTTCCCTCAAACATTTTGGAAAGGGCATCATACATTTCTTTTGGAGTCTTCTTGGATGACACTTGAGGAATCAAGTGATCCTTAATGGAGTCAGCAATAATTCTTTGTGCCCTAATCATATCCTTTGTGTGCTTCTCCTTGGCTTCAGTTTCTTCAGGTTTTGACACTTCTTCTTTGACATACTTATCAAGATCATTCTCTTGGAGAATGAGACCAATCCTGTATTTCCATGCTTGAAAATTCTCTATGCCTTCTAGCTTGTCTTCAAGCTTAGTGCTTGAAGTCATCTTGGTAGAGAATTACAAAAAATTGAAATTTTGTGGAATGAGAAACTGACCTTACAAGGAGATGTGCTTGAATGAGGTGAGTTGACTGATGTACTTGGATTCTGGAAATCTCAATTCTTCACCTTTCAAATCAGATGATTCAGCTTCTGCAGAAATTCCTGTCACCATTTCTGTGATATCTCCGCAATTGCTGCCCCTATATGTCTGAAATTTCTCAGTGAGGTAACCTCGTATGTCCCTGATCCAACACCATAGGTTTCATAAAAATTGGTTTCACCAATTTGGATTTATAATCCTTTTCCTAAGGTGACCTATTACAGGACTGTTCAGAACAATGAATTTGTACAGCATGCCATGTGTCACTGTTTCATATTATGGGTCTGAAATTTGGACCATAGAAATTACAGTCTATTCCATTTGTGGAACATCTTCAGGAATTCTATTTGGACCTCTGTATCCCAAGCTATATCAATTTTCCCCAGATGTCCTGTTTAGGGATGAATTATGGAAGACGCTGGAACCCTAACTTGGAGGGATCATATCTCCTAGAATATAGTGAATCTAAGGCTGAATTTTGGACACAGTGTACAAAAGGATTTTATATTCAGACTTTGCAATTTTCAGCTCCTGAAACTTCTCCAATATCAGGATATAGTGAATGTACCAAAACTTCGCATTTTTAGTATTTAGGGTTTTTCTAGCTCGAGGTCAAACTAGGGTTTGACTTTCCCAGAGTTTCACCCAACCAAAAAAATTGATACATGTCTCTAGACTTCGATTTTGATGAGGAGAGAAATCCTATGCTGGTCTCACTAAAAAAATATTCTTCTGCAAGAAGCCCTAATTTCCCGCACCGAAAACTGAAAATGCTTGGAATCGAATTCTGCTTCGACAAAAAGATGCGCCCTTCAATGGAGAGTCAGCCTAGCCTTATTTTGTTGATCAATTGTGGAGAGAGAACCAAAAAGTAAGAAGCCCTAGATTCTATAGCTACACAATGTCTTGTTTTTAGGGTGGCTCTGATACCATGTTAAATTTTCATATGCTTAGCTAAGACATCAATATTTCATTTCATTTTCATGACAAAAGCATATAAACAAGATCACTGAAAGATAGACAAGCACAACCATAAAAATGAACACAAAGATTTATCCTAGGAAAACCCTAAAGGGAAAAACCCAGCAAAAGCTTCCTCAATATAGATGCCCCAAAAAGATAAAAGATAAAACCAGCAAGGAGATCAAAGCCTGATGCTCCTCCTTCTCCAGCTACTTCTCTTCTCCACTAATGCGCTACCCAAGTGAGAGTGTGTGCGTCAAAAATGAGGAGCACTACACCTCTATTTATATTCATCCGTTCACTTAAGTTAACTCATTTGACATGTAGGCTCAAGTAACCACACTGGGGTGCTAATGACCCTCTTTTACAATTAGAGGGGACTAACTCATGACTCTTATTAGTTATTCCGATCAGGAGCATCGGGGTACAATGTAATACAAGTGGTTCTCCCGGTAGAACCATCGGGGACCACAAAAAGATACATATAGAATATTCTTCGAAGTTACAATATTTCAACATTTGATACCTTCGTGAGATACAATATGACCCGAATATTCCACTTTCTTAACCCCAAATGCACACTTAGAAGTATTGGAATATAGTTTATGCCTCTCCAATTGTTTTAAGACCCTTTAAACATGTTGTACAAGTTCTTCCCAATATTTTCTATAGATTAGTATATCATCAACAAATAGTAACATAAATTTTATGAGGAAGGTTCTAAAAAGAATTAATCAAGCTTGGAAACATAGAAGGTGCACTAGTACCGCCAAATGGTATCATAAAAAAACATAATGACCTTGATGTGTTATAAAGGATGTTTTTGGAATGCCTTCTTTCCTCACTCTGATTTGGTATCCAAATGAATATCCAACTTGGTAAAGAAAATTTCTCCCTAGAATTCATCTAACAATTCATCAATGCCATGAATATGAAACTTATATTTAATGGTCATCTTATCGAGCTATTTATAGTTTTGGCACACATTCCATGGGAGTTATTTTTTGCTAACCATCACTACTGGTGAACATAAAACACATTGGCTAGGTTAAATGACGCATGCATTTAAAATTTCTTGAACCGTATTTCCGGTTTCATTATTTTGTGCATATGGGTCCATATGGTGACCTGAAAGGTCTCATATTAGGTGCTACATTTCCAAGTTTCAAGTGAATAGCATGGACATGATATCTAGTAGGTGGAATACCTTTAGTCATTTCTCCAAATACCTTGGAATTATTGTCAATAAGCTATTGGAGATCCACTGGAATAGAGGTTATAGATTCTTGAACATATATCAAGCACAATTTTGCAATTAATTCATAGTGTCCCCTTTTTATAAATTTATCATGTTGTTAGAGGTTATCACTTTAGAGGGTTTCTCTATAATTCCTTTGATTTCAATTTACTTTTATTTTAAATAGAATCTCATGAATAGTTCTTTAAAATTAAGATCCATAATTCCCAATTATAGTAGCCATTGGATCCTTAGTATAATATTGAAACCAACCATTTGTATTGCAATAATTGGAAAATACAATATATACTCTCCCATATTAAGATCAATACTATGAAATTTACCTGAACAATTAATGGTAGCACCATTAGCTACAATCTTTAATTGAAATTCTGGGGCTAGTTTGGCTAATTTGCAATTGATGAAGTTATGGGTACTACTATAATCAATCAACATAATTACTTTTTATTTTTAATATATACTTATATCCTAAGATTTTGAGGCGTGCTAATTCTATCTAGTGAATGGAAAGATATGGTTGAAGTAATATCTTTTAGATATAGCTCTTGAGACTGTTTCGGTTTTGGATCATATCCCTCTACATAGAATATGTAGAATGATTTCTTCTTGATGAACTTATTCCCTTTATTGTACTTGTTGTCACAACTGAAACATTTTCCCTTTGATTTTTTTCCTCCAATTGCTGAGTCGTCAACCTTGTAGGTTGATTGTGGTTGGCGGAGGAAACACTTTCCTCTCTATAGGTGTTAGTGGTAGGCCTTCTAGTACCCATATGGTTACTTTCAACTTTATTTTCCAAAATAAAAACATTATTTAGTAATTTAGGTTAAAAAATACATAGCTCATGTTGAAATCTCTCCCTTAGAGTCCCCATAAAGAGATCCGACAAATTATCCTCTGGAATTTTATTCACTCTAAGACTCAACTTTTGAAATTTTTTAATGTGCTCTGTAATTGGAACTTTATGCTTGATATTTATCAATTGGATGAAGAAGGTGCTACTCTTAATATCCCCATGATGTGCTATGAATTATTCCATAAATATATACGAAGAGACAATATATTCCTTTTTACACTCACAAAGCCATTGGTAATCGACAAATTGATTAGGTTGTAAATATAAGGATGAAAAAGTTGCCTTTTGTAAAGGTGGAACTTGGTGTAGATAGGAGAATTTATCCATATGGAATATACAGGTTAGTGGATCATTTCCATCAAATTTTCTCATATCAATCTTGGGAATTAAGTAGTTACTTGTTCCTAAGTTGAACCCATGATGATGTGAGTAATCATCAAATGTTGGGGACTCAAACCTCTTGTTCTCTAACTATTTTTCATTTTTATCAATATGTAATTGGGACAAGTCCCTCTTGTTCTCCTTCTCCTCTTCTTGATGAGTTGAATTTTGAGGAAATAAAATCCCCATGTAATGTCCCGGTTTTGACCCCATTGCACTAGATGTATATGATGTATATATATATTGTAATGATCATGGTGCGGAGCTAAAGGCCAAAGCCCCACCATTGATCGGTAATGCTATGTTTTGGATTTAAATTTGTTACCAATGGTATATCGGGGCATGCGGCATATATTATGTTGGCCATCATGTAAATATGCATCATAATCAATTAATGGACACAACCAGCTACGGTCGCGGAAACTAAATCGAATGGGGCATGATTTCCTAAGGATAAGGGGGGGGTGAAATATTTAACCTATGGGCCAATGGGGAAAAGCCAAATGTCTATGAGAAAACCCATCAAACTGTCAATTACCTTTCTTGTCTTTTTCCCCAATCATTTATTTCTGCCAGAATGTGGTTGAGTTAGTTATTGCATGGAATGGGAAGAGTATGGGCAAAAATTCGAATTGGGCAGAGACCCATTTTTGAAAAACGTGTTCTGACTTCCTTGGCAAGGAAAATGCCCCAAAACGTATGCCATTCTACCATGCATTCACGTTTTCCATTTTTCCTCACCATTCTCCTTCACATTGGGGCTTTTGGGAGCAGCTGGAGTTTTTCCTGTGTCTTTCATTCCACATTTTTGGTTGTTGGCTTCATTTTTCCCATGGGTTGGAGGTCGTTTTTGTAGTGCCAGGGATTGGGTTGTTTTCCTCACATTTTGGGAGCTGCTGGTGCATTCTCCATTCACGTTTTTGTAGCTTCATGTGTTTTTACCATGGCTGTGAAGGGCCACTCACATTTTTGGCTGTCTCACCGACTATTGGTCTCACGCATAGACTATTTGGGGCATTTTTCCCTGCTGTGAGTTGTGCTCACTAATAAGCTTCAGGACTGGATGTTTTCCCCCATGTTGTGAGTCGTTTTTGCTGTTATGTTTGGGGACTGTTGTAGATGGGTTGAAGTCGTTTTTCCCTGGTTTAAGCTGTAATAGATAAATTAATTGTCGGAGTGCAATGGTTGGTCTTCGGACTGTGAGAGGAGCAGAGATGTTGGCTTAGATTTGCTTGATAAACCTGGTGGCTGGAAACCACACAGATAGAGCTAGAGGGCTGGCCTTCTTCTCCATCACCCCTGAATAGCACTAGAAGGGAATGCAAGGCCTGAGGGACTGTGTAGCAGAGAAGGGACTGATTCCTTGTGTTGGGTGTGGATGGGTGTCTTAGAGGTCAGGCTAGTTCTAGTGTAGGTGTTCTTGGCTCTGTAATGAGCTCACCAGCTTAGCAAATTGCCTTCATCAGCTCCTTAATGGCCTGATAAACCCAACTTTGTTGGCTTGGATATGTGTTTTGTGTATCCTGGCTATGTGTAAGCCTGCTAGTTCCCTTATTCCTTGGAGAATCATGCCCAGCTCGGGGGTGGCAGCGCTGCTGAGAGATTAAGGAGCACGCTGGCCTATGGTTGGGTGGAACGTTGTAGCGACGTAGCTGGTTGCGGGAGAAGTTCTTCATAAGATAAGTGCTCTGTGCATTTGACTTCTGCAACTGTAAATTCTGTTAATGAAAATGAAATGAACATGTTGAAAGAATGCTTGTTGGAATGTATGATGTTTCCATTGTGTCTAATAGATAATTGCATCTGTGCATGATAATTTCTCATATGTGCATAATTAAATTCAATGCATACGTTTAAGCATTCTGTTTCCAGCAATTTTTTTAAGCCTGTACATGTTCATGGGGCGGTTAGCCCGGGTGTTTGAAGCATTGGTCGCATCCTCTTTGCCATTCGGAGGCATGGGGACGTGACATCATGGTATCAGAGCATTGGGTTGCAGCAATGGGCCTCTATGGGCCAAGAATAAGCAGTGACAGAAGCAGAATTGCCTTCTGCTTAGCAGCAATCAGGAAAATTGAAGACAACAAATTTCAAAAATTTGGCTAAGTGTTGGAGCAGTCGGAGCAACCAGTGGATTTGACTTCCGCCGTTGTGGAAGGACTAGCGGAGTGGACGTCCGCTGTTGCGGGTGAATGGGTGAAGTTTCCCATCTGACCGTTTCGGAAGGTTTCATGAATTTCTCGTCCGTCGTTGCGGAAGGTTTCACGATCTTCCCATTTGCCGTTACGGACGACGAAGCGATTCCGCCTCCGACGCGAGAGCCATCCGACCGCCGATGCCAAAGAAAGGTTTAAAATTTGGCTAAGTGTTGAAGTGTTGGGAAATCGGAAGAGAGAATGCTCCGACATCCGATGTGAAAGTCCACCGACGTCTGACGTAAGTGCCAAATTGGAAGGATTCGGACTTTGGTGAGCCGCCGTTGCGGAAGCCGAAGGCATTTTTCGGCCGATCCAAGAATCAGCCGACGCCCGACGTCAAAATTGTTCTCTGTAAGTCCCAATCGGAAGAATTTATGGTCCGCACGCCCGCCGTTACGGAAGCTGAAGGCATTTGCCAGCCGATCCAAAAGACTGTCGACGCCGCAAGAGAAAGTGCGTCGATCGGAAGAGGAAAGGGAAGGAGCGTCCACCGTTACGGAAGCCAGAGGCATCCGACAGCCGATGTGGAAGGCACCCGACAGTCGATGTTGATGACAGTCAAAATTAAGTTCGCCAATCGAAAGGAAGAATGTTCCGGGAGCTGATTCGGCGGAAGGAAGAATGTTCCAGGAGCTGATTCGGTGGAAGGAAGAATGTTCCAGGAGCCGATTCAGTGGAAGGGAGAATGGTCCGGGAGCCAATTCAGTGGAAGGAACAGTGGAATGATATCCGATTCTACGCAAGGGGGAAAATTTGAGTTTTCCGCGACATTTTTCCAGCAGATTTTGACTGTTCCTCAGTGAAATTTTGAGTTGTTTTACAAAGAATTTTCAGGGGATAAAATGAGAAAAGAGGTAACGATCTAATGCGCCAGATTGCGTGAAAACCAATGATTTACAAAAAAAAAAACAAGGGCACTTCCCTCGACCCGCACTACAGTGGCCACAAGGGGGCAAGCCCCCTTGACCCCCGTCGTCCCCTTTAGACAGTCATTCCTTGATGAAGGAAAAATTTGTGTGTTTGGGCATTTGTAATTGTATGAATATTCCAAGAGGAGGTAAGTAATGTTGATTTGTATCAATGTATGCATCTAACAATTGTGTTATTAACACGTTTGCAGAATTATATTCACCTTCCAGGGAAGTATTCCAGGTAGTACAGTTTGGTAAGTAAGTTGTGGTTCAGTATGAGAACCCATGATGGGTATGATGCTCGGGATTCCTATGAGCGAGCAGAAGATGCCATGGGAGAAAATGTTCGTAATAGGAATGATGACATTGAGTCAAATGGAAGGAGATTCCAAGAGACCCCGTTAGATGTTGCAGCTACCATGAGAAGCTTGATTAAAGCCCAAGAAGAGCAGCATCAGTTGAATGCTGCCATGTTACAGAGTTTGACAGACTTGCAAAGAAAGATAGACTCTGGACGAGGTACAGCAAGACCAGAAGGTAGTAAGAGCAGTAATAGAAGAAGGAGAAGAAATTCTAGTGGGTCATCTGATTCTGAAGAATCCAGTGGGGATTCAAGATTTTCTTCTCATAAAAGAAAAAGAAAGAGACACCATAGGGATCGTTCGCAAGATGAATTTAAAAAGGAAAAACCTCCTAGTTTGATGGTGAGGTAAAGACTGGACAAGAGGATGAAGCTTGGCTTCTTGGGATTAAAAAGTACTTTCAAGTGCATGATTATTCAGGAAACATGAAGGCATGAGTTGCCATATTCAATATGAATGGAAGAGCATCCATTTGGTGGGAACAATTCAAGCAAGTGAAGAGGATCAGTGAAAGGAGACTGAAGTGGAAGCAGTTCAAGAAGTATTTCAAGCAGAAATACCTATCTGACAGGTATTATGATGACAAGATTAAGGAGTTCCATGAGCTGAGATTGGGACAGCAAACCATGGAAGAGTATGCAAATAAGTTTTTGGAGCTGTTAAGGTATGTCCGGTACATCAGAGATGAAAAAGTGAAAGTCCAGCGTTTTCTGAGTGGATTACCTCAGTCTTACAAAGATAGAATCGAGTTTTATGAACCTCGAACCCTTGAAGAAGCGATAAGGAAAGCTAAGTACTATTATGAGCAAAGCAAAGGTAAACCTGATTACCATAAGGCATGGAAGGACAAGAAGAACGAGAAGTTTGACCAAAGAAAGAAAGGTTTCAAACCCTCTAGTTTCAGGAATCAACAAAAGCAGCCATCTCAAGCTGCGAGTAAGCCAGTTGGAGTGAACGGAGAAAAGCCTAAAGACCCACAACAGAATAGAGGACCACTTCAATGTTGGAAATGTGGTGGACCCCACATGCATATAAATTTTCCACTTGAGAATGAGAGTGCAAGGCCAACTTATAATGTTCAAGAAGCAGAAACAGTGGGTCAAGTGGCAAGGGCAGTTCCTAGGATCTATGCAGCACTAGAGGACCGTCAGGCAGATCACCAGTCAGCTGTGGTTGAAGTAGCAGGTAAGATTGTTGAGCAATCTGTTTCTATTTTGATTGACCCTGGTTCAACGCACAGTTACATTACTCCTAGAGTAGTAGAGATTTGTGCTTTTAAGAAAGTAAAGCATAGGAAGTCTTGGTTAGTTCAGCTAGCCACTGGAACTAAGAGGAAGTTCAGTGAAGTGGTAGAGAAATGTCCATTGTTCATGAATGGATTGGCCACTTGTGTAGATCTGAATGTTCTATCGCTTGGTTCCTATGATGTTCTCATTGGAATGGATTGGTTAGAAGCTCACAGGGTGAAGCTTGACTGTTATAATAAGACTTTTGAATGCATGAATGAAGAAGGAAACTTAGTAGTTGTGAAAGGTATTCCAAAGGTAATTTCAGTCCGACAGGTTTCAGCAATGCAGTTAAAGAAGTTCTGTAGGAATGGTTGTCAGTTGTATGCAGCTCATATTTTGGAGGAAACAAGAGATGAAACCCCTAGGTTGGAGGACTATCAGGTGTTACAGGAATTCAGGGATGTGTTTCCTGATGAGATTCTAGGGCTTCCTCCAAAGCGGGACATTGATTTCACAATTGAACTTGTGCCAGGAGCAGCACTAGTGTCTAAGGCACCCTACAGGATGAGTACATCGGAGATGCTAGAATTGAAGATGCAACTGCAAGAGTTGTTAGAAAAGAAGTATATACGATCGAGTGTATCTCCTTGGGGAGCACCAGTTCTGTTTGTGAAGAAGAAAGATGGTACACTCAGGCTATGTATTGACTACAGACAGCTGAACAAGGTTACTGTGAAGAATAAATATCCTTTGCCTAGGATTGATGACCTATTTGATCAAATGAGAGGAGTAAAGGTATTTTCCAAGATTGACTTGAGGTCTGGTTACCATCAGGTGAGAATCAAGGATGAAGACATTCATAAGACAGCCTTCAGGACAAGGTATGGGCATTATGAGTTTGTAGTGGTACCATTTGGTCTCACAAATGCACCAGCTACATTTATGTGCCTTATGAACAATGTCTTCAGTAGGTATCTGGATAAGTTTGTTCTTGTTTTCCTTGATGACATTCTTGTTTATTCTAAGAATGAGAAAGAGCATGAAGAGCATTTGAGATTGACACTGCAATTGCTCAGGGAGCATTAGTTGTTTGCAAAACTGAGCAAGTGTGACTTCTATAGAGATAGAATTCAGCACTTGGGTCACATTATCTCAGAGGAGGGTATATCTGTGGACCCTGAAAAGATAGAAGCCATTATGAATTGGCCTATTCCTAGAAATGTGACAGATGTAAGGTCTTTCATGGGACTTGCAGGATACTACAAGAGATTCATTGAGGGATTCTCCAAAGTTGCACATGCTATCACTTCTTTGCAAAAGAAGGGGATGAAGTTTGAATGGACATCGAGGTGTGAAGAAAGCTTCCAGTAGTTGAAGAATCTTCTCACTAGTGCGCCAGTATTGAAAGTTGCAGATCCAGAGAAAGATTTTGTGGTATGTACCGATGCATGTGGACAAGGGCTTGGAGGAGTCCTTATGCAGGATAACCACGTGATATGTTATGAGTCAAGAAAGCTGAAGGAGCATGAGAATAACTATGCCACTCATGATCTAGAACTTGCAGCCATAGTGCATGCTCTCAAGATGTGGAGACATTACTTGATGGGTAGGAGATTTGAGCTCAGAACGGATCACTGTGGACTAAAGTATCTATTTGATCAGCCTACTCTGAATGCTAGGCAAGTAAGATGGCTAGATTTTTTATGTGAGTTTGATTTTGAGATCAAGCACATAAAAGGAAAGGAAAATAAGATAGCTGATGCGCTCAGCAGGAAGATGCAGGAAATGCATGTGGCCTCTCTTAGTATTTGCCAATTTGATTTGAGGCAGCAGATTGTTAATCATGTTGCTGGAGATGAATTGTATGAGCAGGTAAAAGACAAATTGCAGCAGCAAAGTCTTGAGAAGAAGTATGAGGGATATAAATTGGAAGAAGATGGTCTTCTTACTTATAAAGGTAGAATTTATATTCCAAATGTAGCGGATTTGAGGAGAGTTGTCATGGATGAGATCCATCAAGCTCCGTATTCTGGTCACCCAGGATATCAGAAGACAATTGCTACAACCAGGAAGCAGTACTTTTGGCCAGGTATGAAAAAGGACATGGCTGAGTACATTTCAAGGTGTATGAAATGTCAACAGGTAAAGGTTGAGCATCAACATCCAGCAGGTTTGTTGCATCCTTTGCCAGTCCCGGAATGGAAATGGGAAGTTATTTCCATGGATTTTATTACAGGATTGCCGATGACTTGGAGACAACATGATTCCATCATGGTTGTGGTAGACAAGTTGACAAAGGTAGCACATTTTATACCAGTTAAGTCTACGTATGAGGCTGGTGACATCGCAAAGATCTTCATGAAGGAGATATTCAAATTGCATGGATTGCCGAAGGCAATAGTATCTGACAGAGATTTCAAGTTCACTTCCAACTTTTGGAAGGGGTTGTTTGCAGATTTGGGTACAAAGCTAAATTTCAGCACCGCATACCATCCTCAGACAGATGGTCAGAGAGAGAGAGTTAATCAGGTGCTTGAAGACATGCTTCGCATGTACGTAATGGACAAACCAACCAAGTGGGAAGATTACTTACACTTGGTAGAGTTTGCCTATAACAATGGACATCAAGCATCCTTGGGGATGAGTCCGTATGAAGCTTTGTATGGAAGAAGGTGTAGGACACCAGTGACTTGGGATAATCCAGTGAACAGGATTGTGCTTGGGCCGGAATTGCTCAAGGATATGGAGCAAGAGGTCGTAAAGATCAGGCAAAAGCTGAAAGCAGCACAGAATAGACAGAAAAGCTATGCAGATAAGCATAGGGTGAACAGGGAGTTCAGTGTTGGGGATCATGTTTACCTCAGAGTGAGGGCAAGGAAGAGTTCCTTGAAGCTTGGAAGTTGTGCCAAGCTGTCACCAAGATACTGTGGGCCGTTTGAAGTGCTTGAAAGAATAGGGCTAGTTGCATATAGACTTGCATTTCCTGCTAGCACTAGAGCTCATAATGTTTTTCATGTTTCTTTGCTTAAGAGATATGTACATGATCCTAACCATGTGATAAATTGGGATGTGATTCAGGTGGAACCCGAGGGAGAGTTCCGAATCGAGCCAATGCGCATCCTCGACAGGAAGGTCACAATGCTCCGAAACCGAGCCATAGGTCAGGTAAAGGTGCAATGGGAGCACTTCGGACCTAAAGAGGCTACATGGGAGCTGGAGGATGCCATGCAATTGGCACATCCATTTTTGTTCAATTCTACGAAACACTGAGGCGATGCCAGTGTAGCATTTTGTTCAATTTTGTAAGCACTGAGGACTGTGCTATTGAAGGGGGAGGGGAATGTAATGTCCCGATTTTGACCCCGTTGCACTAGATGTATATGATGTATATATATATTGTAATGATCATGGTGCGGAGCTAAAGGCCAAAGCCCCACCATTGATTGGTAATGGTATGTTTTGGATTTAAATTTGTCACCGATGGTATATCGGGGCATGCGGCATATATTATGTTGGCCATCATGTAAATATGCATCATAATCAATTAATGGACACAACCAGCTACGGTCGCGGCAACTAAATCGAATGGGGCATGATTTGCTAAGGATAAGGGGGGGGTGAAATATTTAACCTATGGGCCAATGGGGAAAAGCCAAATGTCTATGAGAAAACCCATCAAACTGTCAACTACCTTTCTTGTCTTTTTCCCCGATCATTTATTTCTTCCAGAATGTGGTTGAGTTAGTTATTGCATGGAATGGGAAGAGTATGGGAAAAAATTCAAATTGGGAAGAGACCCATTTTTGAAAAACGTGTTTTGACTTCCTTGGCAAGGAAAATGCCCAAAAACGTATGCCATTCTGCCATGCATTCACGTTTTCCATTTTTCCTCACCATTCTCCTTCACATTGGGGCTTTTGGGAGCAGCTGGAGTTTTTCCTATGTATTTCATTCCACGTTTTTGGTTGTTGGCTTCATTTTTCCCATGGGTTGGAGGTCGTTTTTGTAGTGCTAGGGATTGGGTTGTTTTCCTCACGTTTTGGGAGCTGTTGGTGCATTCTCCATTCACGTTTTTGTAGCTTCATGTGTTTTTACCATGGCTGTGAAGGGCCATTCACGTTTTTGGCTGTCTCACCGACTATTGGTCTCACGCACAGACTATTTGGGGCGTTTTTCCCTGCTGTGAGTTGTGCTCACTGATAAGCTTCAGGACTGGGTGTTTTCCCCCATGTTGTGAGTCATTTTTGCTGTTATGTTTGGGGACTGTTGTAGATGGGTTGAAGTCGGTTTTCCTTGGTTTAAGCTGTAATAGATAAATTAATTGCCAGAGTGCAATGGTTGGTCTTTGGACTGTGAGAGGAGCAGAGATGTTGGCTTAGATTTGCTTGATAAACCTGGTGGCTGGAAACCACACAGATAGAGCTAGAGGGCTGGCCTTCTTCTCCATCACCCCTGAATAGCACTGGAAGGGAATGCAGGGCCTGAGGGACTGTGTAGCAGAGAAGGGACTGATTCCTTGTGTTGGGTGTGGATGGGTGTCTTAGAGGTCAGGCTAGTTCTAGTGTAGGTGTTCTTGGCTCTTTAATGAGCTCACCAGCTTAGCAAATTGCCTTCATAAGCTCCTTAATGGCCTGATAAACCCAACTTTGTTGTCTTGGCTATGTGTTTTGTGTATCCTGGCTATGTGTAAGCCTGCTAGTTCCCTTATTCCTTGGAGAATCATGCCCGGCTCGGGGGTGGCAGCGCTGCTGAGAGATTAAGGAGCACGCTGGCCTATGGTTGGGTGGAACGTTGCAGTGACGTAGCTGGTTGCGGGAGAAGTTATTCATAAGATAAGTGCTCTGTCCATTTGACTTCTGCAACTGTAAATTCTGTTAATGAAAATGAAATGAGCATGTTGAAAGAATGCTTGTTGGAATGTATGATGTTTCCGCTGTGTCTAATAGATAATTGCATCTGTGCATGATAATTTCTCATATGTGCATAATTAATTTCAATGCATACGTTTAAGCATTTTGTTTCCAGCAATTTTTTAAGCATGTACATGTTCATGGGGCGGTTAGCCCGGGTGTTTGAAGTATTGGTCGCGTCCTCTTTGTCGGTCAGAGGCATGGGGACGTGACACCCCATTTCATTCTAAATTTCCCTTTTCATAACTTTAAGATCCTATTCAATGGCTATCTCCTTGGCCATGTTTTTGAGATCCTGTTTACCAACTGTTTTTTAAACTCCTTTTATATATCATTTTTTTGTTTAAAAATTGAATATGTGTCACAATATTTAAGGATTAAAATTCATATACCCTTTAGATAAGTGCCATCCTCGACACTTCATTAACTGTGGATTTTTTTGCATGAAGAACACATCTTTCTATGTAACCACTTCTATTGGCAAGTTCTTCCACTTGATGAGGTACTTAATAATTTCTTGATTTCACGGTTTCTTGATATATGTTTCAAGGATTGTTTTAGGTTCTAGTATGGTCTTATTTTCTTCATCAATATATTGTGAATTTATTTGAATTGGGATATTATCACCAATTATATTTTTATGTAAGAAAAATGGGATACTAGATGTACACGTGAAGATGGAGGAAAATCCAATTTGTAATCCAAACTTCCAATCCTCTACAACACCTTATAGGGACCATATAAGTCCTTTTTTTTTAAGGAACATTTGTTGTATGTTTGTAGTCTAAAAAATACCAAATCCACAATGTCAAATTTCCTTTCACTATGACGTTGATCTACCTATTGTTTCATCCTATTTTGTGCTATATCGAAGTTGTCTTTAAATAGTTGGAGAAGTTATTCTTGGTTGTCTATGTGATTATCCACTACTTGAACTTTAGATTTCATTCTAAAGGAGAATGTCATGGATGGAGGATGATATCTATAAAATGCCATAAATGGGGACATTTTGATGAAGTATGGAAGGATGCATTGTACCATAATTCTTCTAAGAAAAACCACTTGACCCATTGTATTTCTTTATTAGGTGAAAAAAATGAATATACCCTTATAGACATATTTTCAACATCTCAATTTTCCCATTATATTAGGAATGGTAAGAGGAGACGCGAGTCAATTGAGTACCCAAACAAGAAAATATTTCCTTAAAAAAATTACTAGTGAAAATTGGATCTCTATCATTTAAAATATTCTTGGTGATTCCATGTAGTTTATTAACTATTTCCATGAATGTTATAGTTAATATACTTACTTTAAAAGGATTATAAAGAGATGAATTGGCCATAGTTTGTGAGTTGATTCGGGCCACTACCATGATGACATTATTTCCTTCATTCTATCTTATACCTATGATAAAATTCATTGATATATCTCCACAACACTGATTTGGTATGTATAAAGGGTGTAGAAGACATGGTTTCTTGATTACATCTCCTTTAATATGTTGTAAAATCAAACATTCAGCCATATATTATTGGGCTAATCTTTCCTTTCTCTCGAGATACAGGTTCAACAACAACACAATACCAACAAAAAATCCAAAGACATCGACCCGACGGAGCAAGCTCAGTCGACAACACCTATGGGGCAGGTGTAGTCTCACCCAAGATATATTAATCTGTAACTGCCAAAACCATGTTTCCACCGTTGGAGAGCACTTACAGTCCCTTTGTGCGTGGCCAAGGCACTCAATAGGGTTAGAAGGATGGATTCTTTTACTTCTTGACAGTGGTGCAACAGTGGAACACAGTCGGCATGCAACAAAACCTTATCCTTGTCAAATTAACAACTAGCGCAACTATGTGACGCAACTGATTCCTTTAAACATAAATAAAAACAATGCAACTGACTTATAATCTTAGCAGTAGTTTAACATGAATTAATACCAAGTGATCGATGATGCTTTAATCATTCTTTCATTCACTGTGTTTATCAATATTGCGACATTCATTCAAGCAATAATCATAAATAATGCATGATAATAAAAAATTCAACACTAACTCTTAAACATTCAACCATTCACATTCATCATTGAACATTCATGCGACATAGGAAATAACGTGGAAACCCGTATGGGTAAAAACCACCAAGGTTTTCTTCATCTGGCATGAGAAATATATGGCACCTTACAATCTGCGACTTACAAACTATTTTAAGATATGTCATTTGGTGTAGAATCTTCTTGCTCTCATGCTCTATGTTTATTTATTTTCTTATAACTCCTACTAATCCACACACAGCTTGGATTGACCCTTATACTTTACTGTCTACACACTCAGCTTCATATTAACTCCTACAAATAGTCTACGCACTCAACTTCATATCCACTACTCAATAGCCTACTACTAATGTTATATTTTTATCAATTAGACAATATTATCTTAGGATATTATCTGAGAGAATAACATGCACAACAATCAATCACAAGAGACAATAGACACAAAGATTTTCCTCGGGGAAACCATAAAGGAGAAAACCCCGCAACTTCCTTAGATATAGAATGAGCACCAATGGTAGCAGTAAAACCCAAAGGTAGAAAGATGATCTCCAACAACTATTCTCTCTCTCACTTGTGTGAGCTCCTCTTCTCTCACCTATGCTTTATAGCTGGGTGAGTGTGTGTGAAAAATAGAGAGGATCACTCTCTATTTATACTATTTTCTAACTTGACAATTACTTACTAGGGCTGAATTCTCTAGGAGAGTCTAATAACCCTAGTGCCCCTCAACTGTGGGGAATTTTTCCCCCACTTACAATGGAGGGTTAACCTCAACTCAATTTTGGGGACTATTGCCCCGAATTACAATGGAGGGTTAACCTCAACTCAATTGTGGGGACTATTTCCTTGACTTACAATGGAGGGTTAACCTCAATGAATTTACATGAATTGATTACATTAATTATTCTCCCAATAGGAACATCAGGGTACAATGAAATACAATACATAAGATATACAAGTGAATACATTCCGAATTTACAAATACATCAACACTCCCTATTAACTAGGAAGGTATTCTCTTGACACAGTTCATTAGCACAAGTATTCAACACAGGATCATCATCAAATATAGATCATCATCAGACTGGACCATCATCATCATCATTACTCTTGCTATCTCGAGCAAATGGCGCTATCTCTCAATTCTACTTGTCACAGGAAGTTATACAGATCCAACCCTTTTTCATGTTGGTTGTAGGTCTAGCCTCCATATAGGTCTTCATCTTCTTCAACACTTATATCTGACCATGGGAGGAACACATCTAACATCCATGTTAGAAAGGCCCACCCAACACTTATATCTGACCATGGGAGGAACAAATCCAACATCCATGTCAGAAAGGTACGCCCAAAACTTATATCTGACCATGGGAGGAACACATCCAACATCCATGTTAGAAAGGCCCAACAATCACATCTAACCATGGGATGCCTATCCTGCCACCATGTAAGAAAGGCTCAAAACTCACATCTGACCATGGGAGGCACAACATGCCACCATGTCAAAAAGGCTCATCACTTACATCTGACCATGGGAGGCCTAGCCTACCACCATGTCAAAAAGTATCAGCACTTACATCCAACCATGGGAGGTCTGTCCTGCCACCATGTCAGAAAGGATCAGTACTTACATCTGACCATGTGAGGCACGACCTACCACCATGTTGAAAAGGCTCAACACTTACATCTGACCATGGGAGGAACACATCCAACATCCATGTCAGAAAGGATAAACACTTATATCTGACCATGGGAGGAACACATTCATCATCCATGTCAGAATGGCTCTGTACTTACATCTAACCATGGGAGAAACACATCCATCATCCATGTCAGAAAGGCTCTACACTTACATCTGACCATGTGAGGAACCAATCCTACCACCATGTCAGAAGGGCTCTGCACTTACATCTGACCATGGGAGGAACCAATCCTACCACCATGTCAGAAGGTCTCTACACTTACATCTAACCATGGGAGGAACCAATCCTACCACCATGTCAAAAAAACACACAGACTCATCACTTTCGCTTGGAAGGAACCTCAATCTGGAGAACACCAAGCTTCTCCCTCAAGTACTCAAACTTTAGTCTGGCTAATGGCTTGGTCAACACATCAGCTATTTGCTTATCCGTCACGAATTGGAGCTTCACTACTACTCTCTGCACCATATCCCTGATATAGTGATATTTGATCTCGATATGCTTCGACTTGTCATGGAACAGTGGGTTCTTTGACAACTTCACATAACTCTGGTTGTCGCAATATATAAAAGTAGCATCCAAATGGAGATCAAACAAATCAGATAGTATCTTCCTCAGCCACACTTCCTCACAACTAGTCGAACAAGCTGCGACATACTCTGCTTCAGCTGTACTCAGTGCCATGCATGACTGCTTCATTCTAAACCAAGAGATCACACATTATCCCATACTAAAGTAGCACCCCGAAGTGCTCTTCCTATCAATGGCACTTCCCAATCCAAATCCACATAACCCTCCAGGTTAATATTCTAATTCACTTCATACTTGAGCTCATAGTCAATTGTAACCTTTAGGTACCTCAAAATATGCTTTGTAGGAATCAAGTGAACATATCTTAGATCTATCAGGAATTGTCTCAATGTGTTCATAGAAAATAAAATATATGGTCTTGTATTCGTCAGGTACATCAATGACCCAATCATCTGATGATGCATCATAGCATAAACCGACTCTAATGAAGCATCACTCAATAGCTTCAAGTTCGATGCCATAGGTGTGGTCATGGCTTTGCATTCCATTATCCCAAACCACTTCAGGATCTCTACTACATACTTTCCTTGTCCCAGGGATATTCCATCCACATTCTTCCACACCTCCATGCCTAGAAAGTAGTGCACCATATCCAATTCCTTCATCTTGAACTCGACAACAAGTCTCCTTCTTGCAACTTTAATGTGTTTCTCTTTTATTTTAGGAATAAGTCATCGACATATAACAGGAGCATCACTGGTCTTCCACCTTCAACCTTGAAGTAAAGGTTGGAATCCTCTTTACTCTCAGTAAAGCCTTGATTCATCAGTAAGTTGTCCATCTTGTCGTATCATGTTGAACCTTAGGATATTCTATAGTCACTCCCTCTGAAGCAAAGCATCATTCTCTCTCTGCCTTTCGTACTCTATGCATTGACACATTCTGTACTGGAGTGACAAGTAGCTTCCTATGCTACTAATATTCTATGTATCCATCTAGGGTCACTGGATATCAAGATCCTGAACCTTTTCAAAAGTTCTTCTCGCACCCATCTGTGAGCTTTTCATCCTCTATAGGATTTCATATTCAACCTTGTAGAAAAGGTTAATACATTCATCACTCTAGGTGATCTTCAAGCTCCTCATGTATATGTTATCCCATGGGTGCATTCTGAGCTCGTACAAGGCCTTCTTTAATTTTCACACATGAGTCTACGTGTCATGTGCCTCAACTCCCACTGGATGCAAATGTCTCTTTGTAGTTTATGCCTTCTTTCTCTGAGAATCCTCATGCTACAAATATTTCTTTATATCCCACGATTTTTCCATCTACTACATGATGGATCTTGCAGATCCACTACGGACTTCCCTTCAAGTCTCGATACTGCATCCTAGACATCATTCTTCTTGAACTGGTGCTCTCCTTCCCTTTCTTCTTGGCTACTTCTTCATAGCTGGAAGGATTTGCATCAATGATGTTTATCAATAGTGTCACATAAATTCATTGTGTCTGATACCTCTTATTTCTTTGAAAGTATCATCATATTATTCTTCATCTTGGATTATTTCTCAAACGGTCGTCACTTGTTCTTCGGAACAAGTCTCATCATTCTTTTCTTGGAGGCGATTGTACATGATCTTTCCTACAAGTCAAATGCATTAGTTTTATGGTTAGAAAAATTTCATATGGAATATTCATAATGGAAAATTATTATGCATAAATATATAATCATGAAACTATTTTAGCCAATACATCATTCATCCATATCTCATAGAAAATTTCTAGATGCCTTCCATCTCTACCATGACATCATTGAGATTGTGCACTAATCCAATATGTCAGCAAAGAGGTTTCGTTCTAGATAAGTAGAAATGAAGAGTTGTATAGAACCATGGGCTACTTACCCATCACATGCATAATAGTATACTGTCATTAATGCAAACATTCTATCATGCATAATACATCAACTAAATATAAACAAATGCATAACAAAACAATATCATGAAATGACAATTGAATACTTATCTTTATTTGTTTCATGGGTAGACTCCTTTCAGCTTCATCATCTTTTTCATTCATAACAACATCATTTCTTATCCAAATTCTTAAGAGGTTTCTTCAAGAATTGATTTCTTCATATTCCTCATCACTTGAGGGATCTTCTTTGATTCGTGAGCGCTTGATATTCAGTTGCTCCCATCTTCTCTTCTCTTATTAAGGGTCGAGCTTCATCTTATGTGTGATCTTCCTAGAGTCTACTGAAAGTAATCACTTCCTTCTGGCACACATTCCTCAAATGAATGAATCCCATGATCTTGGGAGGCCATTAAAGTTGGTTATCACAACTTATGCATCCTCCAATTCTTCTTCTACTGCTTCAAGTCATCTTCCAATTTATGTTCTTCCCTTCAAATAGCTTGGTCAAGGAATCAAACATCTCTTTAGGTGTCTTTAGGGAATACACTTGAGGTATAAGGTGATCCTTGATTGAATAAGCAATGATATTCTTGGACTTGACCAAGTTTTTCTTGTGTAATGCTTTTATCCTCACCTCCCTCTGGAACTGGAACCTCTCCACTTATGTAGGCGTCTAATTCATTTTATTCAAGAACTAGTGAAATCCTATACTTCCATGCTTGGAAGTTGTCATCTTCACCAAGCTTGTCATCACGCTGGTGTGATTAGTCATATTTAAATGAGAACCTCAACTGCAAATAGAAAAATATTAGATCTTATCGATTTAAGGTGTCCGTCCTGGTTTTGAAGCTGGTTGATCTAGGGTTTGTCAGAAAAACCCTAATTTTCAAAACTTGGAATATTTAAGATATGATTGAATAGAAATATGGGCCTTTTCAAGGTGAGTTATCCAATGTACTCTTTTTTCTGAAAACAATGGAGGGAAGCTCCCGGAACGGTAATCCCTAATTTTCCAATTTCCTCTACAGACATTCTTGATATTGTGTCTTTGGTATCTCCAAAATTGTTATTCCTCTATGTCTAAAATTTTGTACTGAGGTAAAATTTTCTATCCTCTTTCCAACACCACAGGTTTGGCCAGAATTGGTTTCACCAATTGGGACTTATAAGAGGTTTTCCAAGGTGACTTATTTTAGGACTGTTCAACATATGGAACTTGTATGGACTTCCACGTGTCCTTGTTTCATCATCAGGGTCTGAAACTTTTACCACCGAAATTAAAGTCCATTCCCTATCTGAAAAATATTGTGAAATTTCATTTGGAACTTCATATCCCGAGATATAGCAATTATCCCTAGGTGTCTTGTTTAGGGATGAATCCTGGAAGAGGATGGAACCCTGATTTGGAGGAATCATATCTCCCCGAATATATTGAATATGAGGCTGAAATTTTTACAAAGGGTACATCAGGATTTTATCTTCAGGCTCTAAACATTTCAGCCCCTGAGACTTCTTCAATCCCGAGATATAGTGAATGCACCAAAACTACCATTTTTATTATTTTATGGGTTTTCAGGCCCAGGGTCAAATTAAGGTTTGACTTTCCTGGATTTTTACTCAACCAAAAACTTCAAACTTGGTCTCTAAACTTCGATTTTGATGAGGATAGAAATCCTATGCTGAGCTCACTCAAAAATTCCTCTTCTGTAAAAAGCCCTAATTTCCCGCAGCAAAAACTGAGAATGCCCGAAATCAAATATTGCTTCGACAGAATGATGCGCCCTTCAATGGAGAGTTATCCTAGCCTCATTTTTCCGATGGATTGTGGAGAGAGACCCAAAAACTAAGAATACCTAGCTTCTGTAGCTGCACAATGTCTTTTTCTTAGGTTAGCTTCGATACCATGTTAGATTTTTATCAATTAGACAGTATTATCTTAGGATCTTATCTGAGAGAATAACATGCACAACAATCAATCACAAGAGACAATAGACACAAATATTTTCCTCAAGAAAACCATAAAGGATAAAAGCCCAAAACTTCCTTAGAGATAGAATGAGCACCAATGGCAGCAGTAAAACCCAAAGACAGAAAGATGATCTCCAACAACTTTTCTCTCTCTCACTTGTGTGAGCTCCTCTTCTCTCACCTCTATGCTATAGCTGGGTGAGTGTGTGTGACAAATAGAGAGGCTCAGTCTCTATTTATACTAATTTATGGCTTGAAAATTACTTACCAGGGCTGACTTCTCTTGGAGAGTCTAATAACCCTAGTGCCCCTCAACTTTGGGGACTTTCCCCCCCACTTACAACATAGGGTTAACCTCAAATCAATTGTGGGGAATATTTCCCCAACTTACAACGGAGGGTTAACCTCAACTCAATTATGGGGACTATTGCCCCGACTTACAATGAAGGGTTAACCTCAATGACTTTACATGACTTGATTACATTAATGATTCTCCCGATAGGAACATTGGGGTACAATGAAATACAATACATAAGATATACAAGTGAATACATTCTGAAGTTACAAATACATCAACAACTATATGAATTATCTCTAAGTCAACAATCAACTAATACAATCCCTCTAAAGCTAACCCTTATACAGAACAAGTTCCTCTTATTTATAGTGTTTACAAGACCTCGCATGGTCAATTGAGTATAAACAATATATTACAGACATAAATAGCCACAAAATATATTCTATTACATTGATGATAGGCCATATTGGCCACAAAATATCTTGCATTACATTACTCATAGGACATATCTAGCCGCAGAAACATCTTTGAGTATGTCTGTACAGGTCATAACTAGCTGCAAAACTGTCCTTTAGTTTTTCGTCTGCTCGAGCTCCTGCAGTCCTTCTTGACCTGCACCTATCTAGACTTTACTCTTCTACCTACTAATGCCCCACCGAATCTAGGTCCACATTTCCTCGTCGCACCAATCCTTTTTACACCTTTCCATCCTTTACCTTCTTTTATCCTGTCACACGCCTTCTTTTCCTCTGTCGTGATTGTGCTTTGGTTTCTTCCTTTGGCTCTTTCCTGGACCAATAAGCCCCCAACACTCACATGTGGCTTGTCCCAAGCCACTAAGCAAAATTTAATCCTCTAGGAAAATTTTAAGTCTTTGGTACAGGTTGAGCCATAGGACCAACCTTGTCCTAAAATTCCTTCAAAATTTTTTGCACCTGAGAAACTTTCTCACGTACCTCTTCAGGTTGTTTGGCCAATTATTCTACATGGTAGGAACTGATATGTTTCGATAGTCCCTCTACCAGTGACTGAGTGGGAAGTTGAAGCTTTTGATGTATAGGCTGAATAATCCCTGTAACTCGTTCTTCTTCCGATTGGTGCGTTGCAACTTCGTCATTCCTCTTCTACTCCTAGTCACAGAGAGTTTTCACTTCCTGCTATAGCTTCTTCAGTTCTATGAAATTTATGACCCTTTTCTTAATTGACAGCTTCTTCATGTATGCCTTTACCGCGGTGATTTTCAAATTAGTTTTTCACGCATATTCTTTGATCTTCTCCACGGTCTCATCCTCCGAAAGCAATTCCCACATTTCGAAAATGCCTTCAATATCCTCAGTGCAGAGTTTTTCTCCCTGCTGTATCCTCTCAATAGCCTCAGACACTGCTTTCCTGTGCTCTTCAAGCACCTTAGGAGGTGTGCTTGGTATCTGCTGCTCTTTCAGCTCCTCGACCTTTCTTCTTAGGTCTATCGAAATCTGGGACAGGCGTGCAACCTTAGCGGTCGTATCAACATCTTCTTGACCTTCTTCCAAGGGGAACTTTGTGACTGCTTACTTGATGGCTTCAGCAAGTGTAAGCCTATTCTGTTCTCGCGCCTCAATTTCCTGCTCTATTTATCGAAGGAGGGTCTTACGACTCTTTTCCTTCCTTTTATGCTTGGTATCCTGATAAGCAAGATCATTCTACTAGATTCTTATTTCAGTTTCGATCAAATGCTGAACTGCATATACCTCGATCAATGTGAGTTTCAAGAAATCAAGGGATAATGTCCCAAATTCATGGACAACAGTGTCAAAATAGGGCATGCCCATGTCCATTGCTCGAGCTTGGACATCTACCTTCAACGACAACAACATTATCGGTGTTACTAGCATGTCATTAGGATCCATGCCATATGTCTCAGCCTCGACTATGCTTTTAATGTCATTGATATCCTCAGTCAACGTATTGATGTGTTTTGCTAGCTTGTTATTCAAGCACAACTACTTTTTACTTACGCCCTTCAGACTAGAATTTTCAACCTCAATGATTGCTTTAGAAAGAAAGTTTATGTACTCCTTGGCTAAATTGATAGTTTTAGCCATCTTGTTAGCTTCACACTTTCTGTGCCATGATAGAGGCTGCTCTATGTTTCGTGCCTCTTCTCAAGCCTTCTGCACATCCTCATCAGTAGGTGTGTCTTCAAAGCCATCATTGTCAGAGTTGTGATTACTGTCATCATTGTCGAAACTCAATGACTGTTTGTCTTCCCCATTGCCACCATCATTTCTTATCCATAATCTTTCTCATTTCCATGACCTTTCCCTTGGCCGCTTCCTCCCTAGTTTCCTCCCTGGTCCATCTCTACATCGACTGGGACACGCCATTCCGTAGGCCATTCCTAGATGGTTGTTTCCACATCTTCATTAGTAATCTTGAAAAGAATCGACAATGTTTTTTTTTTCTTTTTCTGGGTACCTCCGTGGTTCCAAAATAATTTTTTGGACACTATCCTAGAAAATTATGAAAGAGAAATATTTTGTACTGTCACGGATCTTACTCTATGCTGTTTCTTTATTACGTCGGGCAATGCCTCTGCGTGCAGAAAGAAATAGATATTATTGTCCTTCTACCAGATCCTTTTGTCCTTATTCTCCCATAGGTTCTACTAATTTGTGCCAAGGAAAAGCACTAGGACATCCAGTAGCTGGTAGTCGGGTGGGTTCGACCAAACAACAAAAGAAATCAAAATCAGAAGCCAGGAGTAGTGGAACTTGGTCTTTCTGTACTCCTGTGCTTGCTCCACATCCTCTAGTATTTCATTCAACAAGTATTGCGACCAGTTGAATATCATGCCTGCTACACAATACTCTGCAATTTCTACCATTCCGATGGTGCACTCAGTGGACCACATCTTGTGCAGCAGCTTGCAAGACAAGATTTTTGTTGCGAACCTCACCATGTTGTCAGCTATAGGGGCAATGAGGAATCCTTTACCTGCACACTGGAGATCACATTTTTTCTTCATTTTTGTGGTATCTCTGTTTGCACGTAGATACGATGCAGGGTCATCTCCTTGATGTGGAAGAATTGTTAATCTTGAAATGAGCTCGACATCCACAACATAGGGTCGGTCGAGCCATAAGTATCCTCTGTGAAAAAAAACCAAGAGTTCTCACACATATGTGCTTACTTTCGTGCTCCGACCAAAGTGCGGAATAAGTAGCAGGTTGAGTAGGCTCATTCCTTCAATACACCGCTCCCACTCCATTGCGATGACCAACTATGGATCAAGCGGCACGATTGGAAGCATGACCATGTAATTTTCCCTGTCTAGGCCCACTTGCTTGTGTGTTATCCTCAAACTGTAGCTTGGCTAGATTTGAAAGTATATTCATCAGCAAGGGAATGCCAATAGGGATCTATGGCATATCCAAGGAGGAATGTGCTTTTGTTGGAAGCTTTGCTTCAACTGCTTTTTCTCTCCTTGGCCGAATGTAAGGTGGTAACAGGTTCTGCTCTTTAATGGATGCGCCCGCGTCTCTGCGTGGTGGTGACTCTGGTGCCTCCCTGGTAGGGATTTCCTCAGTGGATTTAGCCTTATGTTTCATTGATATCTTTTTCCTTGATGATTTGGTCCTATCCCCCTATGGTACAAACGATCATGGACCTGCAACTAGGGGAATCACCAGTGGATTTTGAACTGGGGCCGACGCAAAGCCCAAACCAGAGGCTAAAATAGGGGCCGAACCGACCGTAGGAACTATCTATTGTCTTGGTCGCGCCATCATTTATGGTTCTTGTTCTTGCTGCTGTATCTTTGATGATGTAATCTCTTCTTCAATCAAGAAAGGCGTGGTGATGGTAACGTTTGACTGCTCACTAGTGCTGGAAATGGAAATGATCATTATCTTCGGTTCTTTAACTTTGAAATTCTAGTTCACTCTTCTTCTCTATGTGCACGTAAAGTGATTCTTGTTGATGAAGGTTCATATTTATATGGATTCTCCCATCCTACATGTGATCATTTGATGGAAAATCAATGTCTTGTTGATCACATGGGCTTCCCATTCGACGCATTCCAACATTAACTCATGTACTCGAGTTCTGATCTGTACTTGTTAGGGCAATTATGGAAGTTATGTCGAGGATTATTTATGGGACCAAAAAGCACACCTCCATTCTCCTTGTACTTTGTCGAATTAATGATGCTTCACTGTCATAACCGTCTAAATCTTTTCGAGTATCTGTGATTTAATGATGACCACTTGTTATTTCCCCCTTACTGCGATTTGCATACATCTATCACATATGTGCGATAGGATAGTTTCCTTTCATGTTTTCTCTCTCTCTCTCTCTCTCTCTCTCTCTATCTCTCTCTCTCTCTCTCTCTCTCTTTCATATCTGAGCCTTACCCAGGCATGTCACGGCCATCATAGTAAGGTTTTAGGTGGTTTCCATTGACCATTCCTATGACCGGCATTCCATCCAGCTTATGTAACTTCACTGCACCTGTGTTAGTGATATGTGCAAGCACATATGGCCCTAGACAATGCATCTTTAGTTTCCCTGGATGCTTAAAAAATTTGTTGCTATACAACAAAACAAGTCCTTCGACTTTGAATTTCTTATTCCTGATATAGGGATCATGTCATTCTTTCTTCCTTTACTTCTCTACATTTTGATGGAATCCTGTGATGAAGCATTCTTCCTCCATTTGAACGAGCTGTGAAAAAATTTGCTTGAAAACATCTCCGTCGGTAATTTCCTCAGTGCAACAATCCTTAGGCTCGGCATGATATAATCCATCGACACAATAGCTTCATTCCCATACACTAATTTGAATGGAGTGTGCCATGTCAGTCGCTTGTAGGTTGTGCGGTATGACTATAGCACAGCAGGAAATTTTTGGTCCCAGTCATCTCGACGCACATTGCATACCTTGGTTAATGCATTCTCTAGGATCTTGTTGAATTCTTCAACTATTCCTTTCTCCTAAGGATGACAGGGTGTCGTCTTTCTATGCTGAATCTAGAATTTTGCAGTAAGTTCAGCAATCATTTTGTTAACAAAATGCATGCCTTGGTCACTGAGAAGAATTTTTGGGCAGCTGAATGTGGTCACCACATTCTCAAATAAAAAAATTTCCGCATTCGCAGCAGTATAATCCTTAACAGGTGCGACTTCATCCCATCCGGTTAAGTAGTTTGTTGCAGTGATAATGTAGCGTGCGCCAATCCTTTTTCCTGGTGGACTGATTGGTCCTACGAAATAAATGACCCATTTGTCGAATTCTAGAAGGGTTATCTGTGGTGCAAGTGGCATATTAAGACATCGTGATGGTTTTCCTATTCTCTGGTAGATATTGCAGCGCTGACATAAGCTCTTAGTATCCATGTGTATAGTTGGACACCATAAGCCAGCTTGTAGTATCTTGCACACCATTTCCTTTCCATCATAGTGTCCTCTTGTGACATCGGCATGTGCTTCACTCATTACCAATTTTCATTCATAGTCAAAAACACATCGTCCCAATATCTCATCAGTTCCCATCCTATATAGGTGTCCCACAATCAATGTATAATTAGTGGCTTTGATGACCAAATGTTTCTTCTGCACAGTGGCAAACCCTTCAGGCGCATAGCATGTGCTCAGGAAGTGGATGACAATGTTAAAATCCTTATTCTGATGATCAATAATGGTGACTGCAAATAGTTGCACATAGGGCAAGTTATCCTCTAGGTTGGTTGGTTCTTCACCACTTTCTACCCTCGACAGGTAATTAGGTCCCAAATTCAGTCAACCTGGTTTAACAATGAATTCAAAGTCAAATTCTTGAAACAAGAGAAGCCATCGATAGATCTTCGCCCCCAACACTAGCTTGTTGACCAGGTATTTTAAATCCGAATGATCAGTGTACATTTTAAAATGTCCACCCAACAAGTAGTGTTGAAACTTCTGTAGTGCATAGACCATGGCAAGGCCTTCTCTCTCTGTCGTCATGTAATTTTTCTCTGTCGTTGACAGTTTTCTACTAGAAAAAACAATAGGGTGGTCAAGCGCATCGTCTCATGACTGCATCAAGGCTATGCTGAGCACGATAGACAATTCCTTGACATAGACATGGAACTTCTTCTTCCAGTTGGTAAATACAAGTATTGGCATAATGGCCATCTTGTTTTTTAATTTGTCTAAGATTTCCTAACAATATTTCATCCACTGGAACTTCACATCTTTCTTCAACAGTTTCTCCATGGGTGCAGTGATCTCTACGTACGCTCTGATAAAATTTGTGTAATACCCTGTGTTTCCTAACACTAATCTGAGTTGCATGACTGATGTAGGTGGTGGCAAGTCAAGAATAATTGCAACTTTCTCTAGGTCGACCAAAATTTCGTCACGACATATGAAATGACCCAATATTACACCAAATGGTGCACAAAAAATACATTTCTTGGAATTAAGCGCAATATGATACTGGCGACAGCAGCTCAGCATCATGCGCAAAATCTGAATATGGTCTCTTACTAGAACAAACACAGTCCAATAATTGTAGTAGACCTCAATAAATTTATGTATGAAATATTTAAAAGAAGAAACTACTATTCTAGAAAAAATAACAGGTGCATTCTTGAGTCCAAAGGGCATTACTGTATACTAGTAGCATCCTCATTCTGTGACAAAGGTCATTTTGTGTCGATCCTCCTTTGTGATTCTTACTTGGTGATAGCCAAAAAATCCATCAATGAATGATTACATCTCTTTCCCTTTGACACTTTCAAGTACTTCATCTTTAAATGGCATTGGGAATGGATCATGCAGGCATGTGTCACTCATCTTCCTTAGGTCGACACAGATCCGGACTTCACCTGTTGTCTTCTTATCCTGGATCACTATAGGGACGATACATTCTGACTCCTCAACAGGTTCGATGATTCCTACGTCGAGCATGCGATCCAATTTAGATTTTACCTTCTCTTTATACCTTGAATTCAACCTATAGGATCACTGCTTAAATGGTTTAGCATCTGGTTTCAGGGGTATTTTCATCTCCCCTTGGTCTCCCACTATTCCCTTTATCTTTGAGAATTTGGTAGGAAATAGGTCCTGAAACTCATGTAGAAAGTCTGTGATCTTCGATACCATCGCATCGTCCCAATAATCTCCTATATTGGAGAAATTCGGGTTTTTTGGTGAGCCAATGTTCACTTTATTGACTTTGAGTGACTTGAGGAACTGGTCGCTCGAAATACCACTTCCTTTGACTTCATGTGTACCCTTCGAATACGATATGTTTATGTTTGTCAGATCATCATCTGGTTCTCCAACCAAATTTTAACAGGCCATCCATTGCTAGATGGTTGTGTTGCACTGGTGGGAACTTGCTACTGCGACATGGATTTCAACAAATATCTTTTCCTTGATTATCTGAAGCATAGTATCTGTTGTTTTGTTGAATGAGTTTGTTTGTCATTGATGTAAAGAATGTCTATTAGCAAATACATAACATGAATTCAAAATAATAATAAAATTTGATAGATATTATTCTTTGAAAGAACAAAAGACAAAAATTCATGAATGTAACAGAAACACGTGAATAACAAAGAAATCATGAATGAGATAGAACTAAAGGCAGAAATTTGTGAATGACACAGAAATAGAAATCTATGAATTTAACCGAAATCTATGAATAACACATAAATTGTGAATGAGACAGAACCAAATACAGAAATTTGTGAATGACATAGAAATTTGGAAATGCAATAGAAATTGTGAATGATACATAAATTCTTTTCTTCATACAGAAAGTTTATTGCGTTCACAGAAATGGGCATTAGCAAATAGTTTGAGTTTTTTTTGTGTGGCTAAAATGATTTGTTATCCATCATTGGGTATCAAACGCTTGATTCCAGCGTGTCAAGCATGGTTCCAATGCCCATCAATAAATCAAGCAATACAGTTCCAAAGTTTGGTTTTAAAATAAGGTTAAAATGAATTTATGCTAAATGAAATGGTTAACGCTACCCAGAATTGATTAGTTCTAATTTTCAGTTAAGGTTTTAACGTATTGGCCAAAACGTTTTTTTATTCTCTGTCTTGAATTGTTTATATAGTTAAAGATAACCATATATAACTATTTATGGTATGTGCTGTAGGATAAAAGGAGTTGTATATGCAAGTAGGGAAGTGGAAAATAAATGAATACTCTGTCATGAATGAGAGAAAATTGGAAAAGGAGAATGGAGAGCAGTGAAGAAAACTTTGCATGGTGAAATTACTCAGCAATAGAGAAGACACAGATCGGTGAAATGTCAGCAATGAAGAAAAACACAGAGCAGTAAAGAAAACTATGAAGAGGTTGATTGCATTGATTAAAGAAACATTGGTATACATTGGATTTTATTGATGGGCCAACTGATAAATTTCCCTCTGACAATTTGTATTGTATAAGTTGAGTATGTGTTCTGTACAGAATAAATATTGCAAGTTCTATAAATTAAATCCATTTTCTATGCACTCATGTAACTGTATATTAATTTAGTGAAATGAATAAAACAAAAAGCAAATATATGAAAATGTTAATGATATCAATTAGATACTTGATGCAAATGGATTGAAATAATACATATTATCAGTTACAAGCTTTAAAGCTAGTTTTGAATGCATTACGTACTGCATAAATGAAGAAAGTTTGAGATAGACTGTTGGTTTGATAGAGTAGTTTGACAGAGATAAGTTGGTTGATAGAGATAGGCTATTTTTTACAGAGATGTTTTGATAGAGATGTTCTTGACATGATGGTTTTTGACTGAAATTGTTTTGAAAGAGAAGTTGTGATAGAATGTGTTCTTGTTAAAGTTTATATTTGATATAGATTGGGTTTGAAAAGGTAACATTTTTGGTTTGAAAGTATATGAAACAGGTTGGTTCCTATACTACAGGGAGGAAGGGAGGTTCTATGGAGACTGACACTCTCATTGCAAGTTGAAGCTTGCATTCAGGTAGTAGGATTTGTCTTTCAATAAGAGCCAAAAATAAATAGGCAGTTTCCTGAGGTAGTAGCCTCAGATAAAACATGATGTAAATGAAGTTGCTTGCTTTACATCCATAAGAATAAGAGGTTTTTTCCCTTTATGGGTTTCCTCACGAATATTTTGTGTCTTTTTCCAATTCACGTGTTTGATGGTTATTGATTATGAGAAAAAATAATTGTTAGATTTTAAGCTGCATTAAAGAAGTAAAAATTTATAAAATTATAGACAACTGATTCCCCCCCCCCCCCCTCTCAGTTGTCTGACTTGATTAACAATTGGTATCAGAGCCAGTCACTTTAGATCTCAGTTTAATCACTGGAAGTGTGCTCTTTTATGATGGAATATAAGAAGTATGAATTTACAAAACATGGATTACCTCTATTTGATGGACATAATTATGCTTTTTGGAGTATCAAGATGAGATTGTTTTGCAGACTCAAGGAGTAGATGTTTGGAAAGCTGTGCTGAATGAATATAGTGCTCCAAAAACCATTCCGATAGATGCTGTAGGTAAGAAAATTTATGAAAGTAATTCCAAATCCATGTATGCAATACTTGGAGGTTTAGCAGGGTCATAATTTGTTAAGTTTATGCATTGTGAGTTAGCTAAAGAATTATGGGACAAGCTGAAAAATGTTTATGAAGGAGATACTAAGGTGAAGAATGCTAAGTTACAGTCATATAGGAATCAATTTGAAAGTTAAAAAATGGAATAATTTGAAGATATAGCAACGTACTTTTTTCGTATTGATGAATTAGTAAATACCATGATAGGTCTAGGAGAAAAAGTTAAAGATGTTGATATTGTGCAAAAGGTACTTAGATCATTACCTATAAGATTTAATTCAAAATATTTGCTTTGGAAGAAAGAGCTGATACTGCTACTTTAGAAATGAATTAACTACATGGAATTATGTTGTTCAGGATTAAGAACCCTTGTAACCTAGGGTTTGGGGTTACCAACTTACTACTAACCTTGCAGACAATCAACTTTACCAGATAATGGAAAGGGAATAGGAAGAAATTCTTCACTTACTCGATTACCAATAGTTGATCCAAGCTTGATATTCTCTCGCTCCTCTTCTCTCCAAAGCTTCTAGGGATGCACCTCTTTCACCTGCAAAGAGAAAATCCTTCAAGTAATATCTCATGCATGTATATATCATAAGTTAGATGAATAGTATATAAAACATATAATCAAATACATTCATTAAACAAAATACATGAAATAGACTCAACAAAATGTTGGAAGAAGAATTCTCTTTATTAACAATCAATGAATGAGATAAGAGTACAACCCAACTTCTGAGACAAGGAATCCTCTGCAACCAAAGGACTCTGAGTTCTACTGCTCCAAGATTTCTGAAGATATACCACCAGCATAACTTTTCTCTCTAATATTGATTGATTATTACCCACCCCAAGGCCTCTATTTATACTTTGGGAAATATAGTAGTTTCGAAGGCTGGGGTGGTTGAAACAGCTGGGATAGTTATGGGTTAGGACCCAACTAATCTCATATAATCACGTTTTATATTTTTTAAAGCCAAACTAAGATGTACGCGACTATTAATATAGGCAACCCGCATATGACATGTGAGTTTCTTGTAGGAAACCCGTGTACGCTGGTGTACGCGGGTTGCATGCAAATAGTCGTGTACAATACATGAGTTGCAATGAAGATAGTCACGTACACAACTCAACGCTTAGAAAAAATATATAGCAAGCTGGTTTAAGGGTAAATGCATCCCAATTCATGCCCATCTATAGTGTTTTGGAAAACTTCAATCCTAAATTGTCCTTTTTTGTACCAACATAAAGAATGTCGGCACTTTGATGGACAAGTGTCATTTGGGTTGATAAAAAATACTGACAGCATATGAGATGAGGAACTCTAGTGAGGATTCTTTCAGGAAAGAAGTATCTTTCAAGGAGTCTAAGAAGGACAAGAAGAAAGTTGAAGCAGAAACCAGCAATCATGATGATTCAGAAGAAGATAAGGAAGAAGCTAATTTTGTCAAAAATCTAAAAAAAGGGTACTGGTAAATACAAAGGTAAGCTTCCTCTTAAATTCTTTGGTTGTGGTAGGATAGGGAATTTTTCCTCCAAGTGTCCTTACAATAAGCATTCAGATGGTGAAGAAGAAAGCAATAGAAAGAGTAAAGTGTTAGAATAATCAACCCATAGTTACCTACCTTAGACATTAATTAATTCATTTTTGTCTTATTTGCCTAGTTTCCTATATTCCACTCTATGCAAGTTGTCTTCCACATGTCATAGAAGTCCAACTTGCTAAAACTGATCCATGGAGCACTTGGGAAACCTCTTGGAAACCATATTTATCATGTCTAATTTATTCTAGATTGTCCAAAGTGCATATCTACTTTTTCTGCAAAGCTTCCTGTTTTATTTAGAAATAAGGCAAAAGGGAAAGCAATACTAGGTGTAGTTGACTTGTTTTTTGTGCCCACATCATCCTCCATCCATTTCTCCTAATAAAAGCATGCATGAATTGTCTTTCTATCCCTTATTATCTTGCCTACTTGACTTTTCCAATTCGTGAGCCTCTAAGTGGATTTGGAAACTGCTTTATGCACCTATGGGGGATTTGACTAGATTTAGTAAGCCTACTTTTTTACTATTTCAAATGGAATCCTTATGCATTCAAATATCTCATGTAATTATATATTAAAACAGCCTATGAATTCATAAATTTGGCTATTATACACTTATTCAATATAGATTAGTGTTATGCTCCAATTTCAGTCTCCTTTGTTAGTAAATTTGCATGTTTGATTAACAATTTTGTGAGTGTAATTGTTCTATGACTTGGGTTCACTTTCCAAATGGTATCAAAGCCTTTGTAGATCAATTTATCTCCTTCCATATTTCTATTTTAGGTTCGATATCTTGACTAGGAGCATATTCTGCTGACTGAAGGGCACATTTTCTGAGCTATGGATCAATCTCATAAGATCATCTTGACTCCATTTAATTTGTTTGAATGGAAATATGAGATGGAGATACTGTTGAGAGTGAAAGGTCTCTATAGGGTGACTATGGAAACTAAGTCAAATCCCAATCCAGCTACAGAGAAAATTAAATGGCACAACAGCAGGGATGAGGCCTATGGTATTTTGTGTCTGAGCATTTCAAGAGACCTCATCTTCCATCTTGATGGATTGACATCACCTAATGAAGTGTGGGGGAATATTGTAGAGATTTTTGGTAAGACAGATGAGATGAGAGGACATCAAATCGAGAATGAATTGATCTCTTTGAGTCCCAGCAGCTTCGAATCCTTGCAACTCTATTTTTCCAAGTTTAAAGCCCTTGTTTTGCAGCTAAAACAGTGTGGAATTGAAAAGAAAGAAGATCAACTAGTTTTGGCCATACTCTCGAAGCTTGGCCCTAACTATTTAGTGTTTGTTTCTACCTTCCATGCCATCAAGTTGACAGCTCGATCTTGGAAGATGCCTAAGCTTGCAGAGTTCATGGAATCCCTCACACAAGAATAAGATAAATTGGTGATGATGGGCACCATCAAACCTTCCAAAGAAAAAGATTTGGTTGCTGGAGATTTGAGGGTGGATTCAAAAGGAAAGAAGAAAGCTAAGAACCCACCTGAGCAAAAGAGAGACAAGAACAAGTCTCAAGAGGAGCCCCAAGGCTCCAAGAAGAACTTCCAGAAGAAGAAGAACAAAGGAGAAATGAGCAAGTACGCATACTATAGTAAGGGATATCATCCTGAGAGCTCCTATATGAAGAAGAAAATTGACATGTTGACCTAACTCCTAGAGAAGAATAACATCTCCCTTCTTGATTGCTCAAAGAAGAGGGAAGGAGGATCAAATTCAGAGGAAAAAGAGAGAGTACATGCTTTGGTTACTGGCACATCAAGCTCGCCTAGCTTCATCATAGACTTTGGAGCTTATAGACATATGGTTTCGACTAAGGAGGCATTCTCCTCTCTTGACATGTCGAAAGGTCCACCAATAGTGATGGGAGATGACTCTCTGACTGACAGTTTGGGGAAAGGAAGGATTGATCTTGACCATGGTAAGCTCAATAATGTGTTGTATGTTCTAGGTCTTGCCTCTAACCTCTTGTTAGCGTATCAGATGACTCACATAGGGTCTTCAAAGAAGTTCATATTCTCCCCTGATGATGTTGAGATCACAGAGATCTCGAATGGTAAATTCATTGCAAAAGGTGTTGTAGATCACACTTTGAAGGTATACATGTTTTCACATTTTCTACCCTACTCAAACCCCTCTGCTCTTCTGATTCATGTTAATGAGGCAAGCAAGCTTTGGCATGAAATATTTGGCCATATTAACTATAAGTATCTTTCTGATCTGAGTGAAAAATATATGGTCATAGGGTTACCAAATATTAAGTTTTCCAAGGGAGTTTGTCAAGGTTGTATCCTAGGAAAACACCCAGAGCACAAATTTGAGAGAGCTAGTCATGAGAGAACCTCTACACCTCTTGAGTTGATCCATAGTGATGTTGCTGGTCCATTTCCTCATATGTCCATGAGTCAAGACAAATATACATTGACCTTCATAGATGACTTTTCCAGGTATTGTTGGGTTTAATTCCTAAAGCATAAGTCTGAAGTTTTTGACCTCTTCAAAGTCTTTAAGGCCTTAGTTGAAAACCCGTCTGGGAGGAGACTCAATATCCTCAGATCTGACAATGGTGGTGAGTATGTCAAGTTTGATTTCATTCAATATTATAAATATGCAGGTATTCAGATGCAACATTCGATCCCTTACACACCACAACAAAATGGTGTTGCTGAGAGAAAGAACAGGTCACTGAAAGAGATGGCAACATGTATGATGGAGGCCAAGACTTTGCCACCAAATTTTTGGGCCGAGGCTATAAACTATGCATCCTATATCCAGAATAGGGTGCCTCATAAAAATCTTGATGGTATGACTTCTTTCGAATCTTGGAGTGGGCACAAGCTAGATGTGACCCATTTCAGGATTTTTGGCTCAAAGGCTTGGGTTAGAATTCCAACTGAAAAGAGAAAGGCTTTCTAATCCATCTTTTATGTGCAGGTTAAAGAAATCATTGTACGGACTCAAGCAAGGCCCCAGGGCTTGGTATGCCAAGATTGATGGTTTTCTGCTATCATTGAGTTTTGTTCGATGGAAGTCTGATCCTAATGTTTATTTTTAAGCTGATTCATGGTTCTTTGATGATTATTGTCTTGTATGTAGATGACCTTCTGATTACAGGAAGTTCAAAGAAAGAGATTTCCTCCTTGAAGGATGCAATGAACCATGCCTTTTCTATGACTAATTTGGGGTTGTTGAGCCAATTCTTGGGTCTCAAAATTGCTCAATCCCAACATGGAATCAAAGTACATCAGTCCAAGTATGAATTATATTTGCTGAACAAGTTCAACATGAAATATTGCAAGCCAAGCAAGACTCCCTTCCTTTTGGGAGTTAAGCTTGAAGAAGCAGGTTCTTCTCCTATGGTAAATAATACACTATATAGGTAGTTGATTAGGTGTTTGATTTACCTTACACACACTCGACCTGATATATCTTATGCAGTTAGTGTGGCTTCAAGATACATGGATCAGCCTCATGAGATTCATTGGAGAGAAGCAAAAAGGATCCTTAACTTTGTTTAAGGAACAAGAACTCATGGGATCTTCTACAAAGCTAAATCTGATCTTGATTTGATTGGGTTTACTGACAGTGATTGGGCAGGTGACAACACAGATCGAAAGTCAACATCAGGATATGTGTTCATGCTTGTTGAAGGACCAATCAATTGGTCAAGCAAGAAGCAGAGTGCCATAGCACTCTCATCTACAGAAGCAGAGTACATAGGAGTTGTAAATGCAGCAACTCAATGTTTATGGTTGCAGGGAATATTTGGTGAGTGTGGCTTCGAATCAAAGTTTTCAACTATTATCTATTGTGATAATCAGAGCACCATTTGAATCTGCAATGATCTAGTTCAGATACAAAGAACCAAACACATTGAGATCCATATGCACTACATCAGACAGCTTGTGCATGATGGCACCATTCACCTACTCTTCTGTGCATCTTAAGAACAAGTAGCAGACATCTTCACCAAATTTTTTTGTGAGAAGACATTCAACAATCTCAAATCACTGCTGGGGATTTATGATCATGCTGTGAAGCATGATTGATGACAAGATTTTCAAATTTTGTTTTACTGTCCATGTTTAAGGGAGGATTTTCCCACTGGGTTTTTGCCTCTTTCCTTGGTTAAATGGACATGCAGTATGTAAAGGGTGACTAAGCCTTGTTGCTAGGCCCTATAGTTTTCTGACATTTACTCATAAAGTCAGGCTTAAGGGGGGGTGTTAGAATAATCAACCCATAGTTACCTACCTTATACATTAATTAATTCATTTTTGTCTTATTTTCCTAGTTTCTTATATTCCACTCTATGCAAGTTGTCTTCCACATGTCATAGAACTCAAACTTGCTAAAAATGAGCAATGGAGTGCTTGGGAAACCTCCTGGAAACCATATTTAACATGTCTGCTTTATTCTAGATCCTCCAAAGTGCATATCTACTTTTTCTGCAAAGCTTCCTTTTTTATTTAGAAATAAGGCAAAAGGGAAAGCAAGACTAGGCGTAGTTGACTTGTTTTTTTCTCACATCGTCCTCCATCATTTTCTCCTAATAAAAGCATGCATGAGTTGTATTTCCATCCCTTATTATTTTCCTACTTGACTTTGCCAATTTCGAATGGAATCCTTATGCATTCGAATCTCTCATGTAATTATATATTGCAGCAGCCTATGACTTCATAAGGTTGGCTATTGTACACTTATTCAATACAGATTAGTGTTATGCTCCAATTTCAGTCTCCTTTGTTAGTAAATTTGCATGTTTGATTAGCAATTTTGTGAGTGTAATTGTTCTATCACTTGGGTTCAATTTCCACATAAAGAATACAAGAAAAAATATAAGAATTCTTTTCAAAGAAACTCATATAAAAAGAAAAGTCTATTTATTAAAGATGATAGTGATTCTTTAGAAACACATGAAAGTGATGTTAGCTCAGATATAAGACTCTTTATGGCCGTAGAAAATCAGAATGATGGATTTATTGAACAAGAAGAAGGTGAAGCTGATTTAGAATATGAGCTTGTAAGTGCATTGACTAAACTTAGAAAAGTAAGAAGAGAATGTAAACATTTCAAAGAAGAAATTGAAAATTTTGAAAATGAGTTGCAGAAATCTAACAAGTTGATAGAAAGAACTGAAATTATGATTATTGATTTAAAGCTAAAAATAGAAGAGGCTAGATTAACTGAAGAAGCACTAAACAAATTGCTTGTAGAAAAGGATAAGGAAAATGAATATCTAAAATTTGAAGTTGTTTCAATCGGAAAGAAGGTAGAAGAAAATAACATGAATGGTAGTTCAAAGATTTTAGAACAAATTATTAGTAATCAAAGACCAACAAATGAAAAAAATGGAATTGGTTATAAATTTGAGATTACTAACGAAAGTACTAGCACAAGTACTAAAAAAGCAGGTACAGATGTGAAAAACACTAGCAATAAGATGGAATCAGTAAAGCAAAAAGAAAATCAAACTCCAACAGTACATAGAAGAAGTTATGACAAGTACTAGAACAATTTTAATGGTTATTGTTTCTTTTGTTACAAGTATGGACACATGCTACTTTTTTTAATGCATTCTCAAGAAACATAATTGCACATAACAACCATGACAAATCTATATTTGACTATGGAAGAAGGCATGATAGAATCATTCAGAACAATGAGAATAATTCCTATAACAGATTTGATGTCTTAAGTTTTGAAATTGAATGTTATAGGTGTAATAATTTTGGACATATATCAAGAAACTTTCCAATGAACTTTCAAAAATCTGTTGAGTCTAATTACACCAATCTGAAAACTAGATGTTGGAAAAAGAAAAGTGATCATTTGGAATCTGAAAAATGCACTCTAGCTTTACAGGCTGATCATAAAGTAAAATAGTGTGTGGATAGTGGATGTTCTAAACATATGACAGGAAGAAAACATAATTTTGTTACTTTGGATGAAGGAAAAGAAGGCAGATTTAATTTTGGAAATGAACAATTTGGTAGAATAATTGGAAGAGGTACTGGGTGTTTGAATATTAAAAATATCATGGCTGAAAATGTTTTACTAGTTGAGGATATGGAACATAATTTGTTAAGTTTATGTCAAATTTGTGATAATTATATGATTTTTTATTCTAAAATTTTTATGATTTTTTGATTCAAAACAAATTGGTTAGTTGGAACAACTACAAGAACATCAAGCAAGATTTACATACTTGATGAGAAAAAGGAGGATTGTTATAGTGGGAATGAAGATGAAAATTGGTTGTGGCATAAAAGGCTTGGGCATATTAACTTTGAAATTCAGATTCAGTTAAACAAAAAGGAAGCAATAAGAGATTTACCTTTCATAAAGAATCTTACCAATTCTGTTTGCAAACAATGTCAACATGGTAAACAAACTAGAGTTAAGTTTAAAACAAAAGAACACTCTACAACAAAACCTTTGGAACTAATACATACTAATGTTTGTGGACCTATGAGGACAAAAGGATTAAATGGTGAAAGATATTTTCTATTATTTGTGGATGATTTTACTCAAATGACTTCGATGTTTCTGTTAAAAATGAAGTTTGAAACATTCAATTGTTTTCAAATTTTCAAAGAGTTGACTGAAAATGAAATTGACATGAAAATTAAATGCTTAAGATCAAACAATGGAGGAGAAATTGTTTCTAAAGAATTCAATAAGTATTGTGATGATAATGGTATCAAAAGACATTTTTTTGTTATTGAAACACCTCAACAAAATGGTCTTGTTGAAAGAAAAAATAGGATTGTTATGGAGATGGCAAGAACAATGTTAAATGAATCTAAACTAAGTAATGTACTTTTCCCTTAAGATGTTCATAATGTTGTGCACATTATAAATAGAAGTTTGTTGAGAAATAATAGTAACAAGACACCTTATCAGTTATGGAAAGGTATACCAACAAGTGTGAAACACTTTAGAATATTTGGTAGTAAGTGTTACATAAGGAGAGTTGATAAAAATATGGGAAAGTTGGAATCTAGAACTGATGAAGGTATTTTAGTTGGATAGTCATGCTCAAGAAAAGATTATAAGTGCTACAATTTTAGATTGAAGAAAATTGTTGAAGCCATAGATGTAAAATTCGATGAATCTTTATTTTTTAAATCCAAAACTGAAAACAAAGATCATCAGATATATGAAATATATGAAAAAATAAAAATGGAAGAAGAATCAAGTGATATAGAGGAAACTAAATCAGTTAAAAATGAAAATCTGATTCCTACTTTATTACACGGGTAAACTCCATATAAGACTCCAAGCAAAATAATTCAAAAAAATCATCTTGAAGAACAAATCATTGGTTATATAAATGAAGGTGTTGAAACTAGAAGCAAAAGGCAAGGATCTACTTCCAATCAAGAACAGGTATCATTACTCTCACTGTTTGAACCCAATAATGTTGAAGAAATAATTAATGATGAAAACTGGATGAAAAAAATGAAAGAAGAAATAGGTCAAATAGAAAAGAATAAGACATGGGAATTGGTTCCTAGATAAAAATGTTATTGGGGATAAATGGGTTTTTAGAAATAAGTGGGATGAAGCAGGAAACATAACTAGAAATAAATCTAGACTGGTTTATAAAGGGTATGCATAGGTATAAGGCATAAATTATGGAGAAATGTATGCTCTTGTTGCAAGAATGGAATCCATTAGACTGATTTTGGCTTATGCTAGTTCTAAGAACATTAAAGTTTATCAAATGGATGTTAAATCTGCATTTTTAAATGGTGAATTAGAGGAAGAAGTTTACATGGAACAACCATATGGGTTTCAGGTACAAGAAGCAGTAAATCATGTTTACAGGTTGAAAAAGGTTTTGTATGGGATTAAACAAGCTCCAATGGCTTGGTATTCCAGGCTTGATAAGTACTTAAGGAAACAAGGATACAGAAAAGGTAACACTGACAGTGATATTTATATTAAAGAAGAACATGGTAGCTTGATTATTGTTGAAATATATGTAGATGATATTATATTTGGGAGTGATAATGATCATCTTAGCAAACTATTTGCACAAAGTATGCAGAATGAGTTTGAAATGTCTATACTTGGTGAATTAAAGTTTTTCTTAGGCCTCCAAATTTCACAATCTGATAAAGGAATTTTTATCTATTAAACCAAATAAATAAATGAAATGCTAAAGAAATTTCAAATAAAATATTGTAAACCAGTAGGAAATCCCATGGTTATTGGATGTAAGTTGAGTATCACAGATGATTCTGGGATTGTTGAGCATAAAATATACAAATCTATGATTGGTATTCTTTTATATGTAACAACTACAAGGTTGGATGTTATGAATGCAGTATGTCAGGTTTGTCAGTTTCAATCATCTCCCAAAGCTTCTCACTTGCTTGCAGTTAAGAGGATTCTTAGATATCTAAAAGGAACAACATATTATGGCTTGTGGTATCCCAAAGGTAACAATATTGATTTATATGCTTTTACTGATGCAGATTGGGTAGGTTGTGTAGATGATTGGAAAATCACAAGTGGGGCAGTAGTTTATCTGGGAGGATGCTTGGTAAGTTGGTCTAGAAAGAAACAATTAGCAATATCTCTTTCTATCGTTGAAGGAGAATACATTGCTGCTGTAAATTGTTGCACATGGGTACTATGGATGAAAAAAATGCTAGCAGATATACATGTCACTTATGATGATCCTATTCCTATTTTCTGTGACATTACAAGTGCCATTAGCATTTCCAAGAATCCAATTATGCACTCAAAAACAAAACATATTCCAATTAAGTTTCATTTTCTCAAAGAGTAGGTTTTAAACAATATTATCAAGTTGGAGTATGTTAGCACACACTGTCAAATTGCTTATATATTCACTAATCCTTTACCTCAGCAACAATTTGAAAATATCAGGGAACAATTAGGTGTTTGTTGTATGTAATCTCTAACATTTTCGTTATCAAAGTGATGCTCAACCGGTTATAATTACATATCAGATTTGAAGATTTCAAATGACAGACTTCTATTGATAGGTTCAGTTTTGGTTACAGATTGGTTACAGCTTTCACAGGTACTTTTGTTAGGGGGAGAGTTATCAGATCATGCAGTCTGGTTCTTTTCCATCATGCCAAAGGGGGAGAATACATATATGTTTTCCATCAATGAAAAAGGGGATTTTGTTGGTCTGTTGAATGAGTTTGTTTGTCATTGATGTAAGGAATGTCTATTAGCAAATTCATAACATGAATTCGAAATAATAATAAAATTTGATAGATATTATTCTTTGAAAGAACCAAAGACAAAAATTCATGAATGTAACAGAAATCTGTGAATAACACAGAAATCGTGAATGAGACACAAGAACCAAAGACAGAAATTTGTGAATGACACAGAAACATAAATCTGTGAATGTAACAGAAATCCGTGAATAACACAGAAATCGTGAATGATATAGGACCACAAAAAAAATTTGTGAATGACATAGAAATATGGAAATGAAACAGAAATCGTGAATGAGACATAAATTCTTTTCTTCAGACATAAAGTTTATTGCGTTCACAGAAATGGGCATTAGCAAATAGTTTGAGTTTTTTTGTTGTGTCTAAAACGATTTGTTATCCATTTTTGAGTATCAAAAGCTTGATTCTAGCGTGTCAAGAATGGTTCCAATGTCCATCAATAAATCAACAAATATGGTTCCAAAGTTTGTATTTAACATAAGGTTAAAATGAATTTCTGCTAAATAAAATGGTTAACGCTACCCATAATTGATTAGTTCTAATTTTTAGTTAATGTTTTAACGTATTGGCCAAAATGCTTTTTTATTCTCTGTCTTGAATCATTTATACAGTTAAAGATAACCATATCTAACTATTTACGGTATGCACTTTAAGATAAAAGGATTTGTATATGCAAGCAGGGCAGTGGAAAATAAATGAATACTCTGTCATGGATGAGAGAAAATTGGAATAGGAGAATGGAGAGCAGTGAAGAAAACTTTGCATGGTGAAATTACTCAGCAATGGAGAAGACGCAGATCGATGAAATGACAACAATGAATAAAAACACAGAGTAGTAAAGAAAACTATGAATAGTTTGACTGCGTTTACTAAAGAAACATTGGTATGCATTGGATTTTATTGATGAGCAAACTGATAAATTTATCTCTGACAATTTGTATTGTATAAGTTGAGTATGTGTTCCGTACAGAAGAAATATTGCAAGTTCTATAAATTAAATCCATTTTTTGGATACTCATGTAACTGTAGATTTATCTAGTAAAATGAATAAAATAGAAAGCAGAGATTTGAAAATGTTAATGAGATCAATCAGATACTAGATACAAATGAATTGAAATAATACATATTATCAGTTACAAGCTTTAAAGCTAGTTTTGAATACATTACTTACTGCATAAATGAAGAAAGTTTGAGACAGAATGTTGGTTTGACAGAGTAGTTTGACGGAGATAATTTGGTTGACAGAGACAGGCTATTTTTGGCAGGTATTTTGATAGAGATGTTCTTGACTGAAATTGTTTTGAAAAATAAGTTGTATAGAATGTGTTCTTGTTAAAGTTTATATTTGATACAGATTGTGTCTGAAAAGGTAACATTTTTGGTTTGAAAGTATATGAAACAGGTCGGTGCCTATACTACAGGGAGGAAGGGAGGTGCTAGGGAGACTGGCAGTATCATTGCAAGTTGAAGCTTGCATTCAGGCAGTAGGAGCTGTCTTTCAGTAAGAGCTGAAAATAAAGAGGTAGTATCCTCATATGAGTTGTTGCTCAGATAAAACATGATGTAACTAAAGTTTCTTTCTTTACATCCATAAGAAGAACAGGTTTTTTCCCTTTATGGGTTTCCTCATGAATATTTTGTATCTTTTTCCAATTCATGTGTTTGATGGTTATTGATTACGATACAAAATCAATTTTCACCCCCCCCCCCTCTTAGTTGTCTGACTTGATTAATAGTATCCACTGTCGGCTGGTCATCAAAAAATGCAAAGGTGTGCACAAATTGTGTGATCATCTTGTCCCACTCCTAAGTTCCTCGCCGCAAATCTATGGATGTATACCAGCTTCTAGGTATCATTTCTAGTGTGTGAATGAAATGATGGACCCATTCCTATCACAGGTATTCTGAAAAGGCTGTGTGAAGTTGACTAAGGTGCTCAATAGAGTTTGACAACCCTGCGTACTTCTGACTTACTACTGTGACTTCCGCGCTGAATCTAAATTCCAACAATATTCTGCACTATGGCCATTCTGATATGGACTTCTTATGTGTACCCCACCATCTAGCAGGCATAGCCTTTAATACATAGTCCAATGTAGACAAGCGCTATGATTCCGCTATGAGTCCTTCAAATTCACTAAGAAAGGTCACAAGTTTAGGTAACTCCCTCAACTAATTCTCTATCCATCGCACGAATCGGGTAACTTTGGCGCATCACTTCATAGAGACTTCATGCAATTTGTTTTGCCAATTTTCTAAGGCCTCTCCCGAATTTGATGTACAATAAATAGAACTTCTCTAGCTTAGGTTTCCATCCATTCTAGGATTTACATAATCCTCTTTTAAGGCATTGACATTGTAGATATTTTCTATATAGTCACCCTGCCCTTCACTATTGGCAGGTTCGACATACCTCTGTCCCTCTAATGGATCGATGGGAGACACTACCCTCATCTCATCATCCTCGAATGAGAGGTTTATTTTCTTGAAGTTTATAATGGTTTGATTATCTATGGCCCAATCTATCCCCACAAGCGTGGGATATGGGTTCGTGTCGTCGAAAATGTTGATGAATTCAAAGTCTGCGAATGTGCACAACCCTTCAACATTGGCAGGTACTTGACTCAACCTACCAATTGGTAGGACCTTCACCTAATTTCCAAGTCGCAATTGGACAGGGGACCAATCCAATCTCAATTTTCCCATGCTCACCCAGGCCTGTCACGTCAAAATATTGACGTCTGACCCTAGATATAGAATGATGTAATCCATGTCATAATCCCCTATCCGCGTAGCCATTCTTAAATCGCACCCCGTTTTGAATTTCTTCTTGACATGGTTAACTTTCCTTTTAGGTTGCATCTCTACTGGGGTTTCTTCTATCAATGCTCATAGTTTTGCGATAGCATCTTTATCTAGAATTAATGTTAAGCAACTTGACAGAAACAACTTGATCTTAGTAACCTTTTTTTCGGAATCGACTTCTCGAATATTTATTGGAAGCATTTAGGCATCTCCCTCACAACAAAATTTGAGCCCAAAATATGATGGCTGTCATTTCTGAAATTCAACAATACCTTGTCAGTTATTTGACAACCTCAATTTTGTTTATTGTTGATGGCATAATGTCAGATATTCGACGACAAGCTAGTACCCGTCAATTTTTCAATGTTCTAAGCTGAAATATTTCACCACTAAGTCATTGAATGTCCGACGAATTCTCGCAGAAACTCTGAATTCTCCTCGTTAAAAATTTGACTTGTCCTCGTCGAAAATCTGACTTCTCCTTGTCGAATGTTAGAAAGTTCTTCTATAAAAATTCGAGATTATGCCATCAAATTAGAGGAATGGTTTATCAAATTTTCGATGCTTGCTTGTCGGTTGTTCGACGGTCTCGCTTGTCGGAGTTATGGAGACCTCGTCAAACGAGACCACAGGTCATCAGAAAATAGATGGTATGGCATCAAATTTGTGATGATTTCTTTCAGTGGACCGACTATTTCTCTCATCGGATCTTCGACAACCTTGTCGGACTTAGCCACAAGTCGTCAGAAATGCGACAGGGCACTGTATAGTTAAAGCAAAATATTTTTCAAAGGTTGCCATAGGTGAATATTTTCAATGAGGGTGGGATGTAAATTTTTTTTGGTATTCTAAGCTATACGTTATATCAGAAGGACTAACCCTCCAACTTGGGTATTCGTCAATTTTGTTTTCTTCTCAGATGTCATAGCAAATGCTTGTTCAGACGTGAATTCTACACATTGTATAAAGTGATTATCTTGGGTTCCATTGAGTGGATTTTCATTTTTTTTCAAGAGATTGTATTCATATACTTTCCTAGCAGCATAAAGTGACTAGTTTCAAGAAAAATCCACAGCATTGGAAGAGTGGGATGTTACTTGTCAGCCTTGATACTAATGCATATCACCCAAGATGACAGATAAAACATTGTGACAATCATTAAACCTAGCCTTAACCCTCCCCTTATCTGCTACCATGGTGCATCACTCAAAGGAAATCCAAATTTAAGCATTTCAGCTGATAATATATATACAAGCATTCAATTCCAAAGATGAGTACTTTTAATGACTTGAAGATCATAATATAGTAGTTAAAACAACAAATTTTCTTTTAAATGAAACTTTAGTAAAAAACAAGTTGTCAACCCACTGTCTTGAAACCCTCCTACTCAGTAACTGTATGAGTTATATAAATTCATACCAGCAAACTGATGTCCATCTTTCTCAATATGTTTATTGCAGAATTATACCAAACTAAATCGATAAAATTTGCCTTACTACACTGAATTTTTTGGACAACTAGTTCGGAAGATGAATGTCAACAAAACTTATAAAACCACTCTTATAATGCTAGAAAATTAGAAATGATTCCCTCTTAAATTCGAAGACAACTTGATCAAAACAAAAAAATACATTATCAAATTTAAGTTTTCATATGAAAACTTCAATTTTTTACAAAAAATTTCTAGTCTTACACACCCTAGCAAGCACAAGAATGTTCATACAGTACTAATCTATTTGCAAACCTTCCAAACAAGATGATGCTATAAGTAAAACAGAGCTTTCCAGAGCTCATCATTTAACAACCAGAAGAAGAGAAATGACATGTTATGGTTAAATTCTCATCTCAAAGGAAAACCTCTGGTAGAATGAAGAATCCAAAAATAACCTCCAAAGAATGTCGTTAGGTCTTTCCCCAAGGTTACTCTACATGAATTATTCAATAATCATTCATTTCTTTTGCGTGCCACACGTTCTCAGTGTATGAGTTCTTCCCTTTTCCACTTTACAATGAGCTGAGATAGTGTAATTAGTGTATTAGTCTACAAAACAACAAAATGATTTAATCTTTGTCATGACCTTCAAATATGGATGCTTGGAAAAAGAGCACTTGATTTAGCATTTCTTAAGACTTGTTCTACCCATGCATTTCATAAAACATACCAACATTATTGTTGAAATTATTAGGAGAAGAACATACCACAAATTTGACAGAAAAACTCCATTCTTGTCAAAGTAGTCCTATGTAGAAAACTTCTCCCAATTCCGTCCAAGATAGTAATTTATTTTTTTCAGCAAAATAAACACCCATAACTGCACACACATGGTTTGAAAACAAAATCAAGGAAAACCATAATGTTAATTTAAATGATGATCAATATTTTACCATATCTTTGCTAGCAGAATAAGGCTTTCAAATTAACCGCCAACATATTTTCATGCACAAATTTACACAAGAAAAGTGTAAAATAGACCACCACTTCAAATAAAAAAGGAACAAGCTGGAACAAGAAAAAACACACTAATAATGAACAAAGAGTTGTACTAATTAAAAGAAGAAGAAAAAATAGGAAAGTTTCCATCTGAGATTTACTTTAACACTCCAAATCCATAGCTAGAAAACTGGTTTCCATCAAAGGTTTGTGCACATCATAGTTCAGTTTCTCACCCTGCCACCATCTCAAGTATCCAAAACTCCATCACGAGATTCTTCCCTACATCCTCAAATGTTAGAGAGTTGTGAAAATTATCACAACCATCCAATATCATAAAAAACTATCCCTCTAGGTCCTAGGCTCTCCCCAAATGAGATTATCAGAAATTATATCATCCCTTTCTTTACAAACATTGAATCACTGAGTTCTTCTTCCTCTTCTCATTCTGCTTCTAGCTCTAAAGTGACTTGACATCCACATTTTATGTTTAACATGGGTATTACTTTGTATCTAGATTCTTGGATTTTTTATTTTGTAGATTAGGGTTAGGAGTTTCTATTTTGCTTACACAATATTATTTGTAATGGTTGTAATTCTCTTTGTCCCATTGACCTACTATTGTGGTCATTTGTTAGAAATTTATAAAATTATCTTATCCTCTCTACAATGTTTTATCATTATTTTTATAAAAACAATGAATTTTGAATCGAAGTATTACTTGAAATCCAACATTTATCTTTCAACATTGATAACAACATCAAAACTCCATTGCTTCTATTTAACCCACATGTCACTGGTGAACATAGCACTTATTGTTCCACAACATCATTGAACCTTTAAAATAAAAGATAAAAACTAGAAAATAGTGTATAAAGTTATCAACAGAGTGTTACCATCTCTAGATTTGAATTCAACCTATATATAGCTTGAGTTTGGTGGTGGCTTAAAATTTCTTTCTTAATATTATTTCCCTAGGAAATATAGGGGAAATCCTTGGCCCAGTGGGCCAGCTTGAGTGGTTGAGTATTTTTAATAAATATTATCATACATGTTTTAAACAAGAAAACATACAACTTTATAAAAAGGATATACTATAGTAATCAAATGAAAATAATAGAGGGCTCGACAACATCTATGGCATCACAAAGAATCTCTAACAAAATATTGCATTCTTCAAAGTGAAAAACCTACAAACCTCAAGAAATATGACCACAAAGAATCTCTAACAAAAGATATAATTTTTCTATAGAGATAAATCTACAAACCTAGATAAATATGACCTAAAAGACAACAGCAAGGATGCTCAAAAAAGGCTTGAATCCATCCATCCATAATATCTAAGCAACCTTCCTTTAACCACTCACTTTGAATTGGCACACTCATTTCAAGTTCGATCAAGGGATTTATATCAACATCTATTTTCTACTTATCGTAAAGGGAACTATGGAGTTTCCTATATCTTAGGAGGATATATCCTTTAAGCCTTCCATTTATAGCATGCATTGTTCCAATAAATAAGGCAAAGTATACCACATTAAATTGTAGCATGTATGCATTAAAAATGGGACTCTTTCAAGGTATACTTTCCCCTTATTTTCCATTGTTAAACAATGATGAAAATGGAAGGAATGTATTAGTTCCTACACCCCAAATAGTTAGGGTGTACCTTAAGCAAGACATTCCCACTTCAAAGGCCTTGCAAGTACATAGACCCCACCAACTTACCCAATTATTTTGAAATAAACCTAAGTTTCACTCAAGTCCATTCTTATAAACACGCAAACCTAAAAAACCATACACTCTTCAACCCAAACATAATTTGCATAATGGATTTGCTTTGTAATTTGTTCATCTTGATCCCACCATAAGGGAAATATCAACTTGATGCCTTAACCTAGGCATGACTTCAAAACTTGGAAGTGGTGAATTTACCATTCTGTGCAAGTCCATGGGTAAAATATGGTAAAGAGAAGTTGATTAACACCAATCTTATTGATTCCAGGAAATTTTCATCGTAGAACAAGGTGTAACTAGACCTAAAAAGGAAATTTGTATTAAATTTGAGGATAGATCTATGCGCAAAATCCTCAAGGGAAATTATGGGCATACATGACCCCAAAACCACCATATAACAACAATCTAGGAAGAATCGAAAGGAAGATCAACTGTAAAAGGATTCACATCCAGTAAACTATAATTTATAATACATCCAATAAAAACCATTTCCTTCATATTGCCTATTACCCACTTTTTGGCATGTGTGTCAAAATATGGTAAATAGGGTTAACTCACATTTCTGGGTTGTCAACAGGTCTACTCAACACATTAGGGAGTATTTTTATTTTAACATCATCTAGCTTACAAATCTGAATGCATTAGGGTTACTTTTGAGTAGTGAAGGTGATGAAACTAAGGTATAGTCACCAACGGGAAATTCTAGGAGGCATTACGACCTTCAAGCAAGACAAAAGAAAGATATGAGTAGCAAGTCTAGGAGTCATATAGTAATATTCTATACAACGATGAAAACAATTAAATTTTGGAATCGAGACTAGTTATTGTAGAAAAAATCAACAACAAATCTGGTTTTGGGCATGTTACCACTATACTAATATGTACCTCCTGTGTAAAAAAATTATTTCCCTAGTTTCCTTTTCGACCACACTCACTCTATTTATCAACTCAAGTACTGATTTTCCTATTTCCTTTCTACCTTGACCTATAACATCAAAAAACAGACTGGGAATTTTGAATGAGAAAAAAGGGATATGTAACACATCCCTTGGAAAATGTGGCAGTTTGGTTACGTTATCAACCACAACTATCAGAAAAAGGTGTATCTATAGGAAACCATACCAATATTTCATTAGTAACATCAACAAACATATTAAGCATGTTAAAAAAAATTAGATGAAACACATTCCTTGGAGGGAATTCAGGAAGTTTGGTTGCATGCACCCTTACTTGCTATATACATGATAAACATCACATATTTATGTATAATAGTTTGGATTCATATGGATTCACATAAATATATTTTTGGGATTCATAATAGGAAGTATATCAACTATGGATATTCACATAGGTTCTCCCTCCCTTTTTGGTCCATGTGTCCTTGAACAAGGATGTTAATTGATGGAGAGAGCTACAGACCCCCAATATCAGATACACTGGTGCTTCCAGATCTCCCAACTTTGAAATTTGAAATTAAATACTCCCTTTTTCCTTCTATTAGACAAATCTATGCAAGGACTTGGATTCATTAAAATGATTAGGAGCATGTACTTGAAACTTTTATATTTAGAAACTAAAATTAATCACTGAAGTTTCATTCACCAAAACCTAGAATGTTATGGCCCCTTGGAAGCCATTAAACTAAAATCCAAAATAAGCATTTTCACAAAAATCAACCATCACCTATGTTACCAAAAACCTCATCTAACAAGGTCATTTATGATAGAAAAATGCCCTGAAATCAAAAAACACCAAATCCCATTTCTGATATCCATTCCTATTTCTGCATAATAAGCCATTGCTCAAGAAATGGGAAGTGTTTCTCTTGGCCACTTCTAAGTTCTCACAAGTTCTTGGTAGAAAGAAAAATCCCTAGTTGTAGAGACAAAGTGGCTAGACAATGGTATGAATCAATGTCTCATTTTTGAAAAAAACGTTTGTTTTGGTATTCCATCTCCACAAGGATGATTTCATTTATGGTGCCAAAAGTGCCACTGGCCCTCCTAATATGGTTTCCTTCGATGGAGAAGAAAGTTGAACTATTTCAGAAAATTTTGCAGCTATGCTGTATTGGGGATCCTAATACTGATGATTTGGTCAAGCAAAGAAAGGAGTATATGCAACATTTTTATTATCTTCGAAATTAGATACCATTGAGTGGTACAAAATGTGCTTGATAGTATACTAGAGTAATGAGTCCTATTTAAGGACCTTATTGAAGACGATACACACCTACTCACTAAATCCAAACATATGATGATATAGGACAAGTGTAGTTCTAGGTATCTCCATGAAACCTATGGAAATGAAAATCAATGAAAACACCTATACCTTATGTTTTTGGAAATTATGGTCCTTATAACAACAAGCTATAACAATGGAAATCTTCTTTTTCATATTGATAAACCTCGTTCATATTTTATGACACTTTTTTCCATCTTCTGAACATTGAACAATAATATGCCTCACATACAAACATGGGTAGCATCTATGCAAAATTTGGGCATGCATCTTCGTATGTTGACCTTAAAATAACATGAAACAAGCCTAACTATTGAACCTGGACAAATTCTAGGTGATGGGAAACAAATTCCCCATTATTTCGTATAAAATGCTAGTGTTTCGAATGTATGCATTTTTTTTAAACCAATAGTGTCCTTTTTACAAACCTAAACTACTTCCATCTTAGTAAGCTTGTGCGATCGTGTCCTTATACAAATATGAAATATGTCTCTTTTGATTATGATAATGGTGTATCTAGATATATAATAATACATCAAATGAATCAGTGGATTATGACATCTTTATCTTTCATAAGGCGTTTTACTATTTTTTGCTGCTCATAAATGCTCCCAATGTTCCCATAACTTTTACACATTGCTGCATGGGTTCTCAGGATTCAGAATATTTTAAAAAATATTTGTGAAAAGACTGGATTCTACAACTTACTAACTCATAAAGATCAAAAGTTTCATTTCCAAGTTATTGAATCACATAAACAACCTCATAAATCAAACTAATATTTAAGGTAAGTGTTTAGATCAGATAGAACAAAGTTTGCCTGAATGTATGGTAATCACCATCATCAACTAAATTTGAGTGTGTGCACATGCTAAAATACCCAATACACACTTCAATCAAACAAAAGAAAACATAATTATACCTTGATTTGTGGAGCTTCGCACTGTCTTCTTCTACTTTACCTTTCATAACATCATTCAACATACTTCCAATTTTGTCCTGTTGCAATAGTTTCATGTTAGGACCCATCAAATAAATTTTTGTTTGTTTATGAAAATAACAAAACCAATCTAAATAAATACAATACTATTACAATGTAAATTACAATACTATTCAACTATTTAAGTAAATTAATTGTTAATAATAGATCACCTGATACAACATGGAGAACCAAAAACACTATGTATATAAGGCCATTGATCACATCAAAATTCCATTTCTTACCTCTTAACTATGAAAATGTTTCTCAGTGCTATCTGTAACAAGTTCTAATGGAGGAGTCAAATAGCAATAGTGAAAATTAATCACTAAAATTATAGAAATAACTATTTTTTAATGTATTCTTCCTTACCATTCATTGAGATCCTCTCTGTTTCGAGAAAAAATTAATATTCTATACTAAACAGGACCAAACACATGAAGGCGGATTCTCTTATGGTCCCTCCCGCCCCCTCACACCACTTTCAATTCCCCAAACCCAATGCATCTACTTGCAAATAACAATTTACTGGAAATTATTTCACTCAATAGTTAAAAGAAGCTTTCATTAAATCATTCATTAAACAATTCAATCATTCAACAACTAAAAAAACATTCATTAAACCATTCATTTAGTCAATAGCTGATAAAATAAATTAGTAAGCCATTCATTAAAGCATTCATTTAACCATTCATTCTTGAAACATAGGAAAAAACCATGTAAATTTTTTTATTATAAATAAGAATTTCTCAAAATTTCTTTAGTCACTTCCTTTTTACTTTTCTTCTCTTTAAATACTTAGTCAGAAGTGCATCTTCCAGAATATGATCCTCTATCTCCCTACTAGACTGCTCGCAAGGTTGAACTTGCGGCGAGGGGCGATGAATTTTTGCAATAATGTCAAAATGTTTCATTAATTTATGTTTAATTTTATAAATACAAGTAATTCATTTAAAAAAACATTACAAATTTTTTTTTCACCCGGCATGGGCACATCAACATGTTCCTCAGTATCCTGTACAGGCTTAACCTGTTTAGTGTTATTTGCATCTACATGCTCTGTAGTTGAATTGTGTAGTATTAGAATTAATGTTCATCATATGCAATTATCTATACAAAATAGTAGCATATTTATAAATTCATTACCAGGAATCGAAGCAGGATCTTTGTTTGATTGGTTTACATCCATGACATGAACAAGATCATTACTTTCCTGCTAAAAAATGAATAAATAATCTATGTTAATTTTTTATGACAAAAATATTGCATGAGACTTAATAAATTATCATTAAAATATATAGTTTTTATATACCTGTGCACTAGATGGATCAGCAGAAGATCGTGTAGTATGCCCAAACAAGATTTTTTGGCGTTCAACAAGGAAATCAAAGCCTTGTTCGAAGCCAAGCTTCATGTCTTCCTCGGTGGGAAATTCTTTGAACGGGTAGGCCTCCATATTTGCATGATGTCATTAATTTTACATTTTTTGCCAGAATAAAAAGAAAACAATTTTCTCTATATTATTTGGAAGTAGTTTTGGGTTTTAGATATTTACATATCAGGCCTCCAAGTTCGAATAACCACTAGTCCCAAGCTTTTGTTGACCAATTTTTTCCATTATTTCCTTGGTTTCCTTAGATGTGTCCAACAGCCTAATCAAGTGTTGAATTACGTTAGTCGATGTTCCAAATTTGATATAAAAACTAATAATAATAAGGATTACCATTACATTTTGGAATGTATTGCATACCTCCTTGTTCCTTGTGGTATCTTTCCTGCTTTTCTCAAACCCTTCTCTTTTCATCTTCCACCAGGGCTTTCCACTCCATAGATAGAATCATTGGAGGGTGCTCATACCTAGGGTTCTTTTCTAGGTGAATCCTATATTGATCTCGGAAAATATTCAGATTTTGTCCAACCTTATGTAGGACCTTCGATGTATTGAAGGTATCTTTTCTGAATAGACCAACCAAGCGATTAGTCAGCTCATCCTTTAAAGCTTTTTCCTGCTTGTCCCGCCTTGTGTGGATGGTGGACCCGGATATCTCCAAGGAAAAATCATTTAGATGTTTATAAAATATATCATTTCCTGCAAAACATTAATGCCATCATTAGTCAACATTAAAAAATATTATCAGTATATTAGATACAAATTATAAAAACTAAATTGAACAATCTATAATCATTTGAAATCTTCTCTATATTTATTGGAACCAGTTCTTCATTCACCAAAAAGGTTGTCACTACTGAACCAGTGCTAGTGACACGAGAAGATCCCGGAAATGCATCCACCCCTTTTTCTACAACATATGTTGTGGGTTAGTAAGCATCGGCTGCACCCTCTGCTATCCTTGGGGGTGTTATATAGCGTGTTTCCAAATGTTCAGTGGACAATAAGGGAGCATTATGTGGTGTACATGGAGTGGTTTGGTGACTGGGACCAACAATGCCTTGACCACCACTATAAAGCTGGAAAACTTGTTGTAAATTCAAACCATTGTATTATAAGTTCAATAGCATATAAAATTAAATATTATAAAATTCTTAATGAATTTACATTATTATTCAAGAACTTACTTGCAATTGTCGACATCTCTGTAAGAAGAATTGAATCTTTGATTTGCTCTCTTCTGTTTGTGGAACTGTCAATGTCAGAAAAACTAGTTTCTAATTTTGTTTTTCCATGGTCTTCTGTGCACCCTCAACATGTCTGCAAACCCACTAATTTCATTATCTTTCATAAACTAGGAGACCTCAAACCGTAAATATTGCTTAGATGGTGTTTCATAAACTGAATCCCCTGTCTGCAATAGAAATATATAAAACATTGCTTAGTCTTTGAAGCAATAGTGTGCGCAAAAACTTAAATTAACAAAAATTGTCTATCATGATAGATTCATAGGATTACATCTAGGTTTACCTGATGCTTAGAGCAGGGTGTGGTCTGATCAACAGCTGGGGACTTACCCCGATCAGCCACCTGCAAAAAAAGTAGAGAACATTATCACAATGAACACAATATGTAAAAGCTAACAAATACATAACAAGAATAAACATTATGCTACATGTTTTATATGTGTACAATTTTGAAGTATTTAGAATGTGGAATTACATTTAGGTTTATAGGTTGCCTTGAGGCTCCAGTCATCTGATCAACAGTTGGGGACTTTTCCCGGTCATCAACCTGCAAAAAAAGTAGACAACATTATCATCATGAACGCAAACATAAAAATGGAAAAATACATAACAAAATAAACATTATGCTACATGATATACATTCAAGTATTTCAAATGGAGAATTACATTCACGTTTACCTATTGCCCCGATGTTGCAGTAGGCTGATGAATAACCAGTTGGCTTCCTTGATCAACACTCTGCATGAAAAATAGATAAGATTATATAAACTAACCGAATGTACTAATGAAAATACATAACAACAAATCTGTTTGTCTATCCTAAATTTATTACATTGGCAATATCGACATATACCTACCACCTTGATTCAGGTATATTAAAATCTACGGAGAGGGAGGTGCCCTTGAGAGAACCCTGTATCAAAAACATACTAAAAATTACCTAATGAAACCAGAATGTTCACTAAAACAATTTTAAAACATAACATTTTGATGTATACCTGTTTACTCACGGATTGGGTACTCCTCTCACCTTTTGCTGGGGAGATGATCCCCCCATCACCTCCCTACGAAGTCAACATAGGAAAATTATTAGAAAATTATAATTATACGGTAACGAAAAATCCTATAGATGTTAAAATAATTAATAAAAGGTTGGGTAAATTATTGGATGTACCACAACCATACTAATTGTGTTTGTATCTACATGATTCAAATTGTAATTAATAAGCAGTTCTTCTCCAGCACCTATTGATTTAATGTCACATACAAAGACACGGTTTCCTTCACGCGACTCGAAGATGCAGTTGGGTTGCTTAAGTGTAGACCCTGGTTGTGTACCGTTTATAAACCCCATAATATTGCCAGTTGTTTTTGGCCTTCTGTCAATGTACAACGTTGCTCCTTTATTTTGAGCTTTGTCTTTCAGTTGTATATAATTTGCTGACAACCCATATCTATGCATACTTCATGTATATTGGACCAGGCATATCCAATCATTGTAGTTGTAAGAGGGTCCAACATACTCCATCAATTATGTACATCTGTCATATCCAACCTTTATGCCATCCATGCAAAACAACCCCAATCCATGTAATGACGATGGTACAATTCTAAATGTCCTCTCATTCACACAAAAATTAGTGTTTACTTGAGGAAGATCCCTAGGCACCCATTGTTTCACTAGGTGTGTGTACCTTAAGGGCACATCAATGTCTCCTACTGTCTCAACATCATAGGAACATGACCCCCCTCCTTTGAGAAAAATTCCATGCGTTTATTGAATTTTCTTCTGTTCTTATGACATCTAGTTGATCTATCCCTTGTAGACCTACTGGGTGTCTCACTTTCCTCTAGCCTTCCCAAACTCCCCTCTTTAGAGGAAGACAGGTCTGACAAATACCTGTTTGTTTCTACCTGCACCATGGTCGAAAAATAAGCATGACATAATGTTGATATCATTATCCTGAATAATATCAATAATTTCCTAGTATAACAATTCAACACATAGTCATTTAAGACGATATAGATATCAAGTCGTTCCATATCAAATTCTTCAGCCAATTAATCTCAAAATACAAACTATGTTTTTTACAATATCGATTGGTTTACCTATTTTAATTTAGTTTGTTTCCTCACCCACAAATATAAAAGTCCCAGTTTACGGATGTCAATATATGTGATAAAACCATTTGCAAATATTCTGTATCTTTTTTTCATAAGAAAAAGAGGTGTTCCAGCTTGATATTTAGTAGTGAATAAAAGGTAACGTTTACATAGTTCATTAATGAGTGGAGATTATAAGTATAAAAAAAAACCTTGTCGAGAGGGATGGAACCCACAATCCCAAGATGACTGAAGTAGAAATACGACACGGAGAACATAAGGAGCCCAAACAACTTATCCAAAAAGGCATCGAGGGTGGAGAAAACACACCCCTGAGGGTATGAAAACAAACTCTATATCCCTAGCTAAAACAAGAAAGATGATGATGTATCCCATACTAGAAATAACCAAAAAAGACTATTCCGCACAAATCAAAAGGCTCTTAAATTAATTGTATCATGACTTCCTCAATAATTTCTCCTTCTAAAAGTTACGAGAAGGAGAGGAGGCCAGCCTTCATATATTTCAATGCTTCGTTGGATAAGCGGTCTGCACTCATATTGTGCTCCCTATAGACATGGATAAATTCATATAAACAAATTTATGATGTCGGTGGTATAGAATATATGTCAGATATCCAACGAAATGCATTACTTTCTCCAACCTCTTTAGATGAGTTCACATTCTAAGAGCTTCTACCACTGCACCGTCCTGATCACACAACTTCTAGGTCAGTTCTCTAGTATACATTGGTATGATTATTCATTTTATTGGCCACTCCTCTCTCCTTACTCTACACCCATAGGCTTACATATAACTTAGAAAAACTTTTAACTCATCACAACAAACTCCTGTTCGAATCTTGTCCCGATAGCCATTATGGTTTTGAGGTTGTATCAGTTGTATTCGAATCCATCATTTATGGTTGAATTGAATGGAATTCTTCATGTTTAGGGTTCAATTGAATGGGATTCTTCATGAATGGAATGGAAAAATTCCATCGTTTAGGGTTACAACAAAACTTTGAGAGGTATATGAGAGATAGAAATAGACAAACAATACGAAAAATTATGGTTTACAGGTTTTGGAAAAAATGAATAATGCAGTCTTGAGTTTGCAGATCTAAGGTGCAAGGATATGCCAAAAATAAGCAAACATAGAGGATAGGCAAATGAAACATAGACCTAAAAATTTCATGGAATAATTGTTTCGTTTATACTACAATGTCCATTCCACACTCTAGCTAGCCTATGCCACCTCTAAGGTGAAAAATGATGTATATAACTATCATGACAATTTCTATACCTGAACGGAAAGGGTATGATTTTCAAAGTATACCACTATTGAAATTTTATGTTGGATCAATTGTTTAAAAACCACAATACTTACTTATGGAACACAAGGAGAAAACATTCCTTCTCTGGACATAAATCCCTCATAATTCCATCCCTCCAATGCTATTAATCAGCCAAACTAGTTGTTCAAATCTGAAACATGCATAAGTGTGGCCTTGAATTAGAACACATTTTAAAAAATTCACTAGAAACCATCCGAATACAAAGTTTGCTGGTTAATTTCTCTTCATAGTCCACCAAGGTTCCTTCCATAATTCACTAAGAATGATTCTATAAGGTCACAAGACAATGCCCTTTAACTTTGGTCAAAGATACCCAAAACTGTTGGTTTAGCATCTGAAGGAATGCCCTTAAACTATTGTGTTAAGGGTTCCCCAAAGTTGAGTCACCATTGTTTTAGGTGATAGTCAATCCAAGCCCTTAAATGACCTCCCTTTTCTAAATATTTGAGGTTAGTTACCCATATGTTTTGACACTGCTACGATAAATAAGCACACATTCATATTGACCTCAAATTGTTATCCCAAAACTTGTTATCCCAAAACTTGACCACTACCTCTTGGTCGCTCTCTCCAAATGTGATAGCTCTGACGAATTTATGACGTGAGCTGGTAGATAAAAAGGGATACTGTAACTTAGTGACATTGGATTTCTTCAAAATGGCCTTGTTTTCATTATCCATGCATGAAAGGGCAGATTTTTTATGTTTTAGAAAAACAGGGGTGTTCTTGCTTGGCCTTAGGATTCTTTCCATATGGGAAAGTCATTTGTTCCTTGTAGAAAACTTTGCAACTTTTAGATTACAATTTGTACCTTTCTAAAGGCCTAGGCATCCATTTTTCTAAATTGTTGAAAAACCCTAAAAAGAGTGAAAGCACTGATTTGGAGAATACATTGCGTGCATCTAGAGATTAGTTTGGAAAATCATGTGCATGGGTTTTACAGGAAATATTGCATACTAAAGCCAAGTTCCTTCTAATTTTACTATAAATTCTCATGTATGGTATCGCATGCATTTTCCTGAGCCACTTTAGAGTGATGTTTACTCTGTTTTTCTACATAGATTTTAGTTTTAAGCTACAAGAGGCATTTTTATTAGTTTCTGTGCATACCTTTAAGATTATGGAAGTATCCTAAAAGAGTATCTCCATCATACCGAATAGAGTATATAGGATGCATCTAAAGTAGTCTCATAACCTGTGATTTGAAAACAAATAATAATGTTGTAGACAAACACTACTCCTTCTCTCTGAAATGAAATAAAAATAGAATACTTAATCCCTACCCCATATAATTAATGGATGTTAGTGCATTAATGTATGTTAGTGGTCAAAAGGAAGTGGGAATGAAATAGGACATAAAACCTCATCATTCTTATGTCGTGTACACATTTACTTCAATTGTTGGTACAAAGGAGAGGGCATCCAAGCATCTTACTAGTACCAAACTTGCTCATATGAGCTTCAAGTTATTTATCAAGAATAATGCTTGAAAACTTAAACTTAAATCTTTTAAGCATTAAAAAAATTGTATTAATATCTTTTTTCTAAATATTTTTTTTAAAACATCTTGTGGTTACACTTGCTAGTTTCACACGTAAACTATATTAAAATGAAATGTAAATAGAGTGTAAGCCTTGGACAATGGATTTAGATTAAAATTAATGAGATGTTCTAGAATATTGAAATATTATAAGAAACTCTATAAATCTAATATTGTCCAGTGAATTCTAAGCAAATAAAATTTTAATATTTCTTTCAACTTCAATTGGAAAATGGAGTTATTAAGATAGGGACCACTCTCTTATTTTTTCTTAGAAGTCTTGGAAATATTGTAATGTAACTACAAGGGATGCATAGTTTATCTAAAGGTCACTCCAAGTAGCCTCTACACTTGTTGGGAAATAGGGCAGACCTAGGTTTAATCCTTATGTGTCGCACCAACAAAAGACCCACCGTGTTGGCCCTTTCGGCAACAACCTGCGCGCAGGTTGCAGTCTCACCCGAAACAGCAATGGGGTGTCGCAGAATCAGGTTTCTGCAAACAGAGAGGGGTATTACTGTACCTTATCCCTTAATCAACTTATTAATCAACAATTACTCACTTTGTCATTCATTTATAGATATATATGTATAACTTCGCAGATAGATAAATAATCGTGACTTGCTTAACCCACTACAGGGAATTCACAGCGAAGCTAAATATTAGCAGCGATCTAACTTATCAGATGTATATAGTTTTAATGCATAAAAATAGCAGAAATAGAAACAACACAATAAACCACGACACCAAATATAACGTGGTTCACTCCCAGTGTAGGGGCTACGTCCACAACTGCGCTTTAATTCAACTTGCTACAAAACCACAGTTTGATCTGTGCACTCAGCTGCAGATCCCGTCAATCCTTAACAGCCGTGCACACTGTAGCAGGCCTCTGCGCACACAGCTGCAGATATTTCTTTCTCTTCTTACAAAACCCTCTGCGCACACAGCTGCAGAGGTCGTCCACGCACACAGCTGGGACTTAACCTTTCCTTACAAAACCAGCCTCAACTTCACCTTAATCTTTCTTTACATCAAAAGACTAACTTTTTCTTATTTACAAAAATACCTATTTATACATCGCGCTATTACAAAACCATGGCTTCAAACCATGGGCACCCAAAAACCCTAAACCCTAGATTTAAACCATGGGTTTATTACAAAAAGGGGTTTTGACTTACCCTGACACCCCTAAGACTATTTTGACCCATAACTCCGCTTACCAACAGCCGCGAAGTTACCAAAACTACTAATCCTTAGGGTACGCGCCCCAACAGGCCCCTAAGACCCACCAGTGGCCCGTCCCGGGACACTCTGCGAGGACTCTGGTGGGAGAATCTTCTGCACGAGGGTATGGAAGCAACTGGTGAGATTGTGTAGTATATCATCAGCGGCTTTCTCCTTTTCCACCAATTCCTGTAATACTGAAAATGAGTCTGTGTCAACCTTTTCCTGCGCAAAAGTGTCATAGGTCTTCAAACGTTTGAGCTGGCTTTCCGCAGTATTGCTCAATTCTAATGCTTCATCAACCAGGGGCTGTAACGCATTCTCCAGCAGTGTTACCTTCGTCCTGCAGGACTCGATTTCGTACTGAATTTCCTTGCTGCGCTTCACTTTAGCCATCTTCTGCATAGGTGGCAGCGTCTTGATTTCTATTCTAACTGCATCTAATTCATCCTGGCGCAGCTTGATGGTTTCCTGGATCTTACCTACATCTGGATGGTCCTGTAGGTTCATCCATGCTTCTATGCTGTCTTCCATTAGTTTTGCGATGCTGGCCACATTATCTGATATTTTTGCTACTGAAGCCTTGATGTCCTGCTGGCACTATTCTCGGACCTCTGGTGGAGTTTCAAGAGGAATGCGCAGTTGAAGTTCTGCAATCTGGTGCTGGTGTTCTATCTTCATCCTTTCAACCTCACTGCAGGACTGTTGGGCATAGTCTCTCAGCTTAGCGATTCTCTGCTCTGGTTCCTCTGCTCCCTGTATGTCGGAGTCAGAAAGACTCCAACATGCCTCATCCAATGCTCGCATCAACGTAGTTGTTGTATGTTCAGCCTCTTTCTTATGTTGTGCGATTTCTTCTAGGCGTGCTGCAAAGGTTTTGTTTTATTTGATGGTGTCTTCCAATTGGATTTGTGACAATTGGGTTCGGGCATGGATCTCCTTTGTAATCGCGAGCTAGCAGAGGTGCAACTCTGACATAGACATCTTTGTATAATCAAGCCCCACGGTTATATCCGTCTGGGGTCAGGAATCTGTGTCAGGCTGTATCAGAGTTGCACTGGATACCTGTCCCTGGTGATCTCTGGGTGGCCATTGCCTAATATCTTGTTGCGTGGGTGTTGTAGTGCTACTTGTCGCAGTACTGTGTGCTGATTTCGCTGCTAGCTCTTTTAGCTCCGATACCCTGTTTGCGATACCTGAGAGCCCAGCAAGATGCAGTTCCACAAACTCTGACCATTTTTTAGTAAGTGTTGTCATAGACTGTTCTAGATCTTTCTCCAGCGCATCCAGCGTAACAGTGGCTTCTTCCTCAATATCTTTGTCCTTCAACGCTTTTGCCTTTTTGTGGGACTACGGCTTGGTTACCTCGGCTACTTCTGGTGACTTGCGCTTCGTTTGTGGGTTAGGATCTGATATGGTCTTGACCGACTCCTCATCATATTCATCCTGTTCATCCTGTCCTCCGTCTCCACCCTGTCCATTGTCATCCATCTGCGAATCACTTAGATCTTCGCTATCTTCCAATGGGCTTTGCTGCTGCGCCTGACTAGTACCTGCGCCAATATTGGTAGCTGGGGGAACCGGAATAGAGGGTTTTTTCCCTAAATATTTCAGCCATTCGGCCGGCCAGTGCTGAACTATCCTCCTAATATCTGGTTCGGTGACTACATATGGTAATTTGAAGCATTTCCATTGTGGATCTGCACGAGCTTGAATGAAAACATGATGCATATCGGCACTAAAGTGTGCGACGCCCTCGTATTGAGAAAACACTTCGTTGGTAAGTTGAGGTGTTCGCACAATCTCATAGTGAATACTCATAGCATAGAAGACGAACACAGTGTTCGTCATCTGCTGAGCTTCCTTATCTGAGGATATCCATAGGGAGGCATACCTCGCTACCCCTGGTGTGCTGGGGTTTAACTCTACAAACTGGGCTTCATTGGGTTCTTTCCACCCAACTAATGCAATAAGGATTAGAAGCCAGGAATAATGAAAAGGTCTACCTTTTTCTTATGCATCGCGGGCATCCTCCAGAAACTCCTTCGCAAGATATTCGGCCCAATTATAAGTATACCCCTCAGCACAGTTCATAGCAATCTGGATAACCGGAGCAGGTACTTTAGTTGGCCTGCATTTCCGTATGAGTTTGCAGGCTAAGAGTTCAGCTGCAAATCGAATGGGATGCTCCTGAATCACGGAAGTGTGATACCCCCGTTTCCCTTTTGTCAGGCCAAACATCTCTTTCATGGTTTGCGCGAGCTTTGTATCGTCGTGTTTGGATGGAAATTCAGTTCTCGGATCAGGTCCTGCCATGGGTAAACCTGTGATCTTATGGATGAGGGTGGTGTCAATAGGAATTTGTTGGTCCCCTATCCATAAATAGCCATCATGCACCAGCACTAATAACTGCTTGGCCGCTACAGTCACATGTATGTTGCGACCGAAATGGGGAATGTTAAGTATCTTGAGTAGGCCAGCTTTGTCCAGGCCCGCAAGCCATGGTTTCACTTCCAGTAGTGTGACCCTATGATCCGAGTACTTAACGCGGTGCAAGTATTCTGCTGGTTCAAACTGTGGAAACTTGTCATGGTCATTGGTGTCGTGATTTCTGTACTTAAGCCGATCAATCTTCCCTGTCATACTTCCTATCAACTGCACTCCTTGTGGCAGCGAGGGTGTGGCTAATGTAAATTGCTTTGCCCGATGGGGTAACGTGGTACTTGGGCGAACAGGTGGTAGATATGGTGGCCGTGGTGGTGGAATATTCTCCCTTCCCTCGGCCGGGGCCTGTGCGGAACCAGAGGGCTCCATAGGATGAGCTGCTGGTGTTTTCCCTGTTTGCCGCTGTCGGTCTTGGTTGCGCTTGGTGTGAACTTCAGTTCTAGACTTTCTCCTGGCAGACCGTGTCTGCATCGGCCGTGGTGGTGCTGGGGGAGTGTCTTCACAGTGAGCTAGGGCAGGCGGCCGATTAGAGTAGGTGATCAGACCCTCTTGCTCGAATTTTCTGACCAAAGCGTCAATCTTGCATTCAGTGGTCATGGGTTCACTCAGAAATCTTGAAGAAATGCAGGATGCAATTTTTCCTAACTTAGGTATCTTCTTATACACGCCATCAATCAAATCGGGTAGGACAGTGCATTGAAGGCACCAAATCTGATGAAAATCTTGTCCATGTGGAGCGCAATTTCTGGTACTGGGCTTAGTACAGTCATTTAAAGCAATTAAAACTCTGCCGCCTCCAAATTGGCTGCTTCCCAACGGTCGGATTTTGAGCCTCGCTATGTTTTTGGGCCTCGGCAGAATCATGGTGGAAGCTTCAGGGAAATAAGCAACCTCGGCACAATAGTGCCCTTCGACCTGACCTGGTAATATCTGCGACAGAACTATTAGGTTTGAGGGACTGGCGTCTTGGCTCTGCCTCTTGGTGTGGTATTCAATTCCTGGGTGAACATCATTTGCCTTGTCGCAGTTTGATCGGAAAGCTATATCTAAAACAGGACGACTTTTGTTAATAGAAAATGTGATCAAAAAGCTATCAACAAGATCATCCTGACTTACAGTACCGTGGTAGAGCTCAACCTCCATATGCCCATTTGTCGCTATAGGGTCCAAGATATGCACGAACTTATGCACCCACTCCTTGGGAGGGGTGTTTTCCCATGCTGTATAGTTCTTCCTCAAATGTCCCTGAAGGCTATTCGGCCCCTTGAACTTACTTCGCACCTCTTGAGTTTGGCTTATGAATCTGGGGCGTAGGAATTTCTGGTAGGTTCCCCGACAGGGGTGATACTTTGTAGGATCGGTCCCCCATGCTGCTATAGCTTCTAGTGCTATTTCCAGACTCTGGGTGTTTTGTGACTGAGGCACTCGTTCTAACATAGGTGCAATAAATTCTCCAAGGTCTGTCATCCCAACATATGCAGGCAACTCTCTAGGCTGTGCACTAAGGCATCTAAGAGACTGAGTGATCTACGCGCATCTATGGCCATGTAGCTCGTACAGTCGATTCTGCCAATTCTCTAGACCATCGTCTGAATCAGACATGCAGGAACTATCACATTTCCAATCCATTACACCATCATCATCAAGCTTGACATAATCTGCATCCTTGGCTGTGATGTTGTAGATGTGGTCTAGAGTATCCTGCTCCCCTTGATCTCTGAGTGGTTCTGTATATCTTTCTCCTTGGGATGGGTCGAGGGGTATAATAACGCGCAGACCATTTCCTTCGAAGGTCATCTGTCTCCTCTTAAGGTTGATTATTGCAGCATTGGCCATGGCCCACTCAATTCCCAACAGGGCTGGATAAGGGTTGTTGTCGTCAATGATCTCAATAACTTCAAAATCTGCTAGAGTACTGACCCCGTCGATGTCGATTGGAACACTAAGAAGTCTCCCTAGCGGTATAATCCTTTGCTGGTTAGCTAGTCGCAGTTGTATAGGTGACCAAACCAGGGAAGGATTTCCCATTTGTCCCCAGGTCTGCTTGGGTAGGACATTAACGTCTGATCCAAGATCCAAAATGACATCAGTCATATCATATTCTCCTATCTGAAAGTTCAATCTCATTTCCCTTCATGTTCTTCAGACACGACTAATAGTTTTCTCCTGATCAATTCCTCTCTGAGGGTCTGTGACAGCAAGAACTTTTTGCAGCTCTTTTAGAGCGTTCTGATTCCGCAAGAGTTTCATACAGCTCTGCAAGAAAGAGGATAGTGTACTTACTTTATCCGTCGAGGCCCCCTGTGGCTGCGAAGCCTGCTGAGGTTGCCGCGCAGGTACTTCTACGGCGCCAGGGCCAACAATATCGCACTGGGCCTCCTGGACTGGTACTTGGTCCTTCACAGGGTCAAGGGCTGGGACTTTCGCGGAGGCATTACAAGCGCACACCACGGCAGGTTGCTTTGGCGAGTCTTGAGTATGCGTCGTAGCTCCACTCCAGGTGACCACATTGAGGGATGGGGTAGGTCTTTTCTCAACGGAAATCAACTGAATACTTGGAGTAGGGCCACGGTTTTTTTCCTGAATCTTTGCGAGGAGCTGGGGGCACTGTTCAATCACGTGGTCCACTGCGCGGCAATACCGACAGGTCGTAGTGGGGTTCTGACAGTCGCGAGCCAAGTGACCGGCTTGGTTACAATTGTAACACACAACCTGGCCTCTACCTCTTCCGATCATCCCACTACGGCCGTGACCGCCAAAAGCACCTCTTTCGGGGCCGCTGCCACGGTAACCATAGCCATCATTATTCTGGGCTTCATTGTGGACTCGGTAGGCATCAGAGGTGCGCTCTCGCATAAGGTCGTAGCTACGACACTCTTCTTCATTATGCCCTACGGACTTACAGAACTGGTAGTAGGGGTTTTTGGGAACTTGAACATATCTCTGAAGAAGATGGCAGTGCTCAGGGCGATGCTGGCCAGAGGTTCGGCAAATCTCACAATATAGAACACCGGAATTGAATTGGTTGGGCGTGCCCGTATTTAGGTATGTTCTGACCACAGGGCACTGGTCTCTATCGTGACCCTCAGACCAACATTGCATACACTGGACCTCCTCTCGACTGGGTTTAGCTTTCTTCATGTCACGAAGCTCCAGGGCCATTGCTGCCAGCTGCGCTTGGATTTGAGCAATACCAGAATCATCTCCGACGGGAGCGGTCTCTAGCTTCATTGCGATTTCCAGAGCCTCTTGCTGGTCAGCAACCTTCTGTTGCATGAGCGGAGTTCTGATATGCGGCAATAACGCTGCGATAAACCATTCCTTGTGCTGCACAAGACTAATGGTGAAGCTGACTTGGTCCAGTAGAACTTTGAATCTCTGGTCAAAGTCCCACACGGATTCGCCACGCCGCTATTGAATCTCTTTAAGTTCAGTGATGCTCTGCGATTCTGATTTTGGTTTCTTAAATTCCTTAATGATGGCGACCTTGATTTCATTCAAAGTGGGGTGTTGATTACTGGAGAATTTCATGAACCAGGTCAAAGCCCAGTCGCGAAAGGAAGTAATGAGCTGCGCGGTTCTCACATCCAGGTCGGTAATACTCTTCACGTTCCAGACGGCCTCACATAAAATCCAGAACTGTTCTGGATCTTCTGATCCCGTTCCTTTGAAGATGGGCAGCTTAATGTCATCAGCTAGGTGGGCCATGGTGGTTCTGGGAGGGTTGGGAGGGGGACAGGACGTTGATGGGGGGGGGTTTACGGGGGCAGATTGACCTGTGGCCGGAATACTTGGACTTGGTTTCCTGTCACACTGCGACCGAACTTTAGGGGTAACAAAACGACACTGGGGGGTGACGGGAGGGTTTCCTACCAAAGGGTTTTCTTCAGGGTCTGGCTATGGAGGGTTTACAGGGGGAAGTGCGGTGGTCTGTCCTGAGGAGTAAGACTCAAAATCTCTTTTGTACCTTTGCTCACTTCGCGGCAACCCACTTTGCGCGTCAAAAATATTCTCACTTGCAAACATATGTTAGTACTACTAAACTAACAGTCTGATTCAAATAATAATATACCCTTTTCAACCAATAGTATTTTAATCTTCAAGCTTAAGGAATTTAAAAACTTACCACGGGGGCCTTTGAAAAACTATTGTTCAGCTTCGCTAAAAGAAGTGCTTGTATCAATGGCGAACTCTGTCACGAAGGCTTCCAACGTTCACGTCCTCCAGAAATCGACAGTGCGGGATACCTCGTTGTTCACGTGTTGCACAAGATTGACCCTTGCAGGGGTCCACACAGGAATCTGTCGATCTTGAAAGTTCGTCCTCCTCTCTGTTAACCTAGACAACCACTGGTGCAACTCTATGTGGAAACTACCAAAGAAAATTTCATAAGCATCACAAAAAACATACCTTTGTAAAAATTCACTTGTGCTTCAACACGGATTTGTATTCTCTTGCTGCGCGAATTTCAAACAAGTCTCAGCAAACCAATCCCCGATTTCCTTCACAGAGGGCCTCCAGAACATAGCCCCTGAGGTACAATGTAAACCCCCCTTGAGCAGGTACTGAGTTCAACCGGCAACGGAATCAATTTGTTGGGCTATAGGGCAGACCCGGGTTTAATCCTTATGTGTCGCACCAACAAAAGACCCACCGTGTTGGCCCTTTCGGAAACAACCTGCGCGCAGGTTGCAGTCTCACCCGAAACAACAATGGGGTGCCGCAGAATCAGGTTTCTGCAAACAGAGAGGGGTATTACTGTACCTTAGCCCTTAATCAACTTATTAATCAACAATTACTCACTTTGTCGTTCATTTATAGATATATATGTATAACTTTGCAGATAGATAAATAATCGTGACTTGCTTAACCCACTACAGGGAATTCACAGCGAAGCTAAATATTAGCAGCGATCTAACTTATCAGATGTATACAGTATTAATGCATAAAAATAGCAGAAATAGAAACAACACAATAAACCATGACACCAAATATAACGTGGTTCACCCCTAGTGTAGGGGCTACATCCACAACTACGCTTTTATTCAACTTACTACAAAACCACAGTTTGATCTGCGCACTCAGCTGCAGATCCCGTCAATCCTTAACAGCCACGCACACAGCAGCAGGCCTCTGCATACACAGCTGCAGATCTTTCTTTCTCTTCTTACAAAACCCTCTGCGCACACAGCTGCAGAGGTCGTCCACGCACACAGCTGGGACTTAACCTTTCCTTACAAAACCAGCCTCAACTTCGCCTTAATCTTTCTTTACATCAAAATCCTAACTTTTTCTTATTTATAAAAATACCTATTTATTCATCGCTCTATTACAAAACCATGGCTTCAAACCATGGGCACCCAAAAACCCTAAACCCTGGATTTAAACCATGGGTTTATTACAAAAAGGGGTTTTGACTTACCCTGACACCCCTAAGACTATTTTGACCCATAACTCCGCTTACCAACAGCCGCGAAGTTACCAAAACTACTAATCCTTAGGGTACGCGCCCCAACAACACTTAGCAACATCTCTCATGTATTTTTTGTCTAATAAGGGGAACCTTGAACTCTATATTACACTAGTGGGAATATACCATGGGGCCTTCCAATTAACCTTTATGAAATTGTGTAAGAAAAGAAATACCAAAACATAATCTAAAGCATAAGAAACAACAATGGCTCACACATAGGGCACACATTATAAATTTACCTTGAAAACCTTAAACATGGTTATTTCGATAGAAACCCATTATTCCATCATGTGTACAAAAAACAAATCAATATTTACATATAGGAAATTTGAATGACTTAGGAAGGAAATTCAAAATTCTCACTAGTGAATGAAAACCTAGTTAGGGATTAACTAGAGCTGTAATTCCCTTAATTAGACATGTAATTTGCAGACATCCAACTTAATGGGGTTAATACCAATTACAATCAAAGGCATTCCAGAAATATTTGTCCTATGACAAAGATTGCTTGTAATTGGTAAATGGATTAGAAATCTTTGTCCTATGAAAAATATTACTTTTTAGGCAAGTCTATACCTTTTTTACAACACTATGGGCAATTCTAGGTCTGTTTGTGGCCTCAAGCAGCCCTAAAACAACATTCATTTCTAATTCTGGGCTGAATGTGGGAAAAGAGAGCATTCATACCTAATTCTAGGCTGAGTGAGCTTCATTAATTCTTAGTATATGTGTAAGCTTATTCAAGATATTGGTTATGCTTACTCCTCCTTAGTTATGCATGATTAGTATTATACCGTATTGGTTCATACATTCTAGTTAATGAACATGATATCAGAACTATTTCCATTATATTGGTAACATATGAAATTATAGTACTAGTATAACCCCATGTGATTGGCTCTCTTCCTATGATATTGATATCAGAAGCAAGAGGTTAGCTTGTTATGAACCATGTACATGTGTAATCGCTCTAATATAAGGATATCATGTTCTATACATTATATACGTTGTTTCCCTAATATAAAAAGATAGTATATCCTCCTAATATGTGTAATGTTAATGTTATTATATTCCTACGGTATCCATAGGAATACTAAATCATACACTACCCAATTAGATAGATAATGCTAGGTAGAGAATTTACGGTAGATCCTCTACCTCATGATTTCTCACAACTTTGAACATCACATTACTAATGGAAAGGCTAATGGAGATGATTGATGACAAATATCCTAAGCTATACAATTTTCCGTATGAGTTTTTAAAATCCACATTTAATTGTGTTGGGCATGACCTATTAAGATTTTACAAAGAAGTTGTCTAAAATAATTCCCTTGGACCGACCACTTCTTAAATAGGGAGGTTTCATCCAATTAACCCCCAAAGCAGAGGATATTGCAATTATTACCAGTAGATAGCAAATTCTCATTCCCGATGTTTCCTATAAAATTGAACTACATCCAACCTTATATTATTTCACCTAAGAAAACTTGTTTCATTCAAGGTTGGTTTATCCTTGATGCTACAGTTGTTGCTTGGGAGGGTATGAAATGGGACAAGAACCAAAGGTTTACATTTTTTTTCATAAAGTTGGATTTTGAAAGAGCCTATGAACGAGTAGTTTGGTAAAATATTCTAGCAATGATTCAATCTCTATTTTGGTCAATTTTTTTATCTGGATGGTGGGATGTTTAATTCATAAATGCTTCAATATTCTTGTATATCAATCAAGCTAAATCTAAGGGAGATTAATTGTTTGAGTCAATTAAACAAGGATAACTCTTGGCCCAGCCATATATATGATGGCCACAAAATCCCTTGTCTACCTCTTGCATCATCGATCTTATCAAGGTTTTATAAAAGATATATTTTCCCTGGGTCCCACATTGGTCAAATGGTTAATGGTCATTTTTCCAACAACTATTCGCCTACTATATTGGTAGAAAAAGAGTCAGCAAGGAACACCCTAGATTGCATTATGGCCAAAACTATCACTTGAGGTTAAAAAATAGAAATTACCTAGTTGAGATTTCAATGGAACTTGGAATTGCTACCACTATCACCATAGGAACAATTCCTATCATTAGGACAGCTTATCACTAGCATAAGGGGCCTTCCCTAAGGGCAAACTAAGGCCTAGAATGATGAGAATATTGGATAACTAAATACTTAGCATAGTTCTTATTTATAAACTACTTTTTAAGGTGTATTGTAGTAGCTAATGTAGATTTCTAAAAGCTGATAATGGTCTATGTAAAATATGCTTTACAACTTTGGCTTCTAGACCAAAAAATGGATATAATTTTTAAGATGCATCATGACAATTTTCAAATATAATGCAGAGTCCATACAATAAAGTAATTTTAAGGTGTTGAAATGAATGACCGAAGTCAAAATTGGGGAATTAGGCACAATCAAGCCAAATAATAAATATATCATGTTAAGAGAAAAATTGACCCAAAATACTTAGGGAAAGCCGAAGTTCATAGGCTCCTTATCCATAAATACATAAAAGGTAAACATCCTCTTTATAATAAGCTAGATCGAACCATAAATATCACCAACACATAGCATAGACCATCATCACAACACTTATATAGAAAGGTACAAAATAATCATCACCAACTCATGCTACATCCATCATAAAAACAAGTAGATATCCTGCCAAGCTCTAAAGGGGAATAAGGTGCAATAATAGAAAAGGTATACAACATGAAAATCCTCTAAGAACCACACACTCACCCCAGAGCTATACATTTTAATAAAGATAAAATCTTGGGATAGTTGGAACGAACCATAAGGTAAGTGTTAGGGAAACATATGCACTACAAGCCCCTATATCTACCATAATCCTGTAATACCCTGCCTCATGTGGAAGTAAATAATACTGGCTAATATCACACAGTAATGCAACATGGCATAGCTACAAAACACCATATGAAACCTGCCTAAACAGGGTCTTCAACTGAATAAGATACCTCATGATAAATGAGGAGTGATAGATTTTATTGAGGTTTTTAATGAGGCCTTGGGTTTTAAGCTTTAAATGGCCAAAATATAGTGTCATAATTTATCACAAGATGACATCCCTAACTTACCAGCCAAGAGTGGACCTAGATTAAACCTGGGTAGGTTTTTAGTTTCTCGAGGTGACCATTTTCTTTTAAAGACTCTCAAAAATCCCTCTAAGATGCAGTGCTACAACATATAGCTACGAAGTGAACAAATGGATTTCTTTACATCTATTGTTAACAACCAAGTTTCAAAATTGTTCAAGGTTATAGCTTCTACTCATGCCTATTATTCATTTCGCGAGGTCCTACTTGTATAGCCTATCATTGGTTGAAGAAGCTCCTAAAAGACTTGATCTAGGTCATCCTATAGGGAAATAAGGGTTTCCATCGAGTTAATTGGGGGATTTCTTGCAATCGAAAGGAATGGGGTGGTTTGGAGATGATCGAATCATCTCTTCAAGCCCAAACCTATGTGCCAAGTGTGAAATCAAAATTGTGGAAGATAAAGAGAACTTTAAAATGCCACTATGCAACTGTACCTTTAGAGGGCCCCCATTTGGAAAAAAGTGTTGGAATAATCTTGACCTCCAAATATTTTGTCTTTGACTCCAACAAAGGTTGATATCCAGGGCACATTTATATAACCCTCTGAAAACCTATGATGAGCATCTAATCCAATGTATCTCACTGCCATGTAAAATATGGGGATATCCATAGGGAACCTAACCAAAGTGAGTTCTATAATGCCTGAGTATAGTAGCGAGAAATTAAAATGTAACCCCCAAACCCAAACATTAAACCTATTTCTGAACCCCCAAACCCAAACATTGAACCTATTTATTAACCCCCAAACCCTAAATGAATATGAGTAAAATGAGAGATATAATAGGTATGACATAAACTCACCAATTTAGGAGGCATTATGTGCCTATCTTGATAGATTGAAACAAATTCGGTTCCTACCCAAAGGAGACAGAGTCCATAGTTTAGAACCAAAACGAGGCAAAGTCCACAATTCACTCAATGATGAGAGGTAGATTTTGTAGTTCATGCAATGGGAGCAACTTCGGTTCCTACCCAAAGGAGGAAGAGTCCACAATTTAGCACCAAAAGGAGGCAAATTCCATGGTTTGCTCAACAATGAGAGGTATAGTTAGTAGTCCACGTGGCGGGAGGTAGAGTCTAGTACAGTTCGCTCAGTGTCAAGGGGAGGCATAGTTCAGCTCAATTCATCTCAATTCAGCTCATAGTTCACTCAGCGGCGATAGGAGGCATAGTTCAGCTCAATTAACAACGACAAAGTGAGGTAAGGTATGCCCGCGGTTTGTTTTTTGTTTTTCATTTTTCATTTTTTTTTAATTAGTAGGTTTCTTTTTTTATTTTAGATTTTTAATATTTAAAAAATATATATTTATTACTAACACCTAATCTATATAACCATTATAACCATTGATATTTAATATTTGAAAATATTTAATATATAACTACTAACACCTAATTACTAACCCGTAATCCCTATAAATACATCAAATACTTCAAATCTAAATCTATAACCCCTAATAAGTAATAACCATCATAACCCTTAATGTTGAAAGTTTTATTCATCATCATCCATTAACCATTAACCCCTAAAAACATCTAATACTTAATTCATTTAACCATTAACCCCTAAACCCATTAATCCATTTAACCATTAACCCCTAAAACATCTAATACTTCAAATATAAAGTCTATGAACCTTGTCATATAATCTCTATGTCTTATAACCACTACCATCTACTACCATTTATATAATGAATTGGAGTAACCTATCTTTTGCATTCATTAAAAATCCATTTTTCAATTGTTGTGAATTTAAATAAGTATTAATGGAGTAATGATATAAATAATGAATACGATGACGATCAACATGATGATGATGATCATGATGATGAATACAATGATGATCAACATGATGTTAATGATGATGATGATGCCGATGATGATGATGATGACGACGACGACGACGATAACCATGATGAAAACGACGACGATAACCATCATCACCATCATCTTCATCATGTTGATCATCATTGTCTTCATCATCATGATCCTCATCATCATGATCATGATCATGAAGATCATCATCATCATCGGCATCATCATCATTATCGTCATCATCTTCATCATCATCATCTTCATCATCATGACCCTCATCATCATCATCATCATCATCATCATCCCCATCCTCACCATCCTCACCACCATCTTCATCATCATGACCCTCATCATCATCATCATCATCATCGTCATCGTCATGATGATGATGATGGTAATGGTGATCATGATCACCATCATCTTCATCATCATCATCATGCTGATCGTCATCGTCTTCATCATCATGATCATTATGATCAGCATGTTGATCATCATCATCTTCATCATAATTATTGTCATCCTCATCATCATCATCATCATTTTCATCAGCATCATGATGAAGATCAACATCATCATCATCGTCGTCGTCATCGTCATTTCCTTCATCACCGTCGTCTTTCGACTACGGATTGTCGGATGATGATGGTGATGATGATGATGATAATGGAAATGACTATGATCACCATCATCACCATCATCTTCATATTCATCTTCATCATCATGACCCTCATCATCATCATCATCACCATCATCATCGTCATCTTCATCATCATGATCATGTTGATCATCATCATGATGAATACGATGACGTTCAACATGATGTTGATGATGATGACGATGAAGATGATGATGATGATTATGATGATGATGATGACGATAACCATCATCACCATAATCTTCATCATGTTTATCATCATCATCTTCATCATCAAGATCATCATCATCATCATCATGAAGATCTTCATCATCATCGGCATCATCATCATCATTGTAATAACCCAAAAATTCGTAAAAATTTAAATTTTTTTAAGGTGACATAAAATGTCGAAAGTCACAACAAAGTAACTGCTAATGGTTAGCAGAAAATGAAACAGTTTATAAAAGAACATGGGATTGCTTCTTTAAAATAACTTGTAAACTAATGGATGAAATATTAATCACCCGTGTTAGTACTATTAATGACTTAACATCTTTAGTTCTATCAGAGTTAGAAAAGGACTTGCATTTTTCTGATGTTAGATATACTGATGATTAACTTTTGTCAAGTAGGTAAGAATTATTTTATGAGATCGGGGCTTACTTAGCATTCTGCTAACTCAATTGGACTGCTGGTTCCTTACAGGTTTAGCAGGTAAGCGTAAGATCCAGTAGGTGTTATTTAAAAATTACGTTGAGAACTACTTCCCTAGCATGATTAAGATGCTAGTTTTAGAAAAGGTTTAAATATGCTGCTAGTATTTAAGGAGTTAATGTCAATTATTTTTCCATTGTTATAAATACATAGTTGTATTTATAACTAACACCATAATGATTTTCTATCAAAAATATAAATGAGGGTTTAATTTGCAAGAGTAAGTACTTACCAAAGTTCCTTCGATCGTATGAAGATTATTCTCTAAAAGTATAAAGAACAAAGTTTGATTTTCTTGTGTTTACAGTAGTGGTTATTTATAAATTTCCATAGAGAGAATAGAGCTCATGGTTTTGGGATTAAGTTCACTTCAACTGTTTAGTGTTCTCGCAGCTATTCTCACTTCAAGACTCAATAGATGTCCTTCTCTTGAAGAATGATAGAATTACCTATGTTTTTCAATTATAATTTTAAAAAAGAGTTATTAGAAATTTATCGAGATTCTCCAACATTTTTAGTATTCATTTTCTCGAACACTCCTTCAACAAAGCAGCACAAAGGTTATGTTTTTAGAATTTTATGGATTTTCCTTTTTACTATAGTCATAATCTATAATATAACCATCTCATAACTCTTTTACTATTTCTAATATTACACCATCTATTCGACTTGTTTGAAAGCATGAAGATCTTCTAGGATAACAATAGTATCCAAGTTATAACCTAAGGTAGAATACCTACAAATCAAACCACTATGATGAAACAAAATGATGGCAATCATATGTTACATAGTTTTGAAAAGATTGTTGGTTTTGAAAATAAAGAAAATGTTTGATTGAAAATAAAGCAAATTTTTGATTGCATCGCTGACTATAGGTTTTGACCCACACTTGGAGAAGTATTTGGATGGACATGTGGATAAGTTACATCCACTCGAGGGTTGAATTAAAACCTTGAAACCATATTCATTTTCTTTGTGTAGTGAGAGTTCCTCCTTTGTGTTGGTCAAGCTGAGAGCTCGCGGCCATGAGAGGCCTATAACCACCTTCAAACATTGGAAATGCACCTGCAACTTATACGTTGTGATTGTTGGGAGAAGTCGTTGATGGTTTTGGTTTTTTTGAGTGTCGAAAAGTTATACTGAGAGTGTGTATTGTCTTTTCTTTGTGGCTCGAAGGCTGTGCTTTCCTTTAACCTGCAACTGAAACTCATAGCTTCTGCCTCTATCTGGTTGACTCGATTTCCTTGTGTTTCCTTCGCAGAGGTGACTTCACATCTTCTTGTCTTTCAGCATGGTGCCAAATATGACCTGGTGTGGCCATCTCTCCTCAGCTTCAACTCCAAGTTTCAACAGGTAAAGACTTACCCTAAACTTGGGTTTAAATTTGTTTTCTTACGAAAGTTTTTACAATTTTTAAGCAAACAAAGTATTTATAATGATACAGTTTGATTCTTGCAAGTCTTTTCTCTCGGTTCCAATGTTGTAGATGAAAGAGATCTCACTCTTCATTTTTTACATGAGCATCCAATTGGTAAGCCCCGGTTCCAACGAGGGTTTCTTCCTGCATGACATTGTGGTTGTTGGAAGTTGGTTCTTGTGGTTGAAAAATATGGCATGGCCTTGGTTCTCTGTTAGATTACGTTTAAAAACTTGTTTTTTATTGAAATTTTTTTAGAAAACCTTAAAGGGTACTTCGTGCAGGGGTGAATAAGTCTCTGGAAGCCGTGACGAAAATGGTTTTTATTTGGTGTTTTCAGCCTTATGGCCTGAACAATGTAATTGTTTTCATTTTAAAAAATGATAGAGCCTAGCTCTAAACTCAATGAGGATGTTGACCTCTGTCTAGTTAAGTTTTAGTTTTTATAATAGATTTTAGTGGGTGAAGAAAGACTGTGAAACAATCAGGATTGTAAATGAGAACAAGATTTTTCTCCTGTTAGTAAATTACAGATACTGTAAATTATGGTATATATTTTTCATAGTTTGGTTTTGTTAACAAGCCAGAGCCTCGATCCTTTAATTCAAAAGGTTGTAATCCATTCCTTATTATTTGATTCTTTTTTTGCAAATTGTTTATGTAATATTTGATTATTTAATTCTATTTTCAACAAATTGTTTATGTAAGATTTTTAATTATTATCTTGTATTATAAGGATTCCAATGCAAAGTTTATGGGACATTTTACTGTGTTTAAGAGTAATATTTTACTATGTTTTTGTCTCAAAAAGGTTAATTAATAAGTTAAACCTACACTCTGATAATAGCATTATTTATACTTAGTAATTCTTAGCTTTGTTTATTTAATGTTTTTCCTTAATGATTTTTACAGCTTGTTTTTAATTCTCAGCTAAGAAGAATTAGGGTTTATTGCTACATACTTGTGAATAGGATATATTTATCTTTTAAAATCTAAGTAGTGTATTTAAGTTACTCTAGAGACTTCTGTATAAGACCAGAGACACATAGTGTCTGAAAATCAAATGTTATAAAAATGTTTTGAAAATTCTCTTTGCCTGGTTCTTAGATGGTAGCCTGTTTACTATACTTATGTTTATTTATTAAACTGTAAGTTCTATGTTTTATAAAGAATACTAATAATAGAATAGTTCTATAAATAATATGATTACTAAATGTTTTTACATACCTATCCTTTAGTTTTTATCTGAAGTAAATACATTTAATGCAGACATTATTTACTACTTCTTTACAGTAGAAATCATAAGCAAACTAAAGTAAAATGTAGTTACAATTTTCATTCAAGTGAAAAGAATCATCATATTCACCTAAACACCCAGCTGTACTAGAGTACTTCCTGAGCCAGGTGTATAAAAATACAGTATGGAAATTCTAATTCTATCTGTTTCTCATTTTGCATATTTATTACTATTTCTAACATAAACTGCAATTTACCAAGTCTAACATTACACAGTTACTCCTTCCTTCACAAGCCCTAATTAAATACTAACATGCCTGTATTTAAGAACTAGTAAACATTTTACTGAGGATGGTAAATAAAAATAACATAAAGACAAATAGAACCTGTCAATGATAAGACAACAACAGCTTAAGGAGGATGTTCCTCCCAACCTACTCCTGGAGAATGCTCAGACAACGCTTCCTTAGGACCCTTGAGCTTGTTCCTGGTCCTCTTGGTAGAGTACTGGGTGGAGAATATAACCTTAAGACCTTCTATCACCTGACTGGTCCAATTGCCTCAGTAATTCAAATCTTCTCGTAGCAGTAATAACTTTAGCCTAATAGCTGCAATAAGTTCAGTCTCAGCAGTTAACCCCTCAAACTCACTTCAGTAAATCCCCTCCATTGAATTTCTCTTGAGTAAATTCATTCACCTTGAATGATCACCTCTAGAATGAGCAGCCTCAGCTGTCTTCAATGGGAAATTTTATAGAGATGCCTAGGTCTTCTAAGTCAGTTTTCATTTAATGAGCCACTTGCTCCAATTCCACTTTCTTGGGGAATCATGACCACAAATATAGGGAAGTTTCCACCTGCAACAGTTGGAAGTAGTTTGAGGATGTCGCCACTGTTCAGTGAACTCTCCACCCAGTCTCCTCCACCAATTGGCCAATAAACACTCTTTTAACAGCTTCCCTAAGTTGTTGTCTCATCATTTATTTATTTATAAATAAAATATTCTGAATTACATTAATTATTCTTGACCCCACTTGGTCATCAATTACAAACTTAGCATAAAATATAACACAATGTTCCTCAAATAACATTAAATTGTTTTTGCAAATTGGGGCATGTGACATACACACCCCCTTAAATTATAACATCGTCCTCGATGTTATTTATTCCTCGTCCTCATATTTCCCCTGAAATAGAATTGGATATGCATCCTGCATATGACTTTCCAATTCCCAGGTGGCTTCCTCTGGACTAAGGTGCTTCCATTGCACCTTCACCTGACCAATGGTGTGGTTTCGAAGTGTGATTTCCCTCTGCTCAAGGATACAATCTGGTTCCACCAAGAAATATCCTTCGGGTTCCACCTACACATCATTCCAATTAATAACATGAGTAGCATCATGTACATATTTTTTTAATACAGAAATGTGAAAAACATTGTGAACTCTTAAATTTGGTGGTAGAGCTAACTGATAGGCTACCTGTTCGATCCTGAACAGTATTTCAAAAGGACCACAATATCAAGGTGCTATCTTGGCACAACTACCTAGTCTCAAAGAACTCTTTTTGGATCTCACCTTAATGAAAACATGTTCGCCTACCTGGAACTCCTTTGGAGTTCATTTAAGGTCTGCTTGACTTTTCTGTCGATCTTGTGCAATTTTCAAATTACCTTGTACCTGTTTTACAATTAATTCCATTTCTTTCAATAATTCAGGTCCTAATACTAACCTGTCCACTAGATTACTTCAAGAGATGGGGGTATTGCATTTCCTTCCATACATAATTTCGAAAGGACTATACCTAGTTGAAGCTTGATAATGATTATTGTAAGCAAATTCTACCAGGTGTAAATAATATTCCCATTTACTTGGTTGCCCCTTTACGTACATTCTGAGTAGATCCTCCAATACCTGATTTACTCTTTCGGTCCGTCCATCAGTTTGAGGATATAAAGAGGTACTAAAATTTATTGTAGTATTTAATCCTTTAAACAAATATCTCCAAAAATTACCTGTAAATTTAGGGTCTCGATTTGAAATTATCACCTTCGGTATTCCATGCAACCAAAAAAATTGTTTTAAGAAAATATCAGCAATATTTGCAGCTTTATAAGTAGTTTTTACAGGTATAAAATGGGCTGCTTTACTCAATTTATCAACCACTACCATTATTGAGTCGTTTAAGTTCTGATTTTTAGGTAATCCAGTAACAAAATCAAGGCTAATTATCTCCCGTTTCCAGCTAGGGATAGGAAATGGCTGAAGTAGCCCAGCTGGATGCTGATGTTCAGTTTTTACTTGCTGACATTCAAAGCATCTAGCAATATATTCTTCCAATTCATTTTTCATGTTTGGCCAGAAATAATCTTTTCTTAGCATGGTTATAGTTTTTTGATAACCGGGATGCCGTGAATAAGGATTTTTATGAATTTCGTTCAAAATTAATAGCTTAATCTTAGGTACATTAGGTATGTATAATCTGTCTTTATACAGTAATAATCCTTTTTCATTCAAGTTATACCCTGTACTTAGACTTTCTATTAGATTATTTTTTACTTTTGCTTGTAATTTTTGGTAATTTTCATCTTGTTCTATTCCAGCTTCAAGTTGTTCTTCCAAGTCTGTTGTATAAATGCTGATAGTTGTTATAAAATTCAGCTTTTCATTTCTGCTTAACACATCAGCAACCTTATTCTCCTTTCCTTTGATGTGTTGAATTTCAAAATCATATTCACTTAGAAAAGCTAGCCACCTAGCTTGCTTAGCATTAAAGTTAGGTTGATCTAATAGGTATTTCAATCCTTTATTATCCGTCATTAAGATAAACTTCCTTCCAATTAAATGATGATGCCACATCTTTAATGCATGTATGACAACAGCTAATTTTAATTCATAGGTCGCATAATTTTTTTCATGAATCTTCAGTTTCCTAGACTCATAAGCAATGATATGTCCTTCCTGAGTCAATACTCCACCTAAACTATCATTGCATGCGTCAGTACATACTATAAAATCTTTATTAGGGTCAGCAATTCTTAATATTGGTGCGGTGGTTAATAATGTTTTTAACTTTTTAAAATTGTCTTCGCACTTCTAATTCCAATCAAATTTCTTCCCCTTTTTCTGCAAAGAGGTTATCAGATTTGCAATTCTTGAAAACTCTTCGATGAACCTCCAGTAATAATCGGTAATCCCCATGAATGATCGGACGTCAGTTACGTCTTTTGGGACTAGACAATCTTTGATTGCCTTTATCTTTTTAGGGTCAACCGAAATTCCTTCTTTAGTCACCACATGACCTAAATATTGGTTTTATATTTAAAGAAGTCACATTTACTAAATTTCGCAAAAAATTGATGCTCTCGTAACTCTTGCAAGACAGTTTTTAAGTGTTCTCTATGTTCTTCTTCAGATTTTGAATAAATTAATATGTCGTCAATAAATATGACCACAAATTTATCTAGATATTTCTGCATTACATTATTCATTAGACACATAAAAATAGCTGGAGCGTTAGTAAGCCCAAAAGGAATAACGACAAACTTGTAATGTCCATATCGAGTTCTAAAGGTTGTTTTAAAGATGTCTTCATCTTTAATTCGAACCTGGTGATATCCAGACCGTAAATCAATCTTTGAAAACACCATGCCTCTATGTAGTTTATCAAACAAATCATCTACAGGTATCTGTTCTTGATAGTCATTTTATTTAATTTATGATAATCTATGCATAGTCGTAGAGTTCCATCCTTCTTCTTAACAAAAATGACAGGTGCCCCCCAGGGATACACACTGGGTATAATATAATTCTTATCAATAAGTTATTTTAACTGTGACTTAAGTTCATTTAATTCGAGTATATTCATTCGATAAGGGGATTTTGAGCTAGGCACTGCACCAGGCATCAGCTCAATAGTAAAATCTAATTCCTGTTTCGGAGACAATCATGGAATTTCTTCTAGAAATACATTTGAATATTCCTTTAGAATCAGTATATCTTCCAATTTTAATTTATCTATGTTGTTCATGTTTTCTTCATCGATTACTGTTACTGCATAAGCCTTACAACCTTTCCTAACAACTCTCTTAAGCTGCAGAGCAGAGATCTGCCTTACGGCTGTTTTCCTAGGGATTCCCTTTACACTTATTAACTTTCCATCATTATTTATGCAAGTAAAGGTTTTATCGAAGCAATTCAAGACCACCCTATGTTGTTCTAACCAATCCATACATATACATTGAATATATCATATGAACCTAAAGGTAATACATTGAGTTTAACAGAAGTTTCAAACTGATCCATAGTTACTGCAAAATTATTTACAAAGCTTATTACCTTTCTCTTTGCACCAGTAGCTAACTGAACTAACCAAAAACTTGCAAACTTTTCAACTGGAAGCTTACACTTTTCTACCAAATTAGGATAAATATAGCTTAAACTAGCTCCTGAATCAATTAAAATAGATATAGGTATTTGATTTATCATACCTTCCACTTCCACCATGGAAGTTTGATAGTCTACTTGCCGATTCTATAATGTTGCATTGATCCTGGGCATTGTCCTCGCTAGATCACCAACAATCATCTCCTCTTGTATTGTGTGGATGTTGCTAACAGTCTTCTTTCAATTGGGGCAGACTGATGCATAATGCGTACCATTGCATTCCCAACACTTTATGGGTTCTTTTCGTTCAAAGCTTTTTGTATAGTTACTGTGGTTGTTAGCAGATTCTTTATTCTTTTGATTATTCTGATTGGTTTGTGAATTAATTTTATTCCCTTGGAAATTCTTATTAGGAAAATTTCTAGTGTTATTATTTTTAGAATTTCGATTAGGTACAAACTGTTTCTTCTTTTGTTCAAAGTTATTATTCCTTTTGGCCTTCCAATTCGTCATACTCTCCTTTTTACGATTCTGTTCATAATAGAAATGTGCTTTTCTCATTGCTTCTTCTAGAGTTTTCAGATTGTCATACTCAATCCTGTCCTTTATATGATAAGGTAAACAACTGAGAAATTGCTTTACCTTAGGTTTCTCTTCCATAATGTATGGCACATACCTGAGCAGACTTAGAAATTTACTATTCACACAATAGGATTTGAACCCGAATTTCGACGTCATCCGACATTTCGCATGGATGTGTCGGATAGCAATCAATCAACAGAATGCCGATAACAAAATATTTATAGTGCCATTGAATCTCCAACACTCGGGCATCGGATTTTCGACCCTTGTAGTGTCGGATATCTGATAATTTCTTGCCAAATATTCAACATCTGTGAACCCAAAAATGTGAGTTATCTGATCCCTCAGATATCCGACGGGCAGTATAGATTTTTTTATAAAAAAAATTAAGGTTTACATGATTTTAAATTTTATGGTCCCATACTTTCAACGGTAACTATGTTCAAGGTGTCGAATATCCTACGCATGTCCATTATAAATATAAATTGTTTTAAACATTTCGACATGTTTGTTGTAGAAGCAACAGATGATTGCGAAAATTATTTGTTCCTCGATGGACGTTTTCAGGAATTGTTTTATTCTTCAACGGGCAGTTGTAGGAATTTTTTTTGCATCGATAGACAGTTTGTTGGGAATTTTTTATTCTTCAACTTCTCTCCGCTTGACAAAACCTTGATGCATGGTTGATGCATGGAACTTGATTCTTTAAGACAAGTGGTTATATTCATTAACGACATTTATGACAAAATGTCAAATAGATTAAATATTCCGAATCCAAACGAAGACAACCGACAATTGCTTGCTAGACTATGGGATGCAGCGAAACGAAGGGGTGATGGAAAATGTTATTGTTTGTGTATTCAATGCAAGATATTTAAGAGGAGAAAAATATTGATCTCAACAGGCACAAAACATTTCAAGGAACATGGACATGCTGAGGGGGGGAACGAATATCGTCCATTTGTAGGTTTAGCATTATAAACATTATTATATTCATTTTTTGGGTAATTGTATGTATTATTTTGTTTTCATATATTAATGTATATATATTGATGTTTCCATGTATTTATATTAAAGGAAAGAGACCCTATAGCATGTTGTCCAGAGGAAGTGCTTTCAGAACAAGTTCAAGATCAGGATCATGGAGCGTGTATGTTTAATGGAGAACAAGTGAATGATCATATTAAACAAGATGATCATGCTGATGATGTAATTCAAGATGATGGTACAAATACATTGATCCATGATTCATTTAACATTATAATGGATGACGATGATGTTGATAATGAAAATGATGATGAATTTGATGATTTTCACGATATACCTCTTCTCGATAAGGCATATGAACCCCTTTATGAAGGCTCTCAAAACAAATCTTCTCTCTACTATATTGTTGATAATGAACTTGAAGGTTATGAATGGTATTTCAAACATTGCAATCACACATATGCTAAGGTATCTAAAATAATCCATCACATATATAGGATCGTGATAAATTTTATTTGTATTCCTCTAATAATTGTATTGTTAACTCATTATTGATCATCGTACGAATGAAGCGTGTTTCGTTAATATTATTTATTTATTACATTAACATTTTTTTTTGTATCTTGATATCTGATTTTTTGTTACCACCATCAAATATTTTACCTCGCACATATTGAGATTTATCTTCCATCATGAAAGATATTGGAATGCATTATGAAGCAATTCATGCATGCCCCAATGACCATGTTATATATTATAATCAGCATGAATTTGCAACAGATTGTCCAGAATGTCATGTAAGTAGATATCGTACATATAAAGTAACAAAAAAGGTTCCTCAGAAGGTTCTTCGTTATATTCCCATAATTCCACATTTGCAACGACTGTTCAGGTGCAAAAACATTGCGCAATTTATGGATTACCATGCCAGGAACATAATTTAAGATGATGTTATCTGAATGCCTGCAGATGGTACTGCTTTTAGAGATATTGAGAAAAGTGGCCTCACTTTAAAGAAGAACCACATAATCTTAGGATTTCTTTCGCGGCAGATGGTGTTAATCCATTTGCATAGATGAAATCCATTTACATGGTGTGGCCTATTTTTGTTATCAACAATAACATTCCTCCATGGTTGTAAATAAAGAGGGAGCACATAATGTTGTCGATGATTATTCCAATTTTTATTGATGAAAACTGTTTTATTTATAATGTAGTTGTGGCATCTCATTTGCCGTAATATGTATCTTAATGTCATATATATATATATATATATATATATATATATTATTTTACTCTTTTGCATGGTTTATATATATATATATATATATATATATTAATGGTTCTCATCTTCGATATATTTTATATGTACTTCAAATTATGAATCAGGTAAGTTCCAAGTCAAAGATATGAATGTATACATCGAACCTCTTATAAATGAGCTACTGAAGTTATGGAATGGCATAACTATGTATGACGTATCTAGACCAATACGAAAAAGGCAATTTCAATTCCATGCAATGGTTGTATGGACAATACACGATGCCCCTAGGTTATATTCATTTTGTGGTTTGTAATTTTAAGTTCCACTTTAATTGCATTTAATGATATGGAGTAGTTAGAATATTTTATATACGAATATATTTGACATAGATATTCCATATGTAAATATTGTAGGTCTTTAGAGAAAGGGTAAATTTGCATGTCCAGTTTGTGGTCCTAAGATAAAGCTTAAGAAAGGAGGTGTTTGATGAGTATAGGAATTTCCTCTCTAAGAATCACAGGTATAGAACAACTGAAAGAAATGTTTTCAATGAGAATTAGGAGACTGCATTAAAACCATGGAGAATGACACCTCACCTTTGGAAGATGCAATACAATATAAATCGTCATCATGGTACATATGGATCATCGTATATGAATTTTTAAGTATTTTAATTTTTATTGTGAGTTGTTTGTTGTAGTGGCCATATTTGATTTATGATGTAATTTATTAATTATAAACTAATATTCCTGATGTCCATCGTGTTCATGAAGACATTAATGGTCTTCCACGAGGAATGAAAAGTTATCCTATTCAATTCAGCAGGTTTCCCTACTATGAGCACCTACAAATTGCTCATTTGTTTGATACAATGCATATTGGAAAGAATGTTACTGAAACCGTATGGCGACTACTAGAGATAAGGAGGGAGAAACATAAAGTTGTGAAAGTGTGAAAAGACATTCAAGAAAGCAACCATGCAATGAAATACGTCATCCAATTTCATACCAATGGAGAACAAGTTAATATAAACTCAATTCCATGGATGTTTACGCAGCAACAAAGCAATGTTGTCAAAGACGTAATGCAGAAAATTAAATTTTCCACCGGTTTTTGTGCAAACTTGAAGA
>LPNX010674342.1:587-55587 GCA_001517045.1 Pseudotsuga menziesii | reverse complement strand
CATCGTCAACATCATCATTGTCATCGTCTTCATCAACATCATAATCATCACCATCATCATCAACATTATCATCATCAACTTCATCACCATCATTGTCATCATCATCATCATCATCACCATCATCATCATCTTCATCATCATCGTCATCATCGTCGTCGTCGTCACGATCAACATCATCATCATCTTAATCATCATCGTCGTCATCGTCATCGTCATCCTCATGATGATGATAATCATCATCATCATCATCATAATCATGATCATCATCATAATCATAATCATCATCTTCTTTAGCATCATAATCATCATCATCATCATCATCATTGTCATCGTCGACATCATCATTGTCATTGTCTTCATCGACATAATAATCATCACCATCATCATCAACATCATCATCATCAACTTCATCACCATCATCGTCATCAACAACATCATCATCGTCATCATCATCATCGTCGTCACGATCAACATCATCATCATCGTCATCCTCATGATGATGATAATCATCATCATCATCATCATCGTAATCATGATCATTGTCCTAATCATAATCATCGTCTTCATCAGCATGATAATCATCATCATCATCATCATTGTAATCGTCGACATCATCATTGTCATCGTCTTCATCAACATCATAATCATCACCATCATCATCAACATCATCATCATCAACTTCATCACCATCGGCGTCATCATCATCATCATCACCACCATCATCATCTTCATCATCATCGTCGTCACGATCAACATCATCATCGTCATCCTCATGATGATGATAATCATCATCATCATCATCAAGATCATCATCATCATCATAATCATGATCATCATAATAATCATAATCATCATCTTCATCGGCATCATAATCATCATCATCATCATCATCATTGTCATCGTCGACATCATCATTGTCATCGTCTTCATCAACATCATAATCATCACCATCATCATCAACATCATCATCATCATCAACTTCATAATCATCATCATCAACTTCGACATTAACATCATAATATTCATCATCATTGCCATCATCATCATCATCGTCATCGTCATCATCATCGTCGTCGTCATCATTTTATGATAAGGTTCCTGACTAGGAGGTACTCTGAACTTCGAAGTAGATCCTGGCAAGGGCCTAGTCTTTGTATGTTATTGATATGATGGGGTGATGAAGAAAATATCAAACACTTACTAATGGAATGTCCTTATACAAAGGAGGTATCGAAGGAGATCTAAACTATGATAGAGGGAATATGTAAGTGGGAAGGACCTTCCCTGATGGATAGCATGAAAAGTTGGATGGAGAATCCAAGGTAGGTGGATCACAAAGAACTTCCCTGCATTAATGTCCCATGGTCGATCTGGATACCCTTCTTTTGAATAATAGTTTGTATTCTGGAATGTTAGTGGACCTTATCACAATCATTATCATCATCATCAGGATCATCATCATCATCATTATCATCGTCGTCATCAACAACATCATCAACATCATCATCATCATCAACAACATCGTCATCATTGTCATCATCGACATGAACATCATAATCATAATCATCATCACCACCACCACCACCATGCTCACATGCTCACATGCTCAACTTTTCAGTCATCCTTCAAAGATATATTTTCATTTATCCAAGATAGGGATGTGTCGTTATGTAGATGGTTCTTCCCTCATTAATGTGAAGGTTCTTTATTCAAGTTAGGATATAATAAAAATATCCTACTACTATTATGGCAATTTATATAATATAAAATAACATATAATATAAAATAATATATAATAAAAATAAAATACATATAATATATAATAAATAATGACAAGTGTATTTGGACATTGCCACAACTCGTTTTGGACAGTTCAGTTCAATTTAGAGGTTTTTGTGAATTTAGGAGTAGGTCCGTTGGAGCAAAGTGTTAAGAATTGGAGGCCAGGGTTGAGAATTGGAGCTCACCGTTGATAATTGGAGCTCGCGCTTGAGAATTGGAGCTGATGGTACAAATTTGGAGCACACGGTTAACGTTTTGGAGTTCCAGTTTTGGATTTTGAGCTCATGGCTCAACGGGTAAGCATCATGACCTACTTTTTTTGGGCATGCTGTGATAATGGTTTTTGGGCATCCTGTGACAAGGGTTTTTGGGTGACAAGGGTTTTTTGTGCGCGCTGTGATGTTTGCTCCTTTGTGGGACAAGCTTGAATGCAGATAGACCCTTCCTCATTTAGTGGGTTATTCAGGGATTCAATTTACAAACCTTCTTACCTTACAAATGAGAAACTTGTTGTTCAGGTCATGAACTTAGAATAGGGCTTCGCGCCTCACCCCCTCTCGTATCTGTGAGTCACTATTATAGTGATCATTCATTTTGTAGCGCATCTATAGATGTAATTATGCAATTTCTCTAGTTTTGCATAGACAGGCTTGATCAAAGAAGTACTTCGAAGAGACTGATTATCCGGACCTATCGAACGGTTAAAATATAACTAGGAAATTGGGGCCCCTGACTACAACTAGTAAAACCATAACTAGTTACTATGTCCTCTTTTCATTTTGTTTATAAATTATATACTTTTACCATTTCATGCAATGCTATTTAATTATTCTGAAATGAGCTTATTAACATCCACAAAGTGAGAGACTTAATCAAGCAAACCTCCAACTAATTCAATTAAACATGCTCATTAAACAACACATCAATATGAACAATAACTAGTGAAGGGTTGAAGGTTGTGACATACGCCTTTCCCCGTCCCATGTGGCAAGATGCTATGACCTCCTTGTGATCATGAGCCACATAAATGTATGGTGATACATATGTTCTTGCTGTAGAGGATATATATGAGCTCAAGCTCAGTCCCATGATACATGCCATCATCAACACCTAATCATTATCTAACTTAATAAAAAAATCAAATAGTAATTCAACACCTTAGAAAGCATCATATTAAAACTACACAACGTTCATGTAACAATACATCATTTCAACACAATTGATAATCATTCAATCATGTCATCTTAATATTAACACACACAACAACACATATGATGCATAAGCACAATAATTACACAGACTTACCATATAATGTCTTAATGCCATTTGAGTCATCTTCACAAAAGTACACAAGTCATGAATAATCAATGTAAGAATCAATAATTCATGTGTCATAATTATCCAACATCTCACAAGTATCAAGGGATTATAAGTGGGATGTTACATACATCATAATTGAAGTCTTGGATCAAGAGTTTCACATTTGTGACCATGGTTAGAATAGCCAAGCCATCTAATATCCTTCATACATTTTTCCGTAGTTTAAACCATCACCAAGCCCCACAATTTTATGAAACCAAATTCTCCTATCCCACAAAGATCTTAAGAAAAAAATTCTCAATCATGTGTGTTGTGATTAATACCCAAGCGGAAGGAATGTTGAGGCTATCTCTTCCTATATTCATTAGATTGTTTCCTCATAATCACACATTGAAACCCCAATGGAAGGTTCTTTGAAATGTGTCAGATTGAGATGGTTAGCTCTTGAGATGTTCTTGGCTACAAAGCAACCATGCCAAGTCATGATATACTATAACCTTGATTTGGAATTTTTGCATAATTTTTGTTTTAAAAGAATTAAAAACTATGATATGTTTTTTTTGGTTATTTCAAGCAATCGGGATCAAGAATTATTTTAACATCAAAAATTCATTAATCATTCCTTTATGCATCAGGCATATATAGTATTTGATAGGAATATGGAATATATTCAGAAATAAACAAGGTATTTAGGATGAATAAACCTTGTTTTTTCCTGTAATATAAAAATGTATTGAGTAGATTTGAATTCGGTAGTCAACACAAAATGTAATTGAGTATAAACAACACATCACATAAGGCATGTAGATTTCACATGATAAACAAATCATGAATATTTCACAGCACAAAATTTAATTCGTCACATAAATCATGTATCACAATTTATGACGAAAACGTTGCCTCGAGGATTTTATTACTTAGAAACCTCAATTTTATCTATTAATATTCACAAAATTTAATTCGTCAAATAAATCATGTATCACAATTTATGACGAAAAAGTTGCCTCGAGTCTTTTATTACTGAGAAATCTCAATTTTATCGCTTTGAGAGAGATTTAGAATCATAGAAGAAGTTACATAAACCGGAGAATTTGCAAACTAATGGCCATAAGGTCTGAGTCTAAAGAGTATTAGAACATAAAATATTTGTTCTTGAATCTTGAGAAGATCCTTTGAACTTTAACACTCAAAGAAATTATACTTTGTTCTAAAAAGTGTTGATGCTTTTGATCATGACCCTCTCTCCCTTTTCATTATTTTGTACTTCTGGAAAGTAACCATATCTTGTTTTTTAAAACAAATTATTATTAAGAATAACCTCATGGTGAACTATCAATTCAAGGCTTTCGAACTAAATGAGAAGAGGATGCGCTTAGTGCTCCAAATGTTGTTCCCTAACCTGCTTGTGCTTTTAGTGATAGAATTGCATACTTTGTGATATCTATCTATGCATTTCCCATCGAATAATAATGGATCCTCATTTTCCTCACTGCCATGTTTAATATGTAAAATGGGAGAAGTTGGGAAGGGGCTATTTTTTATTATGACCTTCAAATGTGTAAGTAACTCAAAGTAATCAATTAGAGGAAATTTGGGGTCTAAAATAGGCCTTATAAGAAAACGAGCCGATAATAAATTTTTGTGAGTTGGAATTCAAGAACCAATATAATTTCAATAAAATGAGTCAACCATAATGATTGACTTGACATGTTTGTCATAAAAAAGCTACTTTTTTATGTCATCATCACGTTTTTTAGGTATTTCTTGTTTTTGGGGTAGCAGGGTCCGTCAAAATTATGCAGCGTGGGTACTCGTTGGATCCATAATTAAATTATGCATCCAACAAGCCCTCTCGTTCGAAATTTAAGTAAAAACATGGGGAGATATGTTGAAAATACGAACAAAAAAGTAGCTTTTTTCTTTCTTCCTCCAAAATTAATAAATATTATTTTATTATTTTATTATTTTCCTTAGGAGGCCCATTTTAGACCTCAAATTTCCTCTAATTAGTAATTAACTTTTTTGTTATCACGTGTACCTTTGTAATGTCCCCAATTTTTCTTAATAAAACCATGTTAAACCCCTAGCCCTTGAGAACCCAATGATTCCTAGTGGAATAATAATATAATTAATGATGGGATCATTTTGATAAAAAAATTACCCATAGTGTTTCAAGTTGTCAAACTTAGGATGAAATAGTAAAAATATGTTTCTTACGGGAATACCTAGTGTAAATAAGATCAATATTCCATGAATGAAATATAATATAAAATGATGAAAGATATAAGATGTNCATTCCTCTGAAGAGAAGTTTTGTCCTCAAAGCTTATTGAAGATGCAACTTACATTTGATTTTTTGCTTGTAATGTCATCTCTTGATATTTTGTGTTAATAATTGTGACACTTGATAAAACTTGATGATACGATTTGTGAATACCCAAGAAAAATGTCGTATTGTTCCTAAAATGGTCCATTTGAGATCTATCTTCATTAGATTTGTTTTTTGATTGCCTTGTTGGATGGAACTTCTTGTTTTTCTGCTTAGCTTGCTCATTTTGTGTTCTTTCTCTTATGAAATCATAACTCCTATGTTTATGTTTATTCTGACCCTCTCGTTCGTATAAATTATTTTTGTAATTTGGGTGTCAATAAGGAGTTCTTGTTGCTTATTTTTATGTTGGATTGACTTCCTTTTGAACTATAACGGGGACTAAATTTGTATTTGTTTCTTCTTTCTCAACTTGAATTTGTTTTCCATATAGTCTAGAGGCTTCCTTATGGATTTGAACTAATTTGTTCCCTAATAGATTATTATTATTCCAAATCTTCTCGAACCTTTCTTCTTACGACTGTTTGTTATCTTTTAAATTCTTGATTTGTTTCTCTAGTTGTTTATTAAGGTTTCTCAAACCATGGTTTTCTTCTTGTTGTTTTAGTATTCTTCCTTCGAAGTCTTCATTGGAAATTTCGATCTTCTGACTATTTTTTAGTTTCTTGATTTTCATAAGTAATGTCTTGTTATGGATTCTTAGTCGAAATAGTTTTTTGATATTGCTTGCTAATTTGCAATTGATTTTCGCAATTTCTAGCTTGTGCTTTTTTAAGCATCGTCATACTTTTGCTGGAGTTCTTCCTTTTGTTGCAGATATCAACATATCTCTGATTCTTGACTTTTTAGCTTTCTCTGGATTTGGTCCAATTCAGCATATTTGTTCATGATGAGATTTGGTCCAACGCTTTATGTCTTCTTCTAAATCGTTATCACTTCTATACAGTGATTCTTCATTATCTTCGAACTTTTTGATTTTTTCTTTAAGGTCTTAGTTGTGAGTTTTTAATTGAGATATTTCTTCATTCTTAGCTGAGAATAGTTTCTTGATATATTCATTAGCTTTTACAGTTTTTTATTCTGATCTTTTGAGCGATGATTCTCTTGTTCTATCAACTTATGAAGAATGGTCTACTTACTCATCTCTAATTGTAGAATTTTATTGTTTTCCTTGTAGTATCCTAATTCGCTTTCCAATTTCCGTGATTGCATCTGTGAGTTACATTTATTGTCTTTCATAATAAAATATTAACCTCATTTTATCCACTAAGTTGCACTTAGGGTATATTCAAGTGAGCCACCAAGGATCGGAACAAATCAATTGTTCTTACTTAGTGCTCAGAAGTTCCATGGTTTCATCAGGGCCAACTGTGGTCCCTTTTTTCTCATGTTCACACCCCCTCGGGAGAATTGTTATAAATCGCATAGCATGATGGTTTATTATGTAAAAGGATTGGCATTCTTGGACGTGGTCATCAAATTCATAATCCTTGAGTGTTTTTTTCCTCATTAATTGTGACGTTTTTTAAGCGACATATAATTTTCAAGTTTTTCACTCAAAATCCTCCAAAGTAGGGATGGTGAAGTTGGTGATTATTTCTTGGGAGGGTTATTAAATCCTAGGGTCTATGTATTATACCATGCTAGTCATATTCCCAAATTTTCATGGGCATGCGTTAAGTCTTTCCTAGGATTTTTTTACTTTTATTTATTTTTAATAAAATCATCAATAAGGTGTCTTTTAATTGTAAAATTTGAAAATGTCATAAATTTGGGCCTATGGAGCCAATTTGTTCATAGGGATGCTCGTTTTTTACCCAGATCCCCCACTTAACTCCTAAACCCACTTTTCCTAAGTTTTAAGTGATTATTTATCACTTAAGTGAAATTCTCTCCAAAAAAAAACAAAAAGTGAATAAACAATTGGAAAAAGGGAGAATATGGAGAAAAACACATCCCTAAATCAGCGGGAAATTTTTCTAGACATGTTCTGGGTTAGCTAAATATGACATTGGGGTTAATTAGACACCAGATCAAGATGAAATCAGCTTGACTCTAATTAAATCCATGAGGGGGAGAATTTCTCCTTAGAGGGGCACATTTATCCATGAAAGAGCTCACCTCTTGTTGTATACGTGTCACCAAAAGAGGTGGGGAGACCTACCTTATGAGAGGTGGTATCTACCACCTCTAGTTCACTCTAGTTCACCCCCAATAATCTCAAAAATATCCAACAATTGGAAAATTCGCCCCTCTGGGGTTTGAGCTCAGTTTTTGCTATAAAAGCATGGTTTTGCTCCTCATTTGAGAGGATATATTGAACATCATCCCATTGCATTTTTTTTGCTGATGTTTTTTTAATAATATTCAAGGATTTGGAGGCTAATATGTGGAATTGAATTGTAAGCTTGTGACTTGGTTAAATTTGAAGTGAAATTGGTTGAATCTCATGCTTTATTTTTGTTAAATTATGTGTTTAGATCTAGATTAATTTTAATAAGTATTTGATGTTGTCAATTTACTTATTTGAATTTCATTATCAAAATTTTGTAGGAGCAATAGAATGTAGTTGATTATACTTATGCTCTCCTTCTTTTTTGATTGATGAGATTGACTACATCTAACCTTGTTTGTATGAGAAATTGTCTATATTTTGTAGGATTATCTCAAGTAGAAGGGGCTTGGAACTTGGTTTCATCTAGATATATTTTACAATAGCCATTTTTATGTATTTAACATCTTTATTTTGCAGATCCATCTCTCCTTCACTTCTTTCAAGCACGGGCTTGGGGTTTTCACTCTTCTTCTCTAAAAAAATCAATCTTTCTTCTTGGTTATGGTTACTTTATGCTTAATAAAATTAGATAGAGAAATATGATATCTAAATATCTGATTTTAATTAGGCATATATATCAGATCTAGGTTCCTTTTAAAATCTTCATCTTAAACTAGATCCGATTTAGTCTCTCAAAGTGTCATTTTTAATCAGAAAATTACAATTTTTTAAACATTTTCAGTAGTGTAGATTATGCATTTGTTTTGATTAATTCACAACAATCTAATATATTTAACCCCCTGGTTTTTATAAGGTTTTGATAAAAAGGAGGAGGAAATATTGTTCAAAATTCAAGTTTCGGGTCACCCGGGACATCAAAACCTCCATCCTCCATCCCTTTTATTCTTTCATTTTCTTTCCTGGCAGTATTGAAATCCTTTCAATCATTTTTCAAGGATAAAAGTGAATTTATAATTCATATTTTCATCATATTGTAAATTCAATAATAAAGAAAGCAAGTGGGCTACACAATGCCCACACTCCATCCCCCCTGGAGGAATTCGTAGTCTCCTTCATGGTTTTCATTTTACTAATCAACACTTGCAGACACTCTACTTATAAAAATTATTATTATTTTAGTTGTTTTTCATTGATTTCATCTTTAAATTTCATACCTGACTCATTTCCATGAGGTATGTTCTCACCACCAACCAAAGGATTTTTGTCGATTATTCGTGGATGATCAGAAAGTGACACATAGTTGTGGTTTAATTTGTCATTAGTGTATTTGATTCTATAAACATCTATTTCTTCATCAAATTGGAATAAACATTTTGTCTTAAACTCATGTATGTTCTTTCCCTCTGCGGGATTTGCATGGTCATTGGGGAATCAAAAGAATTTTTCGACACTCTCTAAATTCCTCACATTAATCTACTAATTCATTAATAAAATCAACTACCCAAAAAAACATTATGAATATCCAGCATACGATAGTTGAAAATCGTGGGAAAACACTTCACATGACGCAGAAACCACTAAGTAGAGACCTCAAGATACAACCAGGCTACATCCTTGTTGGTGTAGTGTTGGACATCTTCTTAGAGACTCCGACTCAGCCCACATTTCTGAGTGATGAACCATTTTGTCATCTTCCAAATAGATTCTCAATACTTTCAGTATATCGAGAATCCCCTTCCCGTAACTCAACTCATATTGTAATAAATAAAACTAACCAAGACACATTGAAAACATTTCATTTCAACAACATTATTTTACTTTGAATCCATTGACACTGATTTGAGTCACATTTATTTCAATTTGATTATGTGTTGATGTTATGTTGTTGGAATATTTATTTAAATTTGCAAACAATATTGTCTCAATAATTTTACTTCAGAAACTCCTAAGCAACTTACTTCCATCATTAACGACTAAAACTTAAGAGCCTTAGACAACTCTTTCTTAGGAGTCAAGATCAAGTGACAGTACTTGACTTGAGACTTTCCCCCAAGGACATACCTACCAGCTTGAATATTCCTTCTATGCTTAACCCCCTGGTGTGTGAAAAGCGACAACACTTTTTGGCATCATTGTCAAGGATAAATATTTATATTCTTGGGTTACAACTTCTATTTGCTTTCTTTTTTCTTTTTTCTTTTTTCTTTGTTTGATGAATGATTAGAGTAGATATTTGATTCTTTGTCTAGCGACTCCACTGACATTTTTTCCTTAATACAAAGAAAATAAAAAAGAGAATTTTTTGTGAAAGATTTATGATGAATATTTTTCTTTTCATGTGGTGAATCTATTGAAGGGATAAAACCCTTGATTCTCACAAAAAATGTTGAGATTTATTATTTGTAGATGAGCCCATGCAAACAGTAAAATTTTAAAGCTCATTATTTTGAGATCTATGGTTATATCAAATTCTTAATGTTGAGTAACAATATGGATGAGGAAAGAGCTTGGATTTCCAGTGAATATCCTTCCTTCAACTTCTCAAACATCCCAGGATTCCCTAATTATCATAATGGTGAAGATATATCTGATTATCTACCTATATTTTGGGGAAATAAGCATGCAGAGGTCCGACATGTCATATCTTTCCTCAAAATTCTGGCTGACTTCAATGTTTTGTATGAAGATAATATGATGGAGATGTTTGTTAGTACTCTACGAGGAAATGCTTTTGAATACTACCTCAATGGTCTAGAAAATAAAGGTATTACTTCCCTTTAAATATTCCTTAGAATATTCTTGAGGCAGTGGCATACAGGAGAGACCGGCATGGAAGATTTAGACAAGTTCCTGGAAAGGTTCATTTCCGCTTCCTTTCCCTGGAGAGTATCAAGAGGAAGAACCTAAATTAGTTGGTCTCATCGGGATAGGAAATGATAGGTATTGGGTGCTACCTACAAGATATCACAATGAAGAACAAATCCATAATGATTCCATTGAGTTTGTGCATGAAGAGCCATTAATTGAATGCTAGTATGATGAGAATCCTGAGAGTCTTAAGGGGAGTCTGTGATGGCTTCCTTATGTAAAAAATCCATTTGTCAAGGTGTCATTTTGGTTAGTGAGTCCCTGGAATCTCGTTGTTCTTAATCTTTCATGCTAAGGGAACACCAACCATCATGGTAAGGACATTAATTGCATTAGAGAATCCTTTCAGCACCAACGAGGTCATGGCAAGGATTTCCATCACATTATATGGACCTCCTTGGGCCGGTGAGGGCATTGTTGTCCTAATAAACTATAACACCCCTGCGGGTGTTGTGCCTAGAATTTATTGTCCAGTGGGAATCCTTCCAAAACCCACGGACATGGTCATTGTCTTCGTAATATTAGCACATGGTGACCATTTCTAGCGACGACCCATTGGATCGAATGCTCGGACTGTAGGGGAGGAATTCCAAAGTATTCATCACCGCATTTGTGAATTCCACTTGCCAAATTTATCTAGGGTGGTGATGAAGTCAGGAAGGTGCCACACCATATTACCTATAGGAGGAACCTCCTCCTAGGAGGAGAGAAGAAAAAGAATGACAAGCCTCCTAAAGGACCTTTTACTGTCAAAAACAATGCATCCCTTCTTCAAGTCCCATCAAATAACAGTGTTACTAGGAGATAAGGGATGAGGTGGAAAGCTCGGAACACAGAAGGAACACAAACCTTCTTGGAATATGTGAACATAGGAAGAAAGGTTCCATTGAGAACATAATGAACAAAAATGGCCTATAAAGTAAAGGACGTGTTGCATACCCATCAGGAGAAGAAATGATTCAAGTTAAATCAGCAGCAAACCATCATAGAATGCCTTGAGCCATCATTTTCAATACAGGCAAGCCCGAAACTAAAGACAGTGCACTACCACTTAAGACCATCATGCACATTTTCTCTATACTATTTTTTTATGTATGTAAACCATGGTGAATATGCCACGGTCTAGTTTGTTAAAGTTATGATCGTGATTGTAACTTACTTTTGGCCCTATAGTATCAAGGGGAAAAATCACTATAAATATACTCCCAATAAAGGGAGAAAGGGTTGTTGGTTTTGTTCGGAGCCTGAGAGTTTTTTGGTTCTTATGTAATTTGATCCATTTTTAATACAAGAAACAGAGTTGGATGTCAGCTTTTGAATGTAAGAATTTCTGTGTATTTCTCAGTTGCAGTCTTTAATCTCCTCTTCTTACGTGCATGTACTTCTTGTTATTTCTTTACACTATGTTTTCTTCATGTCTTTGAATTAGTGTATAATGGTTTGGAATTCATATTCTTATGCTCTGGCCATTGTTTTATACATTCACCAAATTCTTCTTCCAAAGTTGGTGTATAATTCATCCTTGTGGTTCTATACATTGATGGACTGTCATCATCCTTCATTTTCCACTAGACCCAAACATATCAACCGTAACTGAAGTGCTACCTTGCTCTTGCGGTATTCCCTGCATATACCTCTTTGTCTTTCTTGGTATCTTTGACCCCACAGCCCAATACATCCTACCTTGTTTCAACCACCAACCTCCAAAATTCATTCTGTGACAATATATCTGGCCTTGTTATGTATTTGTGAGAGATCCCTCTTTGGAAACAAGGAAGCCATCTCCCTTTCCTAAAGTGGTTCTACTGTTACCTTGGGGTCCACCTTTACGCAACATTTGGGTCTGATTCTGAGTGCTAACACTTAGATTTGATTGTTTGTTGGGTAGACTCCCTCTTGATATTTGCTTCCTTTTCAATTCTAAAGCTTGATCTTCTTCAATTTCTTATTTTCTGGAATCTGAAACATCGACCTTGATATTCATATCTTCTAGATGCACTAGATCCTCTTGGATCTTGTATTTTGAAGATGATCTCTTTGTATTCATTTCTTCATCTATTTGTATCTTTGGAGTCCAAATTGTAGGAGCTTCTCCTAACCCTTTTATGTAATACTATAAGTCATCCCAAGCTTCACTTTATGAGGTGAATCCTTTTGGATCAAATTATATCACTTATGGAATCTTCCCTTTCTTTCTTCTTAATTGGTTCATCATCTTTGGTGAAATGAGCATGATATCTCTTATTCTTTCCTTTCTTTGCATGGTCTTTTCCTTTGGGACAAGCTCTTGCAAAATTTCCTTTCTCATCACAAGTGAAACATCTAAACTGTGAGGAGTCCATCTTCTTCAATTTTTTGTACTTCTTATCATAATTTTCTTCCTTCTTGGTCTTTCCCTTCTTGACGCAAGTTTTTATGGATTGAATATCATCTTCACCCATCTTCTCTTCGGATATCAATTGAGATTCTTCTTGTGTCCATTCTTCCCATATCCTATTGAACTTGGTTATATTCCTCCTAGCACATATTTATTAAATGAAAGAATCCACTCCCTTGAGAGACCATTCAAGGTAGTCATCGTGATTATTGTTTCTTCCACCGTGTCACCAATGGATTCTAATTTTATTTAAACTGAGATACTATTGTGAAGTATGAATGAATGTTTTCTTCCTTCTAAATATTTACACTCTTGAGTTTATTTCGCAAGGTCATTTTTCCATTGATGTTGAGGCCTTCCTTCAAATAGACCTGACAATGCATCAAACATTTCCTTCAGGGTATTCTTTGAAGACACTTGAGGGATCAAGATATCTTTGATGGAATCATCTATGGATCTATTAGCCTTGATCATTTTTTCCTTGTGCTTATATTTGTCTTCACTTCCCTCTATCTCTGCAACTTCTCCTTTGACATAGTCTTTCAGGTCATGTTCTTCTAGACTGAGAAGAACTCTATACGTCCATGCTTGGAAGTTCTTAGCTCCTTCAAGCTTGTCCTCAATATTGGTATTGTTATTCATCTTGATCAAATGAGAATCTCAAATGAAAATGGAGAGATTTGATCTTACCAATACGAGCGCTTCAACTAGATGCTTGCTTCAATGCTTTTCTGGAAAATTTCTTTTGATTGACCTAGGGTTTTACAGAGAAACCCTAATTTTTCAAATTCAAAATCTTCCAAAACTAATTGGAGAAAAATATTTTCCTCCCCAAGGTGAGTTGAAAATTTTGTGGTAAGAATTGCAAAACAACTAATGCCCTAGTTTACCCAGAAATAGTGATAGGGCCAACAATGAAAATTATCGGAATTGAATTTTTCTTCCATAGAAACATGTTCCCTCATAGGATGAGTTATATGGTCCTCCTTTTTCAGCTGATATGTGTAGGGAAGTGCATGGGATAGGAAACCCTAGTTTACAACTTTCATGAGTAACAACCTGCACAAAGTCTTCTTTCGAGGTAAATTTGATACCATGTTAAGTTTTTAATGGTTATACTATAGTTTTAAACATTTAGTATCATAACAACATAATCATATGAAATAGGTTCATTGAAAGAAATAAAATCATATCATGATAAGAGAACACAAAAAAATTTCCTTGGGGAAACCACAAGGGATAAAACTCTACGGCTTCTTTAGTATAGATTTAGTCACCAAATACAATGCTAAACCAAGATAAAATGAATCCCAAACAATAAGATGTCTTCCAAGTCTTCTACAACCCAAAATTTTCTTCTTCTCATCTGGAGAGAACCTCTTTCTCAAGTAGGAGCAAAATTGCTTGATATTCAAATGAGGAATGTGACCTCCTTATTTATACTAATTTTCTGGCTAACTTCTAACTGATTGAGTTGACCTTACTGGGGAAATTTTACCCAATCATGGGGTAGGTTTACCCAATAACTGGGGCATTTTAACTAGTTACATATGTGGGTCCGACTTGATTTTTTCACTTGAATTATTTTATTGTTTTACATTATCAAATAAAATATGAATATTTCCCAAAGAAGGTACATCAAGAATATCTTCCAAAGTTACATTTCTTCAACAATAAGCAATCACTTCATTATCATGACATATAGCTACCTATTGAATAGGTAGGGATGTAAAACAATTCATAGGAAACATTTCACATTTCATAAATACATATATCCACTCTATATATTCATATAAACCCATAAACACATCCAAAAACTCTCATTTTAACCTCCTAATCCTAAGTAAAAATAGAAATAGGCAAGGAGGGGCATTACAGTTGCTCATTAGGTTGATATATATACTATGCCATCTTATCCTTCTACCTTTTGTCAAAGATGACCTTATGAGGATTGTGTACCCATTTTTTCCATTTGGGATATGGATCCCCTTCAACATGTCTTCAGTAATTGATTGTGTTGTTCTTTATTTGAAAATAAATGGTCTCACTTCCTTTGGTAGCCTGAAATTAATAGGGATTTTATTCTTAACAAAATGATTAAAATCTATGTCAAATATTTGTCTGATGTAATTACAAAGAAAATATTCTTGGTTAAGAATGTAGATAGTTGATACCATTCTAATTTAGAACCATAGAACCTATTTATGTGTGATTTTCATATAGGAACCAATTCCCCACCCATGTATTCTAACTCATATGTAGTAACCTATCGTATTTTGAGAAGATATTGGAGGAGAATGCCATCCAACAGAGTGTAAACAACAAACATAATTTTGTTTACAAATTCATTGAAACCTTTATTGTTTAGCTTCCCTGTGACATTGTGGGTCCATCCAATCACTAACTTCCATAGGAAATCATCTATCATTTGAATATTTATCTCTTGAAAAGAGTTATACTATGATATAATATTAGATACATTAGGTAGGACCGATACCTAAAATACTTCACGGAAGGTAAATTTGACAATTTGTCATGGATTGTGTCATCTAAAAACTTTGCATAGTCATGTTTGGTAATTCAAATTCCTACAGGGGGAATTGGTAGACAAAAATTCTAACATTGTGTCATCAACCACCCTATCCTGATCATACCCTAATAGTTTACATACCATGGAAATTTCTTACATAGTAATGTTTGGAAGGATGTGAATTTTGTAAGGGGGTGGCCGCTTTGGAAGATCTGCCTCTTGATCTAGGAGACCCTTAAGAAATAGTTTTTTCTCTTCTTGGATTAGGGATTGAAATTTACCCCCAAAAGAGTCTTCATCTATCTAGGATTATATTTGGTATTCCTCCTTCCATATTCATATTTTTACCAATGGAGTTTCCAAGTGAAACTTACATAGGCAAGTATATAATCGTCATTCACTCGAGAATCGATGTTGAACTCTATTACACCTAGGGAAAAATAAATTTGTCTCTACATCCTAAAAAATTGTGTAATTTTTCATGTTATCTTTTGAGATGTTCCTAACTATGAAGGAACCATGTCATGGCATGATATACTAAAACCTTGATTTATATTTTTTGCAAAATTTGCTATTTTTAAGGAACAACAACCTATGGTATATTTTTTTGTTATTTCAAGCAATTTAGGTCAAGAATTATTTTAACATCAACAAATCATTAGGAATTACTTCTATGGCTCAAAGAAATAAAGTATTTGGTGGGAAGATGGAATATATTCGAAAATAAGGAAGGTATTTAGGATGAATAAATCTTTCTTTTGCATACCATAGAAAAACATACCGAGTATATTTGAATTTGGTAGTCAACACAAAATGACATAAGGAAATTAGATTTATAATAAACATATCGTGAATATTTCATAGTATATTCATTGTTATAGCGTGATTTTCCACACCTTATGCATCATGCCTTGTTGGCCTTCCCTTGTCCCTATGTAGACTCACTATACCCCCCTTACTCAGTATAGATCCGATGCTAAGAAAAATATTTGGAGTTTTCCTCATCAAGTAATGAGTAGCTTGATCCTTGGCCTATCATATGCTTGGAAGTTCTATGATTCGACCCTCCATTTCCCATTTGAGGGATATATATCGATCCATTATGAATCATTGAAGGAGGAGAAACTTTGAGAGTAAGGAGACTATAGTGAAAATTTTCCCCACTGCCATATGCTTGAGGCTGCATTCTTTACCCGCGTTCATAAAACTATTTATGTTCATCTCCAAATCTCTCCATTATCTTTGTGATCTTGCCTTTCTATGGAGGATTGAAGTGGTAGAGTCCTAGGTGGAGGAACTTCATTTCTTGGTTCTGACGAGTTGCTGATGGAGGTTGTCACTTTGTACTTCTATTTGAATTAATAGAAATACTATTTTCTTGTCCAATTTCATGTGAAAATGTTATATATGTTTCCATGGGTATGTTTGCTTTATACATGTTTAAATGAATTATTCTAGTGTAGGTGCTAACATTTCATGAATATATTAGATTCTTGGATATATTTGTTGTTATAGGACAAATTGTAGGTTTCAAGCATTCGAATGAAAGTTCAACGACGAACTTCTTCAAAATTCTAGTTGAGGTATGGACGTTTATTTTCGTTGTTAGCATTTACATTTATATGGAATATTTGGTATTAGAGTCTATTTATGGTGTCATACTGTATGTTTTGGTTCACCCCAAGCCATAGGAATATTCTCTTGGTAACAATCATCCTAGAAAACTTTCCACTATTTAATTTTGATACAGATGGTGTTGTTGAAAATGTAACTTCGAAATATATTTTTTGTATATTATTATTGTATTATTGTGTACCACCGTTGGAGATGTTTTTACTTCATTCGGGATGCCATTATCATGTTTTTTCATTGAGGTAAAACCTTTGTTGTAAGTAGGGGAAGTAGTCCCCAAGATAAATATAATAAAATGTATCTTTGAGTCTCCCTAGGAAGTCAGCCCTGCTAGGTCACGAGGTCGGACCAGTTAGGTTTTAGGTAAGTCACTTGATGTGTATAAATAGGGACGCTCCCTCCCTCATTTAAACACACACTCACTCACTCTCAAGTTCACATAAGGAGAGAGAGAGGAGAAGTTTGATAGAGGAGAAAGAGAGAGAGAGATGCAGAAGACTTCTTATTCTTAGGTTTTTCCATCTTGTGATTATGTATTAGTGATAGAACTATTATGAGGAAGTTTGTGTGGTTTTCTCCTTTATGGTTTTCCCATGTAAAATATTTGTTTCTTTTGTATCTTATGTATCTTGTTCTTGTTTTCATTCTTTCAGACAAAGATCCTAATCAAATTTAATTAAAGAACAAGCTCTAACATGTTATCAGAGCCTCTCTGAAAGAAGGCATTGTGTAGTAGTGGGAAACTATGGATTCCTAGTTCAAGGTCTTCTCTCCACATATAATTAGGAAATGAGGGCTAGGATAAATCCCCATAGAATGGCGCATATTTTGGAGGAAGCATAATCAAATTTGAAGAAGTTTCAATTTTGACCCAGACACTAGTGCCAGGAGAAACTAGGCATCAAAATTTTGGAGTTTCCTTCCACCAAATTTGGTAAAGGACCTCACTAAACAACTCAACTCGAGGAGGCACATATTTCTATCTAGACAAAATCTACATATTCCATGTTTGGAAAATTACGGTTTCTCTTTGGAACCCTAGGTCATCTAGCTCCAGAACGAGGTTGGGAATCTAAAATTGATAAGATATAAATCTCTATTATTTCCATTTGAGGTTCTCATCTCAAAATGACTCATCACACCCAGCTTGATGATAATATTGGGGGATATGAGAAATTTTGAGCATGGAAGTATAGTATCTCCCTGATCCTTGAAGAAAATGATTTGGATAAGTATATCAGTGGGGAAGTTCCAGCTCTAGAGGGATATGAAGCTAAGTCTATCCACAATAAGAACTTGGTCAAGACCAAGATAATCATTGCATATTCTATCAAGGATCATTTCATGCCTCATTTTCATCCTTGAAGACACCCACGGATATTTTTGATACCTTGTCAACACTATTCGAAGGGAAGAACATCAATCAGAATATGACATTAAGGAACCAGCTCAAGAATGTGAATATACAAAACTTAGATACAATGCATTCATACTTCACAAGGGTTTCCCAAATCAAGGAAAAAATCGAAGCCATCGAAGAGGATGTAGAATAAGGAGAGATTGTTATGACTACCTTGAATAGGCTCCTGAGATCATGGGATTCATTCATATAAGGGATATGTTACAGAAATAAATTGACTACCTTCAACAGACTTTGGGAAGAATGCATGCAAGAAGAATCTAGGATCATAACAAGAGAAGAAAATATGCGAGCAACTCAAGATCAAGCCCTCACATACAACACTAGATTAAAAAACAACATGAGGGAGGATCATCATCACAACGAAAGGGAGGACCCTCATAACAAAAGAAAAAGGAAACCCTAAAGAGATTTATCCAGTAATAGATTCTACACATGTGATGAGAAGGGACACTACTCCAGAGTTTGTTCCAATAACAAAGGCTCCTCCAACAAAAGGTCCAACAAGAAAATATATCATCCTCACACTGTTGAAGATGATGAACCAACAAGGAAATGATTCATAGAATAAAGAGTTGATTCTTCAAGTGATGAAGGATATGTCTTAATCTCAGCACTCACGGGAGCCATCTCACCTAGAAGCAATGGTTGGCTTGCTAATAGTGGATCATCCAAGCACATGAAATGATATAAATAATCATTTGTTAATATATCTGAGCATGATTCACCTCACAAGGTGAAACCTGGGGATAACTAACAATACCCCATAAAAGGAACTGGAGAAGCTTCCTACAAACTAGACTCCGAAAAATCCCTGAAGATGAAAGATGTTCTATATGTTCCGGGGTTGAAAAATAACTTATCTCTATATTTGCACTAGATGAAAAAGGAATAAGGGTTCAAAATGAAAAAGGAATAATGTATCTCTATGTGTTCAAAATGAAACACAATAGATGATGCAATAGTAATTGGAGAAAAAGAGGGAGGATTGTACAATTTGAAGGGACAACCTGAACAAGAATTGGTTCATGAATCCATTGAACCAAGTGAACTATGGAATATAAGGATTGCAAATGTGCACTATAGGGAATTACCTATTGCAAGAAATGAAATTTCAGGACTTCTGAAAATACAAACAAAACATGAAGGAGTTTGCAAGGGATGTGTGCAAGGAAACAATGTAAAGAAGGCATTTCCCAATAGTGAAAGAATATCAAAAAGGATATTGGAAACAATCCACTTAGATGTATGTGGTCCCAATGTGTATTCCATCTCACTAAGAGGGTATGCATGTAATTTTTAATTTATAGATGAATTCTCCCCTAAGACTTGGATATATTTATTGAAAAGTAAAAATGAGGTATTCAAAAAGTTCAAGGAATTCAAAGCCTTGGTTTAAAATCACGCTGAAAAGAAGATCAAAACTATACAGTCAAATAATGTCGGAGAATTCACCTCAGAATAATTCAAGGACCTTTGTAGAGAATATGGGATTAAGAGGGAGCTGAGCACTCCCTATAATCCTCAATAGAATGGTGTTGCAGAACAAAAGAACAAAATAATAATGGAAGTAGAAAAATTTATGCTACATAACCAGGATCTTCTAATGCACTTATGGGAAGAAGCAACAAGGACAACTGTGTATGTACATACCAAACACCTCACCGAGTATTAGACAACAAGACTCCTAAACAGGCTTTCTCAGGTGAGAAACCAAAATTCATCCATATCAGGATATTTGGTTTCCCAATGTACATACACATCCCAAAGGAAAATAGGACCAAGATAGATTCTTCAGAAAGGAAGGGAATATTCGTAGGATGCATCGACACTTCAAAGGCCTATCAAGTATACTTCCTCGGATTAAGAAGATCAGAATTAGCATAGATGTAACATTTGATGAAGGATCAAAATACACCAAGTCAAGAAAACTACCTACTGAAGAAACTGAAGAACCTGAAGAAACCAGAGTTCAAGGCACGACAATGGAAGAAGAAACTTTAGACTATCATGAATACCACAATATGGAAGAACCACTTCATGAGAGGACATCCCATGAAACAAGACCAACATGGGCACGAGAACTAATACAAGATGGAGAAAGGTATGGAACTGCAGAGGGGATGCATAGAGAAATCAAGAGACCTAAACCATATAACATTTATATGGAAACTTCTATGTGACATCATTGATAAAGATGCTTCCAACTACGAAGAAGCATTAGAAAAGAAAGAAAGGAAGGATGCCATGATTGAAGAGTATCAGTTGATTTTGAAGAATGATGTCTGGGAGGTAGTTCGGAGACCGAAAGGAGATTCTGTCGTAACTTTGAAGTGGATCTATAAGAAAAAACATGTTGTAGATGGTAGCATTAAAAAAAAAGGAAAGGTTTGTGGCATGTGGCTTCACCTAGAAATAAGGAATAGACTACGAGGAGACATTTGCACCCGTAGCAAGGTACACTTCCATTATATCCATACTAGCATTGGTTGGAGTAATGAAATGGAAAGTATGACAAATGGAATTCAAGACAACATTCTTGAATGGTGTAGTTGAAGAGGAAGTGTAAGTGGAGAAGCCACTAGGATTTGAGACACATGATAGGAAGACTCATTTTTCAAAACTAGAGAAATCCTTGTATGGATTGAAGTAGGCACCTATGACATGGTAAAACAATTGGAAAACTTCCTAATGAGCTTAGTATTTACCAAGAGTAAAGAATATTCCAACCTTTACTTCAAGGTTGAAGGAAAAAGACCAGTGACACTCCTGCTATATGTGGATGACCTATTTCTGATAGGTGAGAATGAACTCATTGTAGATGAAAAGAGGAGGATTTCCATCGATTTCGAGATGAAATACCTAGGGATGATGTATTAATTCTTAGACATGGAGGTGTTGTAGAGTGAAGATGGGATATTCCTTGGTCAAGGAAAGTATGCAATGTATATTCTGAAGAGATTTAGAATGTTAGACTGCAGGCCAATGGCCACACCTATGGCATCGAACATGAAGCTACTATGTGATGCTTCATCAGAGACAATTGATGCAACGATGTATCGACATATGATTGGTTCGTTGTTGATGTACTGAACGAACATGAGGCCAAAACATTTGCTTTGTTGTGAGCACCCTAAGCCAGTTCCTGATGGATCTGAGACATGTTCCCCTAATTGTTGTAAAGAATGTATTTAGGTTGATTATGGGCTCAAGTATGAAGTGAATCAAAATATTAACTTGCACGGTTATTTTTATTCAGATTGGGAAGGTAGTGCCACTAACATGAAGATAAATTTGGGATGATACTTCAGTTTGGGATCTGGTATGATCTCTTGGTTTAACAAGAAGAAGTCATGTGTGGTGTTGAGTACATCTGAAGAAGAGTATGTTGAATCTTGTTAAACCATTTTTTAGGCACTATAGCTCCAAAATACACTGTCTTATTTATTTTTATCTTGAGTTAGAGGAAACTTGTATCTTTTGTGAAAACTAGAGTTGCGTTAATTTGTTGGAGAACCCAGTAATCCATGATAAGTCAAAGCATATTGAAATCAAGTATCACTATTTCTAGGATATGGTGTAGAGAGGAGCAACAAATCTCTAGTACATGGTGACATATAAGTATATAGTCGATGTGTTGACCAAAACATTAGCCAGAGTGAAGCTCAGATACTTTAGAGGGAGACTTGGTGTCATCCAGATCAAGGTCCCTAAAAAGAGAGAGTGATGAGCTCACACATAGTGGTAGACGTAGGTGGTCCTTGGGATGTAATGCACTTGGTGTGCTCCTAGCATGCTCCCATGTAGGATATGATGAAATTCTGGAAGATGCATATGCACTAGAGTGAGATCTCGTACGGTGGAAAACACATGTGGTCCTTGGGACATAATGCACTTGATGTGATCCATGTGTTCCCCCATGCTAGAGATGGTTCTCACATGGTGGTAGACGCAGGTGGTCCTTATGATGTAATGCACTTGGTGTGATCCCATGTCGGATACAATGAGAATTCCACTGGTCATAAACACTTGGTGTGCTCCTAGGTTGTTCTCACATGATGGTAGATGCAGGTGGTCCTTGGTACATAATTCACTTGGGGTGTTCCTGGTGTGCTCCAATAATGGTAGAAAGCATGTTGACCATGGAGGTATGTAATGCACTTAGTGTGCTCCTAAGAAATTCTTGCATGGTTGAAGATGCAAGTGGTCCTTGGGAAATAATGCACCTGGGGTGCTCTTGGTGATGTTCCCATGCTGGTAGAATGCAGGTGGTATATTGGAAATTTGGTGTGCATCTGTGTTTCTCTCCATGTGCAATGATGAGATGATATGGATGCAAGGATACTTTGGTAGGAGATGCAGGTGATTGCATTGGAAATTTAATGTATGGTCATGGGTTGTACCTACGAGATGGCTTGCTTGTGGATATGATGAAGTCCTAGATGAGGGCTAGTCCTAAATCCAACATGAAACAGAGTTGGCTCTGTAGAAATTTCCTATGACAGATAGATCTTACAGATGTCACTAATCAATGATCGAAAATATGAGGGCTGCAACAACAATGACAATGATGATCCAACAATGAGGAATTAATCAAAATTGTTGATGACTGTGGCAATAAAATACCTTCCTAGTTAAGAGGGAGTGTTGTTGAAAATGTAACGTTGGAAGATATTATGTTGTATATTATTATTGTATTTTGTTGTACCCCAGTCGGAGATGTTTTTCCTCCATTCGGGATGCCATTATTATGTTTGGATATTGAGGTAAAACCTTTATTGTAAGTCAAGGCAGTAGTCCCCAAAAAAATATAATAAAATATATTTTTGAGTCTCCCTAGGAGAATTCAACCCTTCTAGGTTATGAGGTCGTTTTAGTTAGGTTTTAGGTCAGACACTTGAAGTGTGTAAATAGGGAGGATCCCTCCCTCATTTAGACATGCACTCACTCACTCTCAAGTTCTGATAAGGAGAGGGAGAGGAAAATTTTCTAGAGGAGAAAGTGATAGAGATGCAAAATACTTCTTATTCTTTGGTTTTTCCATATTATGATATTGTATTAGTGATAAAACTATTTTGAGGAAGTTTGCAAGGTTTTCTCCTTTATGGTTTCCCTAAGGAAAAACTTTGTGTCTTGTGTATCTTATGTATCATGTTGTGTTTGTTATTATTTTAGACAAATATACTAATCAAATTGAATTAAAGTACAAACTCTAACCAATGCAAACTCTATTAATCACTTCAATGGAATAAGAGAGGTGATGTAAATTAGGTGTAATAAACTTAACTACTGATTTTTCCAAATTATATGCTCTATGATTTAGCTCCCTAGGTATGTTCATGATGTTGAAAGCCTCAAATAGATGATCAAACAAATCCCACACCACTTTTTTATATTGATTAATTTTGGGATGCTTGGATTGGCGTCTTTTCCTTATCTAATATTTTATCAAGTCTAGGTCTATGAATACCTTTAGTTGTTTGATTCCAATTCCCTAGTTGTGTCAAGTCCTAATATGAGTTCCTCATATTTTTCCACATTATTAGTGCACTCAAAATTTAGTTTAAAGGGGTGAGAAAATTCATTTCCCAATGGATACGTAAACAATACACCAACACCATTTCCTTCTCTATTGTTGACCCCGTCAAAGTACATATCCCATACCAAAAGGGTAGTATTCTTCTCTTCTGCTACAACTAGGATCTTTGTTTGGACCTAAGGGGGAGAATGATGACTAAGAAGGAAGTCTCTTAGTCATTAGCAGCATAAGATGGGAAAGTAGTGGGATTTTGGGTATAATTAATAACCGTAGTTCCTTTTGGGATATTTGTATAACCTATGAGATTCTCCTCCAAATACCAAGATGGTAGCCTATGAGAGGTAAAATTGAATACTACCTTTGATAGAAGTGCCCCAGTTTCTTGAAAACAACATTTCATAAGTGGGAGGTACATTAGTTATAATGACATCCATCATGACATATTTTTTGGGTATCTAAACCAGATCCCATCCACTAGGTATTTGATCATCCCTAGACATTGTACCCTTTTGGAATCAAAAGAAAATAGGTATTTATAGGGTATTGTGATATCTAACCCCAACTTTTCCATGACAACTAAAGGCATCAATGAGTGAGAGGCACCAAAATCATACAGGAAATTATGGATATGTAGGTTTTGTAGTTCCAATGTGATGTAAAAAGGATGGGTAAGATGATATCCCATCTAGTAGGTTTCCTAACACAATTGTTGGTGTGTCATCTTGTAGATTTATTGAGTCATCTTGTTTGGGGGAGGTGGGGGGGGTCTCATCACTTAGTATCATCACATTTGATGACGAGGAATCATTTTTATCATGATAGGAAGGTAGTGTTGGACTTCAGACACACTAGGTTTCCTTGAGGCCTAAGTAGGTTGAAATTTATTTCTTATGAGCATGATCTTTCAAGACTTCAAAGAGAGGAATAGAGATTTTGATTTTACTTAGTTCATGATGGATATCAAAAGTAGGGATTATAGGAGTACCTTATTCAAATAATTTTGTGGTATATGGAAGTATTATGGGAACCTATATTAGTGCGTTGTAGGATCTGATGGATTCTTGCACCTCTACATCTAACTTGATAGGGACTAAAGGTTGTCTGAAATTGTATTCCTTCAAGACCGTATTCCTCCTCAGTTTTTGTGTAGGTTTTTTACATTCTCTTCAATTTCCATTATGATTTTTATATGGTTCCTCCAAATTGAAATTTTGGGCATTAGGTCTTGGACTTAAGTCATAATTTCTTCTTATCTCAACCAGAATACTTTCCATGATATAGGTCTAGTATGATTTATTCTTGGTGGGTGACCTCCTTTTACTGCATGTACTCTTAGTCTCCTATCCTGAGTAGTATTTTAGACCCAAACATGATACATTCATCTTCTACATAATCAATATTAAAGAGAATATCATGAGAATATTTAGACATAGTGACCGATCAGACAATTCTTCTTCCCTGGGTTCATAGTAACCCTCATTTACATGAGCTATAAGAGATATCATATTAGCTTGAGCTCTAGGATAGAGGGGTATATTTAAATATTCTTGTCTCGCTTCTCTATGAGGTGCAATAGGGGGAGTTATTCTATATTGTGGTCAAACTTGGACCAATTGATTTTGATCTTTGGGAGTAGGCCCAACAAAACAACTGGTCACTAGCCCCTACTTCACTTTAGTGAAGCCATTAATCATTTCCTTAAGTATTTTGGTGAATTCATCTAGACTTAATGCATATTGACCATAAGGGGATGAAATAGGCTCTTTTCCTCTTCTTCATTCTAGGTATTCCCTACTATAACATGGATTTGACCTAGTTTTCAGTGAAATAGTAACGACTTTAATGTTTCCCTCCAAATATTTCACATCATTAAAGAGAGTTTTTGAGTCAACAAACTTTCTCTCTCTCATTTCAAGGGAAAACTTAGCTTCGAAAGAAGAAGCATAAGAAAGCATATTTGTAGCTTATGAAGTTTGACCACATCTAGGACTTGGTGCTACGACTTGCAAAATCGACTTGTGAATTTCAACACGGTTCCCCCATTGTTTATATTTAATGATTTGATTTATGTCAAATAATATGTGTTATCTTGATTTATTCCCCATTTCCTGATGAATTTTTCTATGAAATATCCCCAATAATTTATGGAGTTATTAGGGAGGTTTTTGAACCACTTTCTCACCTCTCCTTCTAGTGAGTGCAAAAACATCCTAGAGAATACATCATTAGCATCAACTAAGAAATTATGAGTGATATTTTGAGAGGATATGAGGAGATCCTTATCAATCACCCCATTCCATCCATTGAATTTAAGTAGCACCTTTAGATATCATTTTAGTAGGTCCCCTAGTTGATATGCTATAGGAAGAACTAAGGGTTCGAAACTAGATGCTAATTAGTGGTTTATAGGGCTTGGACCCTCCATGATAGGGTTTTGAGTAGGATCAATACAGTGTAAAAAAATATACAAGGTGGGGATGACCATAATTTATGCTCATGACTTTGTACCATTGTTTAAGGATTGAAGAAATGGAGACATTATTTTATACCAAAGGAATTTGTGTTGTTCATTAATCATAAGGAACTATACTACATAAATAGTCAAGGTAAGATAAATCAAAAGAAATTGAAATGGGTGGAGTTGTTGCATAGCTACTCATTTGTTTTGAAACTTAGGTCTAGAAAGTATAATAAGGTTGTAGATGCATCAAGCTAGACAGTGACGTTGGTTTGTGGTAGATAGATTTTCTAAGATGGCACATTTCATACCATGAAAGAACACCAATGATGTTACTCATGTGGTTTTGTTACTTTCCTAAGAGATTGTGAGATTGCATGGGTTGTTTAAGAGTATCACTTTAGACAAAGATGCTAAGTTCCTTAGACATGTTTGGAGGAATATTTGGAATAATACAGGTTACAGTTTGTAGTACAACTTAGCATATCGTCCAAATACATATAGCTAGACAAATGTGGTTAATTGAAGTACGAGAAACTTGTTGAGAATTTTGGTGGAGACAAACCAAATCAATGGGATTTGGCTATAACCCAACATGGATTCATCTACACTAATTCAATGAATATTTCCATTGGTATAATTCCATTTCAAGTAGTTTATGGTAGGTCTAAAGGGTGTTGCATACTTAGTTGAGCTACTAGAAGCTAGGGATAAAAGAAGTATTGATGCAAATGGTTCTATTGAGAGAATCAAACAAATCCACGAGCATGTTAAGAAGTTACAATGAAGTTATTATAACTATAAGAATAAGGAAAATTTGAGTATGATGATGTAGGTTCTTTGAGATGCTTATATAGTGATGGCATATTTGAGGAAGGATAGATTTTCCAAAGGGACATACAACAAACTCAAGTACAAGGAAATTGTCTATATAATATTATAGGGAGAATTTCTATTAATTCCTACAAGCTATATTATTAGATACTTTTGATATTTATCCAATATTTAAGGTTTTTGAAATATATGAGTTACATGAAGAAGAAGAGGATGGTGAAGTAGGAACCATATAAGAATGGGAAAGGCAATTTCCAATTAATCCAACTAAATAAATTGAGGAAATATTGGCAAAGAGGGTTAATAGGAGGACCTGGGGATGAGATTATTTTGAACAATTATTCAAATGGAAGAACATGAACTTGGAGAATGCAACATGGATTTATTAAGAGGGTTTGGGTCACCTTAAGTAGCCTATATCACTAAAAGGGTTTGTGGCTCAAACAACATGATTTGGATGCTCATATTTCCTTACCAAGGGTGTCTAATCTAGGAGCATCCTTCGGTTCACACAATCAACATCCAAATATTTTTTTCTAGTCTTCATTGTTAGTTAGTTTACTTAGTAGGAGGAAATAAAGAGGCTACCATTTCTATGAAAGAAAATAAATGTGGAACTTCATTTCCATGTTGTTGTGGAAGGTAAATACTACAAAGTTTTTATTTCCCTTGGTTTTTTATACATGCACGGTTATGGGAGGTAACCTATAACTATATGAGGTGAAATTTGGAAGTTGTTACAGATAATTATTTGCATGCTACTAAAGGGGATGTTTTAGAGACAATGGTGGTGGATATGAATCATTGCAACTACTAGAATCCCACATGAACTGAATAGTTGCAAATAAATTATAAATTGGATGATTTTTTGTTTTGTAAGCTAGTACCCATGGGGGATTTGAACTCATGACCTTCCATTTACAACTTCTCATCTCATTTACTAATTAGTTATTTCTCTAAATCCCATGGTATTATAAATTGAAGAGGGATTGAATTTAGCATTCTACATCAAAATAGGAGGAGCGTGCATGTCATCTTAAGCTCTAGGAGTATGAGATCAAGTAATTGTAGTTTAATCTTTCAAGTTTGTAATTGTATTAATTATGGAGAGACATAAACCTACATATTGTAAGTCAATTATATTTCCATACTATTCAATAAATAGGTTGGTTTTGTCCCTTTCCTTTTGTCTAAATGTTTACATTTTTATTTATACGCGGAATTAGTTTTGTAGCATCTACATTTGTGTTGATGTTTAAGTGTGTGATTTATGTATTTGATGCACACTTATAGCATTGATGTAGTTGTGTATATTTGTTGATAACCTAAAAGTGTTGTTCATGCATCAATTTACACCATCGTTATGTTTGTGATAAGTTTGTGGGTTGCATTTCCCACTTCTTAGGTTAGCATAAGGGTTTATCTTTTGAAAACTTAGTGTGCATATTTTTATGTGCTTTTGATCATTTTTATGCTAGCAAATGTATTGATTAACCATATATGTGCCTTAATATGTGCCTTCTCCACCTCCCCCCCTGCCACCCATGCTATGGGTTATTAGTGGGTAAGGGCCCATAGCACACTAAACATTATCAAAATGCCAACTTCAAATAGATATTTAAATAGATTTGAATTTAGAGTTTAGGGTGAATATAATACATATATTTATGGATGGATAATTGTCATTAACTCAATTGTCAAATTATCAACATCATATCAAATTATTTTAGTGCATACCATGTGCATGACACTAAGATATTATTTGGGTGCAACATATGCACTCTCCATTTCCTTTGTGATTATTGTTCCTACACACTCTGATAACACACTAACCACTCTCCAAATACCAACTTAAGGTATACATTTATAACTTTACATGGAACAAAAACCTTAGAAACTGGGATGACAATGCATTCCCTTTCAACAAATTGCAAGAGTTTGGTGCAAGTTAGGTAATGATAAAATATTGCACCGTGTTATTTTCCCAAATTTAGAGTTAAGAATTCTTGCAAGAGACACATCATGGTAGTGATCACAGGGGCTAAGATATAACAATATGTCACATATTTCTTATTGGGTTGTAGTGGCCTATACTTTGTCCTGCATTCTTCCATAAAACCCACTATTATGTTCAAGAATGTGACATCTTCAAGTGATTTTCCTACATATTTTGCATGCTCCCTTTTAAAGATGGGTCCTTGATTTCCTTGGATCTCTTCCAATAATATCCTCACAAAATACTTCATCTTCATTTCCATTGACAACCTAACTAGATGGCCTAAATCGATCACAAATATAAAGAATGATGCACAAACAACAGTGCAATTTTTTCTACCAATATAATTACCCATTTTAGTTGCTTGCATGAGCTAGTCAATGATAATGAGTCCCTTTTTGTCATTGGATTCATCGTGTACTTCACAACACAATACACGATAACCGATCAGCATGACATTTCATATTATACTTGTGCTAATGGTATGGTTGAATCAATAGTAAACATAATCTTGAATACCTTGACAAAATATGACTACTTACAACCAACATTATAATTGTGTTAAGTGTGGGTTGTATTTCCCACTTTTTAGACTAGTGTAGTGGTTTGTCTTCTGATATCTTAGTGTGTAGGTATGTATGTGTTTTTTTTTGTTTTTTTTATGCTAGATAAGATATTAATTAACTATATTTGTCCATTAGTATGTTCCATTCTCCCTTGGTCATCCATGCTAGATAAGATATTAATTAACTATATTTGTCCATTAGTATGTTCCATTCTCCCTTGGTCATCCATGTTATGGTTAGTTAGGGCCCATAACAAACTAAACACTCCCCAAATACCAACTTACAATACATATTTATGGCTTTGACGCTTAGTTTTAGGGTGGATACAAACGTATAGTTATGGATGGACAATTGTCATTCACTTAAAAGCCAAATGTTCAACATCATATCAAATTCTTTTAATGCAAACCATGGGATTAACACTTTAATGTTCTCTAGGTGCAACATATTGGCACTCCATTGCTTGTAAGGTTATTATGCCTACACATGCTCATAGCACACTAAACACTCTCCAAATACCAACTTCATATGCATATTTATAGCTTTATCGTCACAATTTAGAGTGCATATAATATAATTGATACAAATAGAAAATAGTCATTCACTTAATAGACATGTGTTCAACATTATATCAAATTATTTTAGTGCATACCATGTACATGTTATTAAAAAGCTCTTTGAACAATGTGCACTCTATTGTTTATGTGATTGTTATATCTACACATACTCATAACACACTAAACACTCTCCATATATTAATTTAAGTTACATATTATAACTTTACATACTCATAACACACTAAACGGTCTCCAAATACCAACTTAGGTGGTTGGTGTACCTACACATACTCATAATACACTAAACACTCTCCAAAGATTAACTTAAGTTACATATTATAACTGTACATACTCATAACACATTGTTGGCAAGGGCTTTGGGGTAAGTGAGTTGCGTAACTTTGTGGCAGCTGTGAAAGCTCAAGCGGTACCGTGCAAGGGCAGATCAGTGCGATAAGCAGAAGAATAACCACTTTTTGAATATTTTATGTATATTTTTTACCAAGTTTTGTTGCAATAGGTCAGTAGCAGTTAGAAATTAGTTAGTAGTGGACCCTCAATGTAAAGGTGTAAGCCTATTTATAGATCTATTTTTTAGGAGATATCGGGGAGATTATATCAGATGAGATCTGGGGCGACATGATTTATGTAGAAATTTCTGTCTTACTGTGATTTATCCAGGTTTTTCCTGATGTATGCAGTCTCTGGTTTTGGAGAAGAATTGTGTAATGTGGTACATTTGCACAAGGTTAATATGATGTGATGAATATGACTCAAATATTGTCTGTTGTTATAGATCTGTTATGATGCTGCAACTCTGTTTTGTTACAATGGCATAATATAGATGCGATTCAGTCTCTTTCTGTTATGCGATCTGTTGCTTTTATGTCGATGCAATCTGTGTTTCTATAACTATTTGATGTGTTGTGAGTAATGATGTTCCATGAATAATGTTGTGATATCGTGATACTGTGTGATGATGCAATGATTGTATAATTTATGGTGTCCCTTCATCGGATCCCCATATCCTTCTTTCCCACTGTCGAAAACTCAGTTCTGACAGCTCTCCCTTGAACGCCTCGGGTGAGACCTCGTCTGCTCCGCAGACGTTGCTGGGCAGGGTAAAACCTGTCTGGGTTGGTGCTCAAGGAGATCACACTGTAGGGAATCGACAAAGTGGGAACCCCTTTCAATGAATCTTTGTTGGTGGGTTTTTCCAGCAAATGGTTTTGTTGCCAGGACCGAGTTTCCAATAAGAGGGGGATATGTTCTGGCATCCGAATCGATCAGAGATCGAGGGATGGTTTGATCTGAAGTTGCGGGAGTTTGCTGAAGCCAAAAACCAGAATCCTAAGTTGTCGATGAGCCAATGGTTGGATAGATATATCCACGACGGTCCCCATGAATGGTTCTTCTATGAATTCCTTGTACTCCTGCATGAATGGTTGGAAAAGTTCACTAAGAAAAAGACAAACTTTCAAGGAGGAGAGCCAACATCCTGGACCTTAGAATTGATCCAAGAGCTGCAAGAAACCAACAACAAGGAATCACGGGAAGTCGAGGTATGGTTGGATAGTATCTTAGAATGATACATCACTGAGTTTTCGTCGATACCAATAAATCTTTTAGTGAAGTGGAAAGGGAGTTTTTCAGTGGACCACATGGAATATTCTTATTGCTTCTACAACTGTCGATTAAGCAACTAGTCTGTGAAAAATATATCCTAAAGATTGACCAAGAGTAGTGGAACTCTTGTGTGCGGGGGATGTAGGCACTGCGACAAAAAGGGGGGAAATGCATAAGGTCAAAGTAAGGGGTAGATGGGCATGAGTTCTAATGAGAATGTAAAGGTCACTGAAGATACAAGTGGTTGTACGAGGGGAGGAGCAAGGTTTCAAGAAAAGAGGCAAAGGATGGGAGAAGGTCCTGCTGAATTCGAAGTGCGATACCGTGAAGAAAAACCACATGGGATGAAGCGATTTTTTGTGACGAAGAGGACAAATAGGCCCAGGCTATGCTCCAAATAACAACAAGATCGAACCCCAACAGTAACATGTATACTCCTCTGCACACTACTCCACCACAAGTAAGGAATGCGCATTCTACGTCGACTTGCCCGACGTGTTAGCAACAGTCTAGAAATAGAGCACCAACAGGAGGAAGAAGGTCTAGAATGCCGGGAGATGAAATGAAGTTGCCAATATTCTATGGAAATGCCATCGAAGATCCATAGCAGTACTAGTTCTTATGTGAAGTGATCTGGACTACTCGACAAACTATCGATGATGATGTTAAGAAAAGTTAGCTAGCCACTACTCTGAGGTGCCGCGCATTGGAATGGTTTATGAGATTCACACGGGTGCCTCAGGGAGGTACTGCAAAAACATTGGATGAGATTAGAACAGGGCTATTTCAGGAATTTAAGAAGCCAAAATCCAAAGCTCGGTACATTACTAAATTAAAAGGGATCAAACAATTCCCCAATGAAACGATTTGCAATTTTGATCAGCGTTTTAAGACATTGATGGCCCGGGTCAGTTTTCAGATGAGTGACGTTCAGCATAAAGAATGGTTTATCACAGTGCTTGTCCATCATATCTGAGAACCATTAATGCAACAAAATATTGTGACATAGAGCGAGGATCTGGAGACTGTGATGAAATTGGAGGCATTGCAAGTAGGGGAAACTGCTGCTGGAATGAATCAAATTGAGGCACAGTTGGCCAATTTGATGCTGCAATTGCAAGATATCACACAAAGGAAGATCACAATGATCTTTGGTGCACCCGTTGCCATGCAGGCGGACATACCAAGGATACCTGCTCGATGTTTCAGAATTATTTGCTGTCGGGAGCCCCCAATCCATTGAGTTGTACTGGTGCACCATGGTGTCGCACCTGTCAGGTCTATGGGCATCAACATGAGAACTGTGATTACATGCAGAAGATGGTTACCAAAGAAGAAAGTTTATATTGTACATTTTGTCGGTCAGTTGGACATGACGACAAAAACTACCACACTTATGATTTTCTCCAGGAAAGGACGTATCATTCATACTTTATGAAATGGGAGGACCCCCAAACAGCATAAGCACAATCGCAAGCATTACAACCAATAGCACAAGTACCGTATTCACCGCCACCTCCAATACAGTTTGTCCCCGTGCAGCCTCAGCCACAATTTATAGTGCAGCCACAGTTCACACCACAGCTGCAAATGGTGGTACAACCATAGTATAACTAGGCACCACAACCAAAGTATAATCAGCCACAATATGTTCAGGATGCACATTATGTTTAGCAACAACCACAACAGCAGACGGCTCAACCGTAGTTTCAATAGGGAGGAATCCGTGGAGGATTTAGGGGCCGTGGAGGATACTTTGGTTGAGGAGGAGGATGAGGTTTGGAATCCATTCAGTGTTATACCTGTGGGATATCAAAGAGAATGTACTCATGCGTAGTGTACATACTATGCAGCCAGTGATCATAATGTCAAAATTTGTCCTCAGTTGATTGCAAAATGGTAGTCTGGCAACATTCCCTAGTTGCAGAATGCACAGAATCAGAATCAACCTATGTTCCAGGTACATAATCAACCACTGATGCAGGGTCAAATCCCATCACAGAATCAGACTCAAAACCCACCCCAGGCTCAGACTATACCGATGAATCAATCGATGAATCAGTCGCTGAATCAAAACCCGTCGGGAATTCAAGCCCAAAACTTGAATCAAAGACCAATAGTTGCGACAATTCACACTGAACCAAGGATGAAGGATGTTGATGTCGAGATTGTCACTCATGCTGGTGAAAAAAATGGTGATGATTGACCACGACAACTAGTTTGGCTTGTTGGAAAGAAAAAAGTAGCATTTGATGTTGCGACAGAGAAATACACTTTCTTTGAAGCAAAGCAGGCGATTGGGAGAAATCTGGGTAAGTTACCAATTATTGACATGCCTTCTGCTTTCGACCCCTCCATAGAAGCAAGACCATCATGGCAGCATGGTACCCTACGCAAGTTTTTTGAGAGTTGTCTATCGTTGGCGAGGGACTCAAATACCCTTGTCAAGCTTGAGATATTATTGCACCACCCGGATAAGACAATGAAGGATTCTACTATGAATTCCTTGCAAAAAAGGAATACAAGCAAGGAGATGAGGATGAATATCTAGATTGGAGATTATGAGGTTGACTCGGTCATTATGGACCTTGGATCAGATGTAAATATTCTGACAAAGCAAACCTAGAAATTGATGGGAAAGCCAACATTGGGATGGTCATTGGTACAGTTGCGTTTAGCAAACCAGGCGAAGGTTCATCCCATTGGTCGTGTTTCAAACTTGGTTGTCAACATTGAAGGTATGAAAACACGTGCTGATTTTGATGTGATAGAAGTTGTAGGAGATGGTGATTCCTATCCCGCGCTACTAGGAATCAGATGGGCTAATGATAGCATGGAATTTATCAACTTCAAAAAACATGTTATGACATTTGAAAACTAGGATGTTAGGGTCATTGCTCCTATGTAACCTCAAGAAGGATGACGATATATCGAACCTGTAAAGGATGAAGTCGAAAGAAGTTGGGATCATGCTTATAACATCTCTAAGGACTATATCCATCCTACCATTGATGGTGAACTTGGATGGTGAAGTGTAAGTTTCGCATCCTCTGTTTCTGAAGATGCTCTAGAAAATTGGCAAAATCGATTGCATGAAATATCATTTAGAAAATGTGGGTTGATTACATAGTCTCTTTGACATGTTGCGACTGAGACCATCGAGTTTCCCATTTATGAAGGACTACCGGGGCTACCAGAGTTCTTTCAGGTATTTGAAGAGAAAGTGTTTGAACTGCAAAGGATACTGGCTCTTGATGTAGCACTGAAGGCTACTCCAGCTCGATGGTGGGTGACACACAAATGGACGATTTGTGACTGGGAGTAGTGTCACAGATTGATGATGGTCTGCTTTGGCGATATAGAGGTCTATAATGCTGGGAGATATGATGGACAAAATGACCCCACCATTCATTTGATCGAGTGTTAGAATTTATGGACATCATGACCTAGAGATGAGTGGGTTCACACTTTTGTTAATACTCTAGAAGAGATGCCAAGATCCTGGTATGTGGCAACAAAATTGCGTAGAACCATCACCACTTGGGAGGAGTTGTCGATTTGCTTTGTGCAAAAGTTTAGCTTCTGGGACGCCAACCCCGAGGTATGTAATTCTTTACACATTATCTGTGACATAGTACTAAAAGTCATCCATGTTTCCTACCCAGTTGATCCACATGTAAATTGCTCCATCCAATCCATGATGACGTGCTACAGCATGTCTGGGGAACCTGAAGATGATGACAAGCTGCGGAATGCTAATATTCCAGAGTCCGAAGGAATTCGTGGTGTCGCAGCTCCTGACATATTGATGAACTCGATGAATCAATCGCTGAGGATCCAGAAAGTTAACATTGGGTAGGAAGAAAATATGAAATTTTCTAATGTTGGAGACTATTGGAGCGAAGAGACGATGGCCAAAATCATAGATCTATTGCATGAATTCCAGGAAATTTTCCCAACACAATTTTCAGAGATGAAGGGGATACTCGACGACTTGGGGGAAATGAATATTCCACTCAAATCAGATGAAAAACTAGTATGCCAGAGGCCATATAGGTTGAACCCGCGATACAAGGATCGCGTGAAAGTTGAGATCGATAGGATGCTCGATGCTGGGATCATCGAACCTGTAGAAGAATCATAGTGGATAAGCCCGATGGTGGTCCAAGATAATAAGACTGGTGAAATCCACATTTGTGTTAATCTGAGAAAGTTAAATATGCATGTGTACACGATCCGTTCCTGACCCCTTTTACAGATGAAGTCCTGGAAGGTGTAGGCGGCCAGGAGATATATTCCTTCACAGATGGATTTTTAGGATACCACCAAATCTGGATTGCGAAGGAGGATCGCCATAAGACTACATTTGTCATCGAGTGGGGCTGTTTCCAATATACAGTCATGCCATTTGGGCTGAAGAATGCACTCGTTGTATTCTCCCGCATAGTTTTTGCTGTATTTAAGGATTTTATTCGAAAATTCCTGCAGGTATATATGGATGACTGGACCATCTATGGCTTGATTAGAGACCATTTGGACAATTTGCGATTGATGCTGGAACGGTGTATACAGCATCATATTGCATTGAATTCAAAAAAATGTATTTTCTGTGCACCCTTTGGCATGCTACTTGGGCACATTGTATGAAAAGAAGGTCTGTTGGTTGATCCGGTGAAGATTGTGATGATCCTCAGTTTACCACCTCTAATGAATGTGAAGATTCTCCAGGAAAAACTAGGACATACAGGCTACTATCTCAATTTTATTAGAGGATACACTGCGATTATTGCTCCCATGCAAAAGCTGTTAAAAAAAGACGCTGCATTTGAATGGACTCCGGATTGTCAAGGAAGCTTCAATACCCTGAAGGCCAAGATGGCCTCTGCACCAATACTATTTTTTCCTGATTGGAATAAAGAATTCCATGTGCATGTTGATGCTTCTTCTACTGCGCTTTCATTCTTGCGCAGCCAGGTGAAGGCGACTTGGATCATCCAATAGCATATGCCAGTAGAAATTTATCATTTGCTGAACGAAATTATACCACGGCCGAAAGGGAAGGCCTCGCAATGGTTTATGCTCTACAAAATTTCAGGCACTATTTGTTGGGAGGACATTTCAATATGTTCACTAATCATTTTGCTTTGTAATACCAATTCAATAAGCTTGTATTGGGAGAGAGAATCTGTAGGTGGTTGCTTTTGTTCCAAGAATTTGATTTTGAAATAGTGGTAAAGCCGAGACGGTGGAATGCTAGCCCGAATCATCTGTCATGTGTTGTGAATGGTGAAGAGCCAACCAATATTGATGATGGCTTTCCAGATGCGCAATTGTTCCAGGTTGATGTCCCAGATGATCACTATTCACCAATTATTTAGTTTTTGTCTACTGGTGTTGCCCCAGCAGACATGTCGGCTAGCCAAGAGAAGCAACTGGTCGTAAAAGCCTCCGATTTTCAACTAATTGTTGGATAGTTATATAAAATTGAACCGGATGAAATTTTTTGATGGTGCATCTTACCGCATGAGCAGGGCCCCATCCTAGAAGAAGCACATGCAGGAATCGCGGGAGGTCACTATGGATGCCACGCTATTGCACGAAAAGTGTTGCATGTTTTTCTATGGTGGCCCACATTGTTAATGATGCCGCAGACTATGCAAGGAGTTGTGATGTCTGCCAACGGGTTGGTAAACCATCGTAGAGGGATGAGATTCCATTGGTGCCGCAGGTGACTCTGCAACCATTTGATAAATGGGTCATATACTTTGTGGGTCCTATCAATCCTCCAGGTAAGTGCACTGGTGCTCGCTATATTATTACTGCAACTAACTACCTGACTCGGTGGGCAGAAGCTGCACCAGTCGTTAATTGTACTGCCGCGACAACAACATGGTTTATTTTTGAGCACATTTTGATGCGATTTGGGTGTCCTAGAATCCTGATGAGTGACTAGGGTAGTCACTTTGTCAACCAGATGGTAATAACACTAACTGAGGAGCTCCAGATACAACATAAGAGGAGTACACCATACCACCCGCAGATAAATGGTACTGTTGATCCCTTCAACAAAATTTTGGAGACAACGCTAACCAAGGTATGTAACGATAGCCATGATGACTGAGATTTAAAAATTCCTGCAGTTCTATGGGCCTATTGCACTACTTGCAAACGGCTAATAGGTCAGACACCATTTAAGTTGTTTTATGGGCAAGAGGCAGTCATGCCTATGGAGTACATTGTTCCTAGCTTGTGCATTGTTGTGGCGATGAACATGGATGATGCAGAGGAATTAGAAGAACGCGTTGCGCAATTGATTCAGCTTAAAGAAGATCATTTCATCGCAGGCTTCCAGTAATAGGTTGCAAAGGATCGATAGAAGGCATGGAATGATTGCCATATCAAGAAAAAATAGTTTGCGATAGGAGATTTGGTGCTGTTATACGATAGTAATTTCACCAATCATCCAGGTAAGTTACAAATGCACTGGTTAGGTCCCTATCTTATTCAATCCATTACATCTGGCGGTGCAATTCAGTTACAACAATTAGATGGTGTAATGTTGTCGAAGCTCATTAACGGGATTCGCTTGAAGCCCTATAGAACTGGGCCGATGATGCACACCACTTGAGGTGTTAAAAAAAAGATGAATATTTTAGTTCAGCATAGCAAGGCGAGCCCCAGGGAAGAGGCTGCGCATGGTTAAAATTGTTAGCAGTAATTAGTTGACCATTTGCGATAGTTGCAGGACTGTGGGGTGGTCAAATCAAGTAATAAATGCAGATAGTTAAACCAGTTGGCTGGCAGTGCTTGTTGAAGAGGCCTGCATTAATGGGTGATCCGACCGTTAGAAGAGTAAGATCATTGACGGATTTGGTGTCATTAATATCTGATTTAGCAATAGTGGTGAAGTTAGATTTGGCAATGATGGATTTGGATTGGAAGTGGCTATAAAACATTGCATGGGATGCATAGGGTGACATTCTTCAGTTGTGCGAGCAAAAGTAGAGGGTGAATTATGTGCAAAGTGTTGAGTGAAGTGCAGTTCGAGTTGTTGAGTATATCTTCAGGTTTTGAGGGGTAAGGGATGCTGAGTGACCTTGACGCTATAGAAATTTCCAATGAGTATGAGTGCCCTATTTGGCCCATGGATGTGGAAGAAGAAATCATCAGTATGCTAGTGGGTTCGTCGTCCATTCTTAAGTAGAACCGGTAGACTCAGAGACCCAGTCCTATGTTGTCTGAAAAGAGGAAAACTCACACGTCTGTGAGAATGCAAGGAGAAGGAATTGCATAGACTGGGCCATCGAGATTAGGAGCTGTTGAGTCCATGACACCTAGGGGTGTCTCAGTTCATGATATTTTGGGATATGTCGCTCCTACGTATCTAGGAGCCAAGCCACGACAGCTGTCAAAGAATTAGAAGTACCCTCCAAAGTTACCAGTGTTGCCAAAAGGGATGACGTGCTCAGTCGATATCATCCCTACATTGATCAGGCTCAAGTTCGAAGATCATGACCTGCTCTTACTTAAATTTGTCTAGGACGATCCATATGAATCCGTCCCCACGGCGCTTGGTGCCCCCATTCAGCGAATTTCAAAACCATGGGCCAGTGGTGTCAAAACCCCAAATTTTCGCAAAAAAATAAAATTTTGAATTAACATAAAATGTTGAGACTGCAGGTTATTAATAGTTAACGATTAGAAAAAAGAGAAATAGTTAATACATCAATTTGCATAAACTCAATGATGTTATCTCAGCAGTTTTCTTATTAACATAAACTTAAGTTTATTTTGCGCATTAATTCTATATTTGGTTTACTGATGAGTTCTATTTATGACAGTAGGTGGAATCTGACTTTGAATTTCGGGGCTTACTTAGCATTTATGCTAATGCAGATGGATTATTTGTCCTTACAAGTTTACAGGCATAAATGACTGAGTATCGTCTTTAAATTCATAAACATCCTGTAATATTTCTATTTGCAAATAATAAGCTTAGATTATAAGCTGCTATAATCCAACCTGCTTCCATAAGGTAACACAGTTTGTTTTCTTTTATTGATATTGTAAACGAAGTTCAGATGATTGTATTTCTTCCTGTAGAACATGTAGCGATAGTATTGCTTCCTTTGGTTCTGAACAGTTTATTTTATCTGCTTGATACTCTTTATTTGCAAAAATGCATATCTTAGCAATTCTATGTTACATTTCTTATATTTGGTTCTATCTAAGAACAACTTCTAGGGTTGGTGTTTTTATTATCGAGCTAATCTTTTCATCTTATGTTAACCTTAGTAATTTGGTAATGTTGTAAAAATATACTCCAAGTGATGAGAAACTACCACAACGTCTAAGATAAGATCTCATAGATCTGTATTAAGTAACAGAGTTCATAGTAAAATGTTCTTACATTTCATTTTACCATTACATTGTTAGCTATCAAAACTTTGGTAGATTCTAAGATTTAAAAGCATGCATAAACTATTTGTTTATCAACATAAAAGGTTTTATTAGTGTTACAATTGCATAATGTTTAAGATCCTACCCAAACGACACTATGCACATTACACAAGTTGAAAGCTGTGTAATCATTTACACTATCATGACAGGCACTGGAACTAATAGATAGTTCTTCTTACACTATTCACTAAACTATTTATCAGTTAAAGATTTCATACTTATCTTTAAAATACTATTAATGACAACTTAGTTATTACATAACCTATATCCCAAAGATGATCTCTTTATATAAAATTTGATGAATTGTAACCAATTAAAAAGAGGTTAATACCTATATAGGGATTATTTGTATTACTATGATAAATGTTTATATAACTCTTTAATATCTCCATAAGTCAATTATTAGTGCAAACTTAATATAGAAAAACATGATTCTTACGAGATTATTAATACAATCTCGTATCAATGCTTACCCATAAAAATATATATAATTTCTTTTGGGTCACGAGGGTGTAAGGTTATGATATGTATGAAATCAACGTTGTAATAATGTTGTAAATCCACGCTAACAACGAGCTATGCACCAAGCATTTAAACGATGTAGTATGATTGATACCCATGCAAACTATGATGTGGTTTTGATGAAATCATTGGTGAATAAAATTGGTTATTATGAAAATGCAGGTGACTTTGGAAAGTCAACCCACTACATGATAAAATTGTTTGCGACCACGTGGAAGTTTTCTGTCCATGCACTAGTTGCTTATAAAGTTGTCAACCCTAACATTTGGCTCATTTGGTCTCCGACATTTGTGTTGGCTCTGTGGGCTGCTCTACAGGCTCCCATGGCGGCCGTGAGTTGCAGACAGCTACAGAGGTTCCAACGCTGGATTTTATTGTGGCTTACTCCGTTGAGCTAGACTCTAATGCTCGCCTCCTATGTGATTTCTTTACTTTGCTCAGAGTTTATTGTCTTCCTTGTATGGCTTTACGGCCGCTTGACAACTCCTTTCTACTCCTCTGTCATAGTCTGTCAATGCTGAAAGCTTTAAGCTAAATGTATGTTATTGCTACGCTCCTTCATCGTAGGGTTTAGTTTTCCTGCTTATAAGCTAGTGACAGTACGACTCCATTGCTTGTAGACTCCCTGCAGCCATTGCTCAGGCTTACCTATACCCCTGCCATTAGTGTGAAAAGCTCCAAACCCTGGTGACTTCTTCCTCGAAAAAAATGAGGGTTCGGCTCTTCTTGATGCTGGTTGTGGTGTTACTGTTCGTGCAGGCCTCCATCATTTTCGTTTCCATTTTGGGTAAGTCATTAATTAACTACCATTATTAGTTTATAATTTCAATATGCACAAGGGTTTTAATTTTTATTATTATTAAACTTTGTTTCTTTTGCATTGCAGGTTAACTTGTCTTTAAGGTTGATGGTCGTTGCACTGTATAGATGGCTCCACGAAGCACTCATGGTAAGCTCCGGTTTCAAATAGGGTTTCCTCTGCTTGTACAGACTCTTGCAGTTGGAGATGGTTTCGGCCGTGTTGCACCCAGTATTGGGTTGCTGCCCTTCGTTTTTATGGTTTTTGTTTTGGTTAAAACCCTTGCTTGTCGCAAGGTGACTACAGCTTTAAGCTGTGACTTGTAAATCTCCTCTCGTGGTTGTAATGAACTTACAGTTTTGTAATATGATGTATATGCTTGTTCATACTCCATATCTAAATATGGGTGCTCGACTTCTCATTGAGGTTTTGTACTCTGTTAAAGTTTTTGGGCTTACAGTCAGTCTTCGGATTTGTTGATATAATGTAAATATTTTTAATATTGTCTATCTGTAAGTTAAATTTGTTCCCCTTTATGTTTTGTATTTTATCTCTATGTAATGAATTTAATTTGTTCTTTTAATGGTTATATAAAAGAACTAAGCTTATTGTTTGTTCTAGGTTACTACTGTAATGGATTTGCATATAAAAGAATACTGGTAGTTTTCTGCTTAGAAATATGAGCTAGGGTTTTTACCCTATTTAACCTTTAAGATGATAATTTCTATTGATATTTAATTATTTTTTATTACTAAAAGAATTTAAGATTATTTTAATGGCTCAAAGAATTCCAGGTTAGGGTTTATGGAAAATAATCTTTGTTTTCTTTCTTTAAATATTTCTTCAGTTTGTTAAAAGAATTATTAATTTATAAACGATATTGTTTATGTTAATATTATTATCTACGAATTTACTATATTTTCTTAAGTATGTATTTGCACATATACTTTATTAATAAAGACTGAGAACATTCTATAATAGTTTAGTTTATTCAATAGGATTAATTCTGTAAGCTTGATAAAAAGAAATGAGGATTTTCAACCCCGTCATTACTCCTTTGCATATATAATTTGTCTGTAAAAGTTAAAGGACAGTTCCTCATTAATAATACTTTAAGCATAGGTTACTAATGTATCTTAGTTGTTTTGATTTTAAATAAAAGAATATTGTGAGAGCTAAATAAGCTCTTGGTTAAGATACTCTTTATCTTTAGATTAATTTGTCCTTAGAAATCTATATGTTACTAAACTCTATCTAGGGTTCGAATAGTTGCAGGTTAAGTTAGCTATTAATATTAGTAAAAGATATAAAATAATAGAACCATACTTAAACCCTTACTTAACATAAGTAAATAAGCATTATAACTGAGATATTTTTATTTCCTCTATTTCAGGTTAGAAGTATAGTTTGTAAAAGAAAGTACTGTGTAAAGAATAACTTACCTACTTGAACACATTGCCATTAGTAAAGTAATATGACTATTTCTTTTTCTAGCATTCTTAACACACAGTCTGGTTTTAACAACAACCTAACTAAGTAGATTAATATTCTTTTCTGGAAGCAACTATCTACAGAAAGAAAAGATTCCAACACTCTGAAAAAACATAAATAACTCTATTCATTTCAGATTCCTATCATATCTTCATCTATTTTAAACACACTACCTGTGCTAGAGTACGGTCTGGTTTATTCCAGACGGGGAAAAACACAGGTAGGGTTGTTTTTCATCAAATACAAATTCAACATCCAAATAACTAAAAGATTACAAGCTTTAATAGTTCACTACAAAACATATAAATCATTCATTATTCATTCATTCTTAGATATAAACTTTTAACACAGTAATAAAAGACTGTAGAACCTGTTTAAAGTTGGATGACAATAGCGTTGGGAGGTCGTTCCTCCCTACCAACTCCTGGAGAGCGCTCAAACAACATCTTCTCAGGACCCTCGACCTGTTCCTGGTCTCCTTGGCCGAGAACTGGTGGAGCAAGCAAAAAAATACTAGTCCAATGACTCAGTACTAACTCTGCACTCAGCAGCTAGATCCTTCGGCTGAATAGCTGTACCAGATCACTTTCTGCAGTTTACCCCTCAAACACCTTCCACAAATTCCCTTCCCAATGAAATCCTTTGAAGTAAATTCACCTGAATGATTCTCCTCTTGGAAATGAACAGCCTCAGCTCTCTTCAATGGGATTTTTTATTAAGATTTCCTAGGTCTTTTTTTGGGGTTAGTTGTCATTAATTGAGCCACCTACTCTGATCCCACTTTCTTGGGGGATCATGACCCAAAATGTAGGGAGGTTGCCACCTACAACATTGGAAGTGTTTGAGGATGCTGCCACTTGTCTATTTGCTCTCCACCCAGTCTCCTCCACCAACTTGACCAATAACACTCTTTTTAATAGCTCTCCCAAGTTGTTGTCTCCACTTTTATTTATTTATAATTAAATATTCAGAATTACATTCAATATCCTTGACTCTGCTGAGTCATCATTTACAACTTAGCATATAATTTAACATAATGTCTTGGAATAAAATAAAATAAGATAATATTATTTTGAAAAATTGGGGCATGTGACAAGTGGGTTAGACAAGTCTGGGTTGTTGGGGCTCATCAATATGCCCCATTTTAGCTACTTGAATGAAGCACATGCATGTGTGAAGCAACTGTTGGCATGTTTCCATGGAGGGACGCTTTGGTTGACTATGTCGATCCCTATCACAGTCGACTTGATTGTAAGCATTACTGGCTTGCCGAAGGTTGGGGAGGACCCGGCGCAGTATATTCGTGGAAGAGATATGGACAAGAAAATTTCCAAGTAGCTGAATGAGCGCTTTTGTTTACAACGTGATGGTTGTGCTTATCGCATTGACAACATTAACTCACAAGCGGTCCGCATTGGCACAAGAATTATGGCCAGCAACATTGTTCACGACAATCGACCAGTCCAATGCAATTCGGGTGTTGTCGCATGTGCCTAGAAATGTATTGAGGGGGTACAAATGAATTGGTCTCTATTTTTGTTAAATTAGTTGCTTGTCGATGCACTTGCAGCTTAGACCGAGTGGCCCTTTTCCTATATTTGGCTGTTGATTCTTATCACTCTCATTGCTTGGATGGAACTTGAAGACTACCAACCAATGGCGGTTGAGGCAATCAAGGTTTGCTGCGGTGCCCGCTGTCAGCACCTATGGTGGGTCAAAGAGCCCAGTTGACAAGCGGACTGTGCCATTCATTTCTGGGTCTATTAGGAAGCGCTGCAAGCTGCCGCCATTATCGTTCCTAGAGTTTCTCCCTACGTCGTGACCAAGTATTAGCGGATCCTTTGGTTTTCTATTGGACCCCATTCTATTCATATTCAGGACAAGCGAGACCCTGATTGGCAGTGGCTTCCATTGCCTTATAAAGTCACCACAAAAGATTTGGATGCTATTGTACAAGACTGGCCAACGGAATGGCGCATCCCAGTGAGTCACAAGGAGTTATCTAAGGAGTCACCCCCGGATGTCCCCAAAGAATCTGCCCCGCAGGAACTGAGCACCCATGACTCCAATAATGAGTCATCGACGGATCTTGAAGATGCAGCACAACGTATGCGGGAGGAGACTCGCACCAAATGGCATCATGAGTACGAGGCGGGCTGTGGTACCAAGTCGGGGATGGAAGACCAACTGCAGTGGCTTATTAAAGACATCATCGATTCATCTATGGCTGCAACTACGAAGATTCATGAATCCACCCATGAATAATTTGGTGTGGTAAGAGATAGATTATAGTCCATTTTTTATATTATTTCCAAACAAACATTGGCAAGACCTCTACTGCAGGACAACCCGTCGATCAGCATTGAGCCCCGGGCTAGGAATGTGCAAGTTCCCCCGACTACAATCGACGTCAGCAATGAAGAATTTCACTAGCGGCTACACCCAATCCAGAGCGTGACTTTAGATTTGAACAAACTATCCACTATAACGTTGGTTGAATTACAACATGGCGCCGCACGGGAATTGGCGGCATGGAAAGAAGATTTGATTGAGGGCTATGTCTAGTCCCGAAATATCGCTGAGAAGCTACAGCCAAGGAGCTGCACCAGGTCTGCGTACAATTGACAGAGGAAAAGTTACAAGAAATCAACCATTTGAAGGAAACACAAGCCAAGTTGCAGCGGAAGGTTGTTGAAGAGATTAGCGACCTCAAGAAGGTGTAAGACCGCCTGATTGTTGAAGAGGCGCAGCTGTGTGCCCTGTGCAGCAAAGTTGAGCAGGCTATTTCTGATGCCTGCCAGAACATTTTTGACAACACTGCAGGGCTCACCTCGATGGAAAAGGCCAAGCAATTGGGGTAAACTTTGGTTCAACTTCAGGACACTAACCTCATGCTTAATGCCTTAGTTCAATCCACTACGCCGCCGAAGCAAGTTGCGGAACGTAAGACCTCCATTGAAGAAATTGCCAGTCATTTCGGCACTATGGAGCAAGAGGCTAAAACTGTTATGGAGGCGACCACATAGTTTTGGCAAAGTATTGTCTAGGATGAGCAACTTGATCAGCTCATTGCGCAAGTGCATGAGGCAGAAGAGCAACTGACAACCCTGAAGACGTCGTTGAAGACCATGCCACTAATGGTGCAGATCACCCGGGCCACAAAACTGAAGGATCTACATTAGTGAGTTTCCCATGCACAAGAACGCCAACAAAATCACTGTGAGCAGCTTGACGAATTTCAAGAAATCGGTGGCCAGTTGGCTGTTAAGGTCATCACCACGCTCCAGGCCGTTTAAGAGAATCGACAAATGGTTGACATCAAGACTAGTGAGGAACATCCCGTCCAACAAACTTTGTCTAATTGTTAGAGTCTCACCGATAAAGTTCAGCTTCAAGTTCACGAAATTACGCAGCAATTTGAATATTTTAAGGACAAGACTTTGGCACACACCCTGTCAACTTGACGTGGCTCGAGGGCGAGCCACAAAACTGTGTTGGGGGCTTGTTGGCAAGGGCTTTGGGGTAAGTGAGTTGCACAGCGTCGCGGTAGCTGCGCAAGCTCAAGCGGTATCACACAAGGGCAGATCAACGCAATAAGCGGAAGAATGACTGCTTTTTGAATATTTTATGTATATTTTGACCAAGTTTTGTTGCAATAGGTCAGTAGCGGTTAGAAATCAGTTAGTAGTGGACCCTCAATGTAATGGTGTAAGCTTATTTATAGATCTATTTTTTAGGAGATCTCGGGGAGATTATATCGGATGAGATCTGGGGCGATATGATTTATGGAGAATTTTCTGTCTTACTGTGATTTATCCGGGTTTTTCCTGATGTATGCAGTCTCTAGTTTTGGAGAAGGATTGTGTAATGTAGTACATTTACGCAAGGTTAATATGATGTGATGAATATGACTCAAATCTTGTCTGTTGTTATAGATCTGTTATGATGCTGCGACTCTATTTTGTTACAATGGCATAATATAGATGCAATTCAGTCTCTTTCAGCTATGTGATCTGTTGCTTTTATGTCGATGCAATCTGTGTTTCTATAACTATTTGATGCGCTGTGAGTAATGATGTTCCCTGAATAATGCTGCAATATCGTGATACTGTGTGATGATGCAATGATTGTATAAGTTATGGTGTCCCTCCGCCGGATCCCCAAATCCTCCTTTCCCACTGCCGAAAACTCGGTTTCGACAGCTCTCCCTTGAACGCCTCGGGTGAGACCTCGTCTGCTCCGCAGACGTTGTTAGGCAGGGTAAACTTGTCTGGGCTAGTGCTCAGGGAGATCGCGTTGTAGGGCATCGATAGAGTGGGAACCCCTGTCGATGAATCTTTGTTGGTGGGTTTCACCAACACACACTAAACACTCTCTAAATACCAACTTAAGTTACATATTATAACTTTAACACACTAAACACTCTCCAAATACCAACTTAAGTTACATATTATAACTTTATTGTCACTTAATTTAGAGTGAATACAAAACTATTACATATAATTACACATGGAGAATTATGTTTACTTAATAGTCAAATGATACACATCATATCAATTTCCATGTGCCTACCACTAAGATGTTCACCTCAATTGCTTGTGTGATTATTATGCTACACATAAACCCAAGCACCACACATCTTACACTTATGGCAATGGAATACCAATATCATCTATCTTTTTATACTTATGACAATGGAATACCAATATCATCTATCTTTTTATACTTATGGCAATGGAATACCAATATCATCTATCTTTTTATAGCAAATGGTTGAGAGTTTCAACATAGATAAGGAAAAATGGTTGAGAGTTTCAACATAGATATAGATAGTGAAAAATGGGGTTGTTTGTGATGGACTTTATTTCAATCTCTAATGGCTTTGAATTTATAAATGTGTTACATTCATAAATGGCTTTGAACTTATAAATATTGATACCACTTTATACCACATTCATCGGAGTGATTTATGGTATATTGAAATTATAAAAACGCACTAAGATGTGTTGGGGCCTTGGACGACTCCACCCTTGTAATTTGGGGAATCTTTGGTCTTTGTGGGCATTGACATAGGAAGCATCTAGAAAATAATAATATATATATATATATTAGTCTTTCCTCGGTGTGAGGCTACGTTGACAAAGTGGGAGGGAAGGTGCTTAGGGAAATGTAGGTATTGACGTCAACAAAGCATTGGAAATCCCCATTGCTTTGAGTTGAACATCTCATCCTTACACCTCTCGCTGGTCGCATGGTGTTTGAATAACGAGCACATCCTTCACTTTTCTATGGCACTCTCATATTTATCTTCGAATAAGTCTACACCTCGACTTCGGCGTTCGAAATATTTACGTCATCTGACATTGGAATTGTAAGGTTTGGGCCCTAAATTATTCATGAGAATCTCAAAAGTTGCAAGCTCCACGGCCCGAGGACCGCCCGTAAAATTAGATCGTATGAGAATTGAATCGAATAGAATACAGGGCCTCTTTGTTTGACCCATTCACTCATTAAATTTTTATTTTTGGTCGGAATTTGTCGATACAGAAACTTTTGGTTTGCACCAATCTAATTTTGTAGTTAGGTTAAAATGAGTTTTCCAAACTGTTTACGTTGTCAGAATTTATGATATTGTTGAAATTATGATTTTTTTTTACTAAACAGCTCCGAAGATTTGGGTTGGATTTTAATATTTAATATCTGATAATCTTACAGAACTCTGTTTACCTAAAATTTCTACCCATTTTGTGATGGAAAGACAATTGTTAACTTTTTCAGTAAAATGTTATATAAACCGCTGGTTTTGGTTCTGATTGTCAACCCTTAATATTATTGTAGCCGTAAGTGTCGGCGTCTCGAAGGTTTTGTACTTTTACTGCTTTAGCTGAGCTGAGTAGTATGCATAGATGATCTGTGTGTGTGACAGCGTGTCACGTGAGAAGAACCGCGCGTGACCGTGAGTGGGACGCATGTGGTTAGACAGCTTCTCCAATGGCGGCGGTTCTATATTTACAGATTTGATTTGATTTGATTTGAGCACTATACAAGTGCGATCTGGAATCAATGCGTCACCGTATGTGTGATGACGCAACAAATTTCATAGCGAGCCATAAAGCAGCCAGAAATTCGGCATCCCCATGTGAACACATTACAAGTTTAAACGATTTCAGAAATCATGGGTCTTTTCGGAATTTGCGATTTTCTAATTCATTCTTTAGGTTAATTTTAATAATAATCTGAATTATGTAATTTTATTTTGTTAATTTTTAATAATAATAACTAGAAAATGCTTATTTTCAATGATAGTTTTTAATATTAAATAAATAAAACGGTTCAAAGTCAATTCATTGAGACTTTCAAGTGAAGGTTAGAGTCACAAATATTTATGACAATGTTTTATGAATTATTTTATTTTACTGTTGGTTTTATTTTATTTTATAAATAAGATAATTATTATGTATGTGACTGTATAAGATTTTAAAGAGTTATTTTTATTTGGAGACTAAGTTATGAAACTTTGTTCGTGACGTTTTGTAATGGGACTTTATTTAATTAAAAATTTCACTTTAACAATTTGAGTGCTCTATAGAAAATATCATACCTCATCTCACAATTATTATGTATGTGATTGTATCACACTTCAAAGTCATTACCCAAACACATTAAGATTTTATATGAATTGTGTTTTATAAACCATCCTAAACTTGAAAATATTATGAATTGTGCTTTATATGAGTACAATGATGTTTACTTGTAATGCACTCCTTTACTATTCATTGAATTTACTCCCACGGGGTGTGTATTTCATTTCCCACCCACCCGGGGAAGAAGGTACACTGACTATAAATGAAGGCCAGTCTTATAATTAACTTCGGTCCGCCTTCAATCAACTTATTTTCGACCGGAGAACTAAACTATATGTAGGTCACTTGGGCTACTCTATTTCGGGTAGTTCCCAAGAGATTATTGTATTTCTTTTGCTATGTTTGGCAATAGCTTCAATCGGACCAATTGCTTTTTCAGAAGAAAAAAGCCAGTCTTTGTTATTCAGTAGAATCAAAAGACCTCAGATACATACATCAAGTAAATAATGTCATAACCAGTCCTACTACTCCCATTCAGGCATATAGTAGACATATATAGCAAAGAAAACCAGAAAATAGAGGCTAAAATATCACCAAGTCTGATACCTATGCAGACTTTGTCATCATTCCCGATATATCGGGTCAGAATTTTCTGTTCTTATCTGATGTCCATTCAAACATACATGCCAAAGATATTCAAAAAAACTAGCTGAAGGTCCCCCAAAATAGACAGCAAGTTCATCAAAACAAAAATACCACATGCTGTTAAAAACAACCATCAAAAAAGTGAGAAATGTCCATAGCCAATGTCCAAGCCATCCATAGTCTCAGTGTAATATCCAATACCCATATCCAAAAGTAGAGCCTTTTTTGAAAGACCATCAGCTAGAGTATTGTGTTCTCGGTAAATATGATTGATGGACACCGGTGGAGTCATTCTCAGCATATAAATTATCTCATCGCACCAGTGTTTTAGAGTGGGTACATCCAGGGTGGATATCCTGTTTACCCATGAGATAACCACCTTCGAGTCACCAAAAATCATCTTTAAGGGCAGGCCCATCAGAATGCTGACATGGAGGACAGACCAAAGTGCCATGAGCTCGGCACGAGTATTGGTACTATGCCCACAGCCAACAGAAAAGCTAAAGTGATGGGTTTCACTGAGGTAGATCATAAACCCAGCCCCCCCCACAAGAGAATTTGCAGCACCATCAAAGTAGCCCACAGGATAGGAATGTAACGGCGGAGGACCAATCAGTCTATGCTTGACAGTTCTGTGAGGAACCGGGAAGAGAGCAAGGAAACTATCAATCTGGGAAATGATTAAGGATGCACAAGGTTTGTGGTCTTCAAATATACAGGAGTTTCTAAGGAGCCAGATGAACCAGAATATAACCACGGGAGTATAAATAAATGCAGCAGAATGATTATGTGTGTTATACCAGTGGTCAAGTGTGGACTGAACATCATCAAGAGGCAAAAAAGTAAAACTCATAGAGGCCGCGAAGTGGTTAAAGATAAGTGAAGTGAAAGGACAACATAAAAACAAATGATAACAGTCCTCAATATCCTGCTTACATAAGATACACAATCCCGGACCATTGAAACCACGGGATTGTAAGTGATCCCATGTAAGTATACGATCCCTCAACAGCAGCCAGGAGAAACATTTCAGCTTCATAGGTAGGAGTAGGAGTAGCCTAACAGCTAGCGATAAAAGCAACATGAGGTAGACGAGATTCAGCTTTGCACAATATTAGTCTCAGTCACAGTATCAATAAGTAGCTAGCTTTACTTTTTGATTTTCCTTATATGAGTGCTAGGTGAATGTTCTCATTCAACCTAGAGTAGATTCTATTTCAAAGAATTATTATGTATGTGATTATATCACACTTCCAACCTAATAGGGAGACCCATTAAGCTTTTGTTTAGATGTTTCCTTGTAAATTATGGCACACTTGCAATTATTATGTATGTAATTGTATCACATCTAAAACCCAATTTTTACATATAGACAAAGCTTTTATGTATATTGAAGTGATTTTTTAATGTTTCATTATAAACTATCCAATAGTCTCATATACTATTTATATGATTATATCATACTTAAAAACCAATTTTTACAAGAAACAAAGCTTTTATGTAGATTAAGGTAATAAAGATTAACACAAAAAGTCAAACTCACATAGCTCTTTTTTTTGCCTAATAAATCATCTTAATTTCAAAGTATATTGTTGTATTATACATAGGAGTTTTGAGTACCCATCAACTTAAAAACTTATCCTCAAGCTCTAGTAACAAAGTTTTTATGTGGATAATGCCACAATTATTACATATCCCTTAACATGGTTGGATTTTTTGGTACCTGACAGGATGAACCGACGACCTTTCAGCTTAGGGGGTGTCTTAACCATACCCCACTACCAAGTGTGTTCTACATCTCGCGGATACAATTATTACATATGTTATTATGTACGCATCAAAACCATTTTTTTTATAAGTTATTATATACACATCAAAACCATTTTTTTTATAAGTTAGAATAATAGTAGATACTTTACAATTGCAAAGCTTTTATGTAGAATAAATTATTTCAATATCATAAATATAATATAATTATATCAATCTATAAATTAAATTTTTACATACATAAAATTTCATAATAATTTTTATAAAAATAATTATGATGTATGTTACATTATTTGCATCTAAATGTATAAAAACTTGAACTTCAAAGTTATAAAGTTTTTTAAAGAATAATTCATTTTAAATTAATAATTATTATATATAAATATAAATGAGTGTATCACAATTTTATTTAACTAATTTTTATAATCACAATTTTTTTTATATAAATAATAATTACGCCGTTAGGCGTTTTTCTCCGAAGAAGTTCGGAAATCCACTGTTCATTTTCGTCTATGGAACCAATTGGATTTTGACGCGTGTTTCTGGTTTGCCTGTTGGGTTTTTGGTTTACCCACTGTGTTGTCGTGGTCGTCCTCGGTGTGGTTTGCCTGTTGGGTTTTTGGTTTACCCACTGTGTTGTCGTGGTCGTCGTCGGTGTGGGCACAGGTTTAGAAACGAGCGGCAGAGCTTGTAAGAACCGAACAACTTAGCAGAGCTTAGCAGAGCCGAAGAGCTGCAGGGCTTGGCAGGGCTTGGCAGAGCAACAGAAACGAGCCGTAGAAATGAGCGGCAGAGCTTGTAAGAACCGAACAACTTAGCAGAGCTTAGCAGAGCCGAAGAGCTGCAGGGCTTGGCAGGGCTTGGCAGAGCAACAGAAACGAGCCGTAGAAATGAGCGGCAGAGCTTGGAAGGGCCACAGAGCTTGGAAGAGCCGAAGAGCGGCAGAGCTTGTAAGAGCCGTAGAGCTGCCGAGCAGCAGAACTTGGCAAAGCTACAGAGCCGAAGAGCCACAGAGCTTGGAAGAGCAAAAAAGCGGCAGAGCTTAGAAGAACCGCACTGCTTGGCAGAGCTGCAGAGCCATAGAGCTTGGCAAAGCTGAAGAGCCATAGGGCTTAGCAGAGCAGCAGAGCCGAACAGATAAAATATTGAAGGCAGAGCATAGGATATTTTGGATTTCTTGTGGATCTTTTCTGGTTTTGATTTCTTTTTGTTTTACTTTGAGCATGGCCATGCTTTCGTCCGTCCTTGTCCCTTGTCTCTGATTGCTTAATTTTATGTTTATTTTTTTGTTTTGGGTCTAGTTTGTTTTGATTTGGGTTTGGCTTGAATTTTTTTGATTTGGGCCTGGTTTGGTTTGTTTTCATTTGAGTTTTGGCTTGAATTTTTTTGATTTGGGCCTGGTTTGGTTTGTTTTCATTTGAGTTTGGCTTGAATTTTTTTTTGAATTTGATTAGTCATAGTTCTTGTGGAGAATGATGAGGAGACTAAGCCCATTCAACCTCACATACAAGTAATGCCAACCCTCTATTGGTATGCATTACTCTAATTCGAGCTTAAAGAATCAGGTTTTCATTTTCATTTGTAGTTTTTGAGGTGCCTTAGTGGCCAGGGAGTACAGGGCAACTGTTCTTGAAGACGTGCATTAAGCCTTTTTAGTGCAATTTTGTGATTACTTAATTATAAATAAAATAAACCATGTTGCAGTTTTGGACGATGGTAGCCAGTCAAAGGAGGAGAGCTACATTTATGTAAGTAGCTCCATTGTCTTTACTGTTTTGAAACTTTCGCTTCAAATGATACACTATCGATATTTTCCTTTAGCTTTAGCTATATGCTAATTTTCTGCATTTATACAAGTTCTGCAAGTGTCCTGTTAGATCCCCGTATGGCCTCCTTATGAACAGTTAATGCCACCTTCGGGGTCTATCTCAATGCAGGTCCTTCACTGAATGGCATCTGACTTTAGGTAAAATAAATTAGGTATTGTTGTAGTTGACATTAGATCTCTAGCTTCTAGCAAATGAAATTATTTTAAATGTAACATCTCTTGGTGATTGACAGTCTGCGGTATATGAACGTATGCAGTGCTATGCTTGGAAATCATGTGGCTCCAACTGAATGAAAATTGATCCCCATGTGGTTTTATGAGTTGAAATGCCACTATCACGTGGGATTGGATTGGTTGACCGTCTAGCAAACCTGATTAGGACTACTAGGTCAACCTACTTATTCCTTACAGGCCACACACACTCCCTCTTATTTTTTAGCAGCAGTAATTGGATGAATGACTACTGTGTCAAAAACCACTCAGGACTACTTGATCAAACCATTTATGTACAACATAGATGAACAGCTTCAATGCCGTACTCCTTACCATTGTTAATTAGGTATCCAAGCTGATAATTAAGCAGTGCAATATGTTCATGATGGCGACTTCTTAAATCAAGAGTATTTGAAGGAACACTTTCTTTTGGAATTATGCATTTGAACTAAAACTTGTCTCAGGTTTCTTGGAATTTCATGTTCAATAACATAACTACGGTTTTAAAGCCTCGGNGTGCATTTGAACTAAAACTTGTCTCAGGTTTCTTGGAATTTCATGTTCAATAACATAACTACGGTTTTAAAGCCTCAGGGCAACTAACATCAATTCCATGCTCCT